>OX401407.1:40020618-40129846 GCA_947846245.1 Cerastoderma edule | reverse complement strand
GACTTGGCCAAAATGATTCAAATTGCTACAGAAATAGACAAAGATTATAAGGTTTACGAAATGAATTCTGCTAGTGATACCAACTGGTATTTTGTAGAAGTCACTGCGATAAAAGGAGAAATATTTTGCGACAAAAGCAAGTTCTTCTTTTGTCAAAACTATTTAATAACCAGGTTACCCCTGTATAAGATTATATAATGGGTTCAAAAAGAAAGAAACAGTGGTCCAGAGCAAGTTGTCTAAAGGACATTTCCTTTGTACTAATGTGCACAAACTGTTGCAACAAAATGAGTAATCACTTTTTATAACACCGTGGCTTCTACCAGCATTAAATTATATACGATCCCAAACCTCTTTGGACTCTAGGTTTTGAGATGCATGGATAGCTTTAGTCATTTATCCTGTCACTAGTTCTATTTTGAAACTGATAGCAAGGTGCGGTATAACATTTGTGATATCCGGCGCTAACCATATAACACATGCATGTGACGTATCATGACTTCATACGAAGCCTTAACACATGATATCATGTTAACATCATTCTCTTCTTAGTTTTTGTTTCCTTTTTTCTTGTGTTTTATTTTCATTTTGTTTATTTAAAAGATTACATGATGGTAACAGGATAAATAGAATAGATGGTCGGTGTCTTTGAATAGGAAAAGTTATTTGGCTCAGCCTCTGATTATTATGGGTTTCGTCTTCAGCTCACAGTATAATGTTCCTAAACCTTCACGACACTTACCATCTATTCTCTATTTATATGGCACAGTCATAATTTATATGAATGTCTTAAGTAAAATGGCAATGTATTTCCTGAATGTCTTTTTATTCAAGAAAATAAATATGTTAACAACCTATCTGGTTCCTTTTCTTTAGCATCGTCTACTAATGTGGGACCCAGCATTTGTCTCCATCCACTTACAGCATCTTCTCTTGCCAACCCTAGGGCAAGTAATGGACCACTGAAATCGAAACAGGATTATAAATATCAAAATGCTTTAACCCTTGTAGTGCAGGAACTGACTTCATGCTTATGCAAACAGGTTAGATCCAGGCCAGCCGCCAAGTAAACTGGCGGCTGACCTGTGATCTAATCTGTTTGCTACTCTAAGTATCTTTTCTCAACAAAATCAGGCAGATATTTAAGGTTTTGGAAAGCAAATGACACAAAATCTATTTTTACGAAAAATTACCGAGCATTCTAAGATTTAATCCATTCCCTTATCAATAATATAGTTTGGAGCCAAATTTATAGCATAAACGAATGATGTTTCTTTGCAGTAGAATTAGAATCCCTCTGAAGAAAGGAGAAATTACTTCTACCCATAATTTATTAAATTTTGCTTCCATTTTCAAAGAAAACAGGTGGTCTGATTGAAAAACATTTCCAAATCTTTAAGAAGCAAACCCAAGACTTTTAGAAATCTGAAGGGTTGAAGAATTTTCTGTGTGATACAGGCATTCAAAAGTTTTCTGCTGTTTCTACAGTGAATATGAACACCTGATTAAAGTACCGATTTTACAATTCAGTCCCTAGATTCATGTTGTTGATGAAAATGGAAAAGTTTTCCTAGTACCAACAACTTGGAAACCCTTTTCAACAGACATAATCTAAAGACATCGTGAAAAAAAGCAGAATCTTGAGAGTTCACTGCAATACTATAGTAAGTACTTCATAAACATGAACTGAACCTACAAATTTTTATTCTGCTTTAAATATATGATCAAAAAGAAATTATTACTGTGTACTTTGTTCACCATTTTATAATCCAAAATAGGAGAGGAAAAAACAGGGTAATATTTTTTTGTAACTGGATACCATTTTTTAATCCGAAATGGGAGAAGAAAAATACTTTGAACATCAACACTGACCTTGACATTCTGTCTGTAAGTTCTCCGAAATAGTCTTGTCCCTCGTGCTCCTTGTAGAATTCTTCAGCCTCCGCCTTCGTCAATTGAATCTCCTTCTGCATGGCAACCTTGAACCCAGACTCTCTGATCTTAGCCAGAATTTGTTCTAAAACACAACAGAGTAGAATATGAAATTTCACACACAAAGTATTAAAAGCATACTAGTGCTTAGAAAAACTGCAAAAGTGGGTATAATGAGTTATAAAATTGTGATAGAATATGTTGAAACATAGCCAAACACCACAGGATCATGACAATAAAATGCCTGCACTATTTATTATCTATGCTTTAAAATGCTTTTTTTACAAATTGTGTTCCCACTAATTAAACTTAATTGTTTACAATTGAGTAGCATCTAAAATAGCAAGGAGCCCTCAAATTAACAAGTGGCAATCACCTGGTTAGAAAGATCACGTGAAACACATAAAAAAGCTGTCATTTATCCAATACCAACAACATTAGCATTCAAAATGGAGAACTTCTCTTGGTTCATTGGATCCAGACGTTTCTTTACTGACCTTATCTTATCGTAATTGTAAACAAACCTTATCATATTCACTTTTTTTAAAAGCATCATGTTAACATGTTACCATCTCAGTTCCTTTGTAAAAGGTAATTTAAAGTACTTTTAAGTTTATTGTCAACTATCCTTAAACTTTCTAGCACTTTTTATACTTTTCACTTGCCTGATGCTGTCAATTCCAATTAAGATTTCTCTGGATCCCTGAACATTTCTTTTTCAATTGCAGGCAAAAACACAAGGAAAAGAAAGTCAGTAACAAACCTTTGTTGTTTTTGTAGGCGTCAGGCCTGATAAGAGCCAATGTTCTCTGTATCTTAGGCGCGCCGTCCACTTCTGGTGCCACAAAGTCTGGGAAGAAGAACGCCAGTTCACGAGCCGCTGTGTCGCTGGAGTCACTACCATGGACGGCGTTCATGTACTTGTCTGAACCAAACTTAGCTCTCAAACTGTCAGATAAGAGGAATGTTGATAGGCTTATAATAGAGTCTATTTTCATATAAAAAAATATGATGATGATTATGGCAAAAAATATCAGAGACACTGATACAAATGAATTGAATGACTTAAGATATTTTTCTTCATGGGTACAGTAAATGCATTTCTATGAAATTTCTTTTTTTAAGTGAAGGATTTACAAAAAGTATTGCAGACATTGTTATTCAAGATAGAACTATCATAATGGTGGTGGTCCTCAAACAATGGAACCCCATGGAAAGTAGAATGCAATTTCTATCAAAATATGTCAACTTTCTACTTGAGGACCACTGTTCTCCACAAAGGGAAATATAAATGCAAATTTAACCTCTCAGTTCCTAACCAATTCAGCTCTTATAGGGTTATCATTTTACACTGAAAACATTCCTTAGAAACATACCATGTGTATCATTCTACTTGAAAACCAAGTAATCACTTCTCAGTAATCCTCCGAGAAAAAAATGCTGCCAAAACAGAGATTCGAACATAAGACCATAAGGCCAAAGCTAGCATTACCTTTCTGGAGCTTTCTCCTTGGCCTCCTCCGTGTCTGTAGGTCCAATCAGCTCCCTGAACTCCTGGATAATGTTCTCTCCAGTCTTACCCTTAGTGATGGCCAGAACAATGGATTCCGCGCTTGTCATGAATGCTACAAGATCGTCAAAGTAGGACTGCAAATAGATGGAATGTAAATCTAAGATGAACAGGTTCTTCAATCATATATACTGGCTTTGATACATTTGCACCAATAAATGAATAAATGGTGTTTTAAGGCGTATCGACAGCTAAGGTCACTTAGCGTGCATTATGACGGTTTGGATAAACATATATTCAATTCATTTGCTCCATGACCCTAAAGAAACCAATTTGATGGAAGGACCAGTTTTTTTTCAAGTAGCTATGACTTGAAATGAGCTCTCCAATATTTAGATTAGGAACAAAAAACAAGGTGTTCTACAATGCATATTGGCATTTTTATGCATTAAAATTGGATCGACTTTATTTAGAAATGTCTTCATTTTTTTGGACAAAAGGGTAAACCAGTACATGCTCCTGGCATTTCATCCTGATTACTACACAATATCATTCCTTAGCTAAGCTATGGACTGCACAAACGTTTGAAAATTATTTTCATGCTTGGGGGTTTTCTCATTAATATAACATCACACTATCACCAAAATACCAATGATGAGATGTAAGAACAAATAAAATGATAAAAATAAAAATTAAAAAGGGGGCCTTACCTCATCCTGTAGATGGATGTAGACATTCTTAACTTCTTCATCTGTCAGCTGCCTCCTTTCCTCTCTGAGGATTTCAATACCTCTCTTCTTCATCTGAAATGGCATAAGGAAAAAAGATTAACAAATTGTAAACAAAAGGATTGTTCAAGTGATAAACAGCTAAATGGGTTTGCTGCTGTTTTCGGGTTGCCTGGTTTTCACCAACAAATAATTTTAAACAAGGAACTCAAGCGCAAAGATATGTGTTGCACTTTTACTCTTGGAACACACCCCCCCCATCCCATCTCAATCCAAATGTCATACAGCATCAAAATATAGTTGATTTAACACTTTCCCTGCCAATCTTATTGAGTCGTTATTGTTTGGTATTGGGTTAAACTAAATAGAATGAGATACCTCTTCCATGATCTCCTCAGCCTTGCCTGACTGTACCGCATCAGGCTTGATGATTACCACGGAAACCTCCTTCTTTTGTTCTGAAATAGGGGAAACATTATTAAATCACACCATTTATTTCAGTCAACATAGGTATAGACATACTACTGAAAAAGACTGACATCTTGTACCGGATTTTCAAACTGTAAACCCTCTCCTGGACAATACACTGACTCCTCTATATGGGACTTTATGTGACAGGTCAAGACTATAACCAAAAGTAGGATGGCAAAAAAGCTTGCTGAGCAATAAATCTTCCTATCGCAGTAGTTTCTTACCAGTTTCAAAGAAAAAGAATCTTCAGAGAGATTGCCTAACATTAACTTTTTTCCTTTAATTGTAACATATTATTTAACAATACAGAATAATCTATAGAGCTTTTAAACAAAATCTTAAACTATATTTCTTCATAATTATGTACTTGTATTCCTATGACAAGATCTTCATCATAAGGTTTTAGAAAGTCATTGCACCCAAAGAAAAAATTGCTTAAGAAAAGCAATCAATATATCTTGTTGCATGCTAATGCTTTCAATTCTGTTCAGTAGAAAAATACAATATACATTAAATGCCAATAAAAGTTATCCATAAATTTTAAACACCAAAACAAAGCACAAATAATAAATGGAAAATCAAAACACGATGAAAACATTATCAAACTGTTATAAAAATGATTTGGCAAATGTGTAACATCTGAAAATAAACCAAACAACAACAATAACTAAGCACACCCTTTTGATGTTAAAATAAACACCTCCAAAAGATATCACTGACTATTTTATAAGTATAAGAGGGGGCGGTAATAACACTTTGATCATCAAATCATTCTATTCATATCCCAAGCCAGTGATTTCTTTCCCACAAGAACATTTTTGAAAAATGAGCATAGTCAGAGATGGATAAATCTTGTTGCATTGAACTATTAACCATAAGAAAGGATAGTGGCTAAGCTGGGGTTGGCATATCTGGGGTTGGCATATCTGGGGTTGGCTAAGCTGGGGCTTTAATCTTGGAACCTTTGTATCTAAAGTCAGACATTCTGCCAATTTAATGACTATGTTTTTGTTTGTATGGTTCTTAGTGCCATATCAACAATTTTTCAGTTATATAATGGCTTTCCTTGATCCAACAGTACTAGGCTAGGGTTCTAAGTGACTTGCCAAAGGTCTCTCCTGCGAAACCTGAGATGTCTCTTCCACCATTTTAACCACTTAATTTAATGACTAACTGGGTGAGTAGAAATATCAGTATATAAGGTTTGTCACATCATCATACAATGACCTGGGATATTGCAGTCCCATAAGATATATTTTTTAGCTAGAGAAATATTAGGCCATTTAAACCATGCTCAAATATGTGTCTATGTGACTGGTCAAAATTGAACTTATCTTTTTTTTATTTTCTTTGTAGTATTCCACAAAATCCATGGGATCAAAAGATGAGCTGCTCATTTTAGACAATTCGCCTTTTGCCACAATGGCTTGTAATGCATTCTGTTGTATTCCTTGGAATGTCAATTTGAAGAGAAACTAATACAACAAAAGGGGACAACAATTAGGAAATATCAATCATCATATTCCGATTTTGAATGAAAAAGTAATGACAAAAAGGCAAGAAAACAAATATTCATACAATAAATTTCTTCTTTTTTTTCAAGACCGATACTGAAGAAGCGCAAAAGCCAGTATATATGAAGGAAAATCTATGGATAGGGGAAGATACTGAGATTGTTTGGTTAAGGAGTTTTCAAAGCCAGCCCTTATTACATTTTTACTAGTATATACATAAAAAAAAATATCACACACAACAAAGCAATGGATATGCATCGTAGGAAACAACAAATCAATGTTTAACATCATACAGTAGTGCTATCATATTAGTTCCACAAAATAGCGTATTTTGTTCATATGGTATCATATCATAACGCATCAAACAAAAATAATCTATGGTATTGTATCGTGTGGTGAACATATAAAGTAAAACAGATATAAATCAGATATCATAGATCGTATATCGTACTCCCTATTTCATAAAGGGCTGAGATATGTAAACAGACATTATGGTAAGGTTTGTATTACATGAACACGGTTCCATCATTGTATTTGGGCGGAAAAAAAAAAGGGGAAAACAAATTCTTTTTTTACTTTTGTCAGGTGTGAAAATACAAACAAAGAATACCCCCCCTCCTCCAAAAAAATATTCATTTAAATAAAAAAAATATGTAGTCCATCATATGTTGTTTACATTACTTCTATTGCAACAAAGGGATTTTTCACTGAATGGTATTTTGCTATTGTTTCTTTTATATGTAAGAGAGAGACAAAAAAGTTGTTACTATTTCTTTTCTTTATTAAGATATGTTGTTTTAATACGGACTGGAAAGCATTACAACATGATGACAGTTTCTGTTTTAAGGGCACGCCATTTTAGCAGGAATGTACATAAAAAAAATATGTGATATGTCCTAACTTCCTAACGTGCATCATAAATCAGATATCATAAATCAGATGGACTGATGTAGAACGTATCGGATCATATTGAATCAGACAGGTAAGACAGGCGCCCTAACCAATATCATTAATAGGACATCACAGATTGTTTGTATTTCTATAGTGTATGGTGCCTAAACCGTGGGATCATATTGAATCAGACAGGTAAGACAGGCGCCCTAACCAATATCATTAATAGGACATCACAGATTGTTCGTATTTCTATAGTGTATGGTGCCTAAACCGTGGGAACTCATAAAATAGCACTACTGTATCATCATTTATATATACATCAATATTAAACATGCCAAAGCAATTGATTATTATTTAAGGAAACAACAACTAAATAATCAACATCATATCATTACTTAATTACATTACTTACTAAACACGACAAACCAATGGATATGTATCACAGAAGAAAAAAATCACAAAATATATCGCCATAGGGACCACAATAGTACAGCACAATAGTACAGTAACCATAGTAACAACCTTCTTCCGAGTCAAGGTCATCATCACCAAAGTCAACAATTTCTTCCTGAAACCTCATCCTATGAGCTGTTTGAAGAAATATACAGAGTGAAGAAATATATTGTTCAATCAGACTATCCATTAACCATGTCAGTGGAGGAAAGTGGTCTAGGGGAAGAGCGTTGGACCCAAGACACCAGGGTTCGAATCCCATCAGTAGTGGGATCTGCCTTGCGACCTTTCATTAATCCACATTTGTCATGTGTACTGGTTATGCATCCAGGAAGCAGAATCAAAAGTGATTTATCTACGAACTTGTTTCACAATCAATGTAAAATAAAGAAATTTAAACTAACCATGACAGTATGTGAAACTAAACAATGTGCCATGAATGGAGTTTTTCTTATCTTTTTCACACATTCACAGTTTACCCGTGCACCTTTACCAAACGCCAAATTTTCAACTGTTCCAAACTGAAAGAGTTTGCAGACAACTTTCAAATGTGATAAAATTAAAAAATAATCTTCTGATAGGGCAGAAATTATTGTGGGAAAACATTGTGTGAGTCATCTGCAACAAACTGGTCAAATGTCATTATTGTTTGGTAATGGGTTAGCAGATGTTTTGCAATGGAATGGTAATGAAAAATTTCATTAGAGCTAACATAGTAATAAGCTAATGAATCTAGATAAAAGTGACAATGCAGAAAAGGAATTGCTAACAATGTGTTTGTTCTACATTGCTGTGCTTTAACTGTGCACCTATACTGTGTTTGAAGAATTTATATGTATAGAACTCCATCTGAGCAAACAGTCAATTCAGATGGTTTTCATTTATATGATGGTAACACTTATCTCTTGGATCATTGATCACCATTGGACTTGTTTTTGTAATTATTGAAAGTAATATGTCTTGCATGCTTGTGATGCTGTCCTTTTTCCTGAATATACTATCTATTATGAGGCAATTCTCATTCAACATGTTTTTTATTATATTTTCCATCTGTTCCCTCCTAACATGTTTCCTTTTTACTTTTTAATATGTTGCCTCCTAACAAGTTAACTATACAGCATAGCTTGTTACAGCCCAGAATATTTTAAGAAGGCAAAATAATTCAAGCCAGTTAGCAAAGTTTTATAACACAACTATCAAACATTTTAGTCAAAGCATTATAAAAAAGCTTTTCATTGGTGAACAATTTCACAACAATAAATAAAAAAACAACTTAGTTTATCCATTTCAGTGATTCAAGTTAGAAACAGCACATGCCATAATGCGATCTACGCATTAAAATTGAGCAGCTCTTAGAATTGTGCATGAGCGCTGGACTTTGTAGTTTAATGGTCGCTGATCTTCAATTTCATGTAAATTCAATTAACTCTAGGCGCATTTGTTAGAGATGTTATTTCAACAGCCATGCAAAATATTATGCCTCCTTCCCAGAAAACACTGGTCTAAGACAGTTGTTAACAAGCATAATTATTTTATAACATCAAGTCAAAATATATCCAATTAAAAGTTAACTGTATACAAACACTTAATTATTAAACAAATAACAATTCTCTAACTCACAAGTGGCTACTACAATAGGTGTTCATAAAGACGAATGTATAGTTTGTTTAAGTAAATACATTGCATCTCTATTAGAGACTCTATCTTTCCATAATTCATCTAAATATGTATTTGCTTTGGAATAAACTTAAAAAAAAAAAAGTTTGTTATGGTTTAACACTTTTTTTTTTAGACTCATTGTCAAAGTTACAGCATTTATTTGACGCAAATCAGAGCATTATGTAATGCAAACTATTGTATCATTAATTTGATCACAAACTAGTGTTTCCACTTGTAAGTTACCCCTACTATTCTGGCTGCGTCCGCCATAGTGGTTTAAAAATTAAGTATAGCAGCCACTTGAACATGTATACATATAGTAATACTCTACACCAAACAATATTTGAATGTCTCATAATGAATGACTTTTGAAACAGGAATTTCATACTCAACAAAATTTAAAGAAAATCTTCCATTTCCATAGAAAATACTGTTGGAAATTGAGAAAGTGTTCCCTTTCCACCAATGTGTTCAACAAAGATCTTTTTCAACACAGGACCAGATTAGAAGCATGTCTCCTTTGCTGAGTTCTTTGTTTCCTCCATAAAACCTATACTGTGTGTGCTTATAATAGAAATTCTAATCTAATACCCATAGAATAGAAAATGCGATATATACATTAGACTACTTCATGCAAAAAGTTATCAAATTTGGCTTCAACTTTTTTTAATTTAGCGCTTGTGTTGGTGCAAAGAAGATTTGAGCCATGGAGAACCCAGAGATTTTTTTTCTGGAACGATATGCAACAGAGACAATCAATTCAAAAATTGTTTGGTTAAAGCATTAAATAAAGAACTAAAACGCTCGTTTGAAACCTTTTTGTCCACCTTTCTGCCCTGCAGGTGATCCGCCTTTACAAAAACAACAAAATTTTTGTAAACAAAAAGAGATATACATAGATCTTGAAAAATCAAACTATATATCGAAGGTTCAGTGCAAGACTATAGTAAGTGCTTCATAAACATGAAGCACTTACTATAGTATTGAACTGAACCCTCAATATACATCAGGATTTTTTTACCATATCTATCAAATACTCCGTTATTAAACATACAAGAAATCTTCATAAAGAGACAATTAAAAAAAAAGCTACCAACAAATTTTGCAGAGATAATTGCATCAGTAACACAAGTCAAGTAGATAGCAGTTTCAAGGGTTTAGTGAAAGAAGGAGACTTTCTTTAGTTTTGAATTAAATCATCTAAGATAATCCGGTGAATTATAAATTTGCAAGCAAAAATTTCCATTGAAAAGAAACCAAGAGTTCAAAAATTCAAACTTATACTTATTATTCACACTTTCCATTTGACTACAATAGTTCTGAATTCTTATTGTTCAATTTCCCATGTAGAAAAATAAGATATTGTAATAAAATCTATTGTAGTTGGAGCAATACATAAGTGTCCAGTTAGTGAGGATAAAAGACATAAATCAATATCTCAAACTCTCTGCTGATATGGCACAATAGTTTATAGCAAAAGACATGACCTTTGGAAAATTTAATTCTAAGAAGATAGCCAATGAGATAGACTGAGTCAATGACAGAATAACAGGAAGATGGCCAACTTTAGAGAAAAATAGCAAGACAGACAAAAATGATGTCATAAAGATAAAAAGCCAAACAAAAACAGACAGAGAGACAGACAGACCGACAGACAAATTGACCGACCGACTGATTGACAGACAGACAGACAGACATTACCTTCTTCTTCTGCCTCCTCATCCTCCTTCTGTTTATCTTGCTCTTCCAGCTTAGCAATCATTGTATCCTTGATCTGAAAAAAGAAGTTAAAAATATTAACCATATCATCATGCCTTCCTGGGTTGTAAACAAAAATCTCCATTTCCAATTTCTAATGTGGTGTACAGTTGTGTATTGATTAGCTCCCCAGATTTGTGACTGAACATCAAGGGATCAATCCCCACTAGTGGCAGTGAGGAAATATTCATCGTAATATGCTTTGATAATGTGCAATTTCTTTTTGTTTATGTTCATAACTAATTCAAACGTCTTTCATGAAAATGAGCAAGACACACCTTGGGTACATTATTTGGTACATTATTCAGTTAATGGAATCTTTTTTTCTCTAATTTGACTGGGACAGTCATTTAAGAAACCACTCGAAATTTCTCTGCAGGGTTTTGGAGTGAACGGCATGGCCAAAAAGGAAACCACAGCAAGCAGTTGGGAAAACTGATCATCAGATTATGGCATATTGCATAAATACCTGCTCATTCATGGGCACCACCATTTGCAATCTGTTTTATATCGTAAACACAAGTGGTGTTAGGTCTATGTTTCATTGATCATCCCGCCTGTTTAATAACTTACCTCCTTCCTCTCTGCCTGTCCATCGATGACCTTGTGTTCCTGAGCCAGCTGCTCTGTAATGGTCCTGAGGATGAGTGGGGCATTGGCTCCTCTAATTACAGCCACCAACACACCGCCCTGTGTAATACAGACACAATACTATGGGGTTAAAAAAAGCTTCTTATAAACTATAAACATATAACCAATCGCTTTGTTCCAGCAGATTCAATTGATTTGTCGAAAAACCCAGCTCCCTAAAGTTTGTCGGAGTTGTTTTCACAATGAAAGCATTTGAAAGTCATAACCAAGTGCACAAATTCATGCATTTGTTTGTCAGTGTTTTGAACACAATTTGATTGCTTAACCAATTACTAAACAAGAACCACATTTGACCAGTTGTTTCAGACAACTCTGGAAAACATTGTGGGAAAAAGAGAAATTGCTCTTAACAAACAGTTTCTCCTTTTCCCACAATGTTTTCTGCCCTATCAGAAGATAATTTTTCATTTTCATCACATTTTGAAATGTCGTCTGCAAACTCTTATCAATTTGGGACAGTCGAAAATTTGGTGTTTGGTAAATGGTTACGGGTAAAGGGGTCTATATTTATCCTGGGGTCAGTACTATGTAATATACTATAGTATACATAGCACTGACCCAATTGAATGAATGAATGAATGAATGAATGAATGAATGAATGAACGAATGAACGAACGAATGAATGAATGAATGAATGAATGAATGAATGGTGTTTCAAGGTGCATCGTCAGCTAAGGGCATTTAGCGCGCATTATGTTGATGTGGATGAAGGTATATTAAATCAGCACTGATCCAAGGATAAATATAGACCCCTATGGTTAAAGACAGCCTCTTATAAACTTAAAACAAAAGGCATTGTTTAAGCAAATTCAATTCCCACAACCTACAAATGAGACATAGTGTCTTAAAAAGGGGTAGCTAAATCTTCGTGAAAAATAGATGTCAAAGGGAGGTAAATCCTATAAAATTTACTGTTTTGCTTTTGTGAGAGTTGTTTCCCTTTGACCATAAATTTTCAATTTTATTTAAGTTGCATCTGCAATCTTTTTGTAAAGTATTTTTGATGGAAATTGTGTAAAAATCATATCATTTGAATGAATACAGTCGTCATTGCTTATGAAACATGCCATAGGGGCAAAAACAGCTTGAAATATAATTTGAAGTTATTTATAAAGCATGAGAATTGCGCTAGAAAATAAAGAGTCCAATTTACTATTAAATTTGGTTGATGACACACGCATGGTTTTGGACGCCATTTATGATTCGGTTCTGGTCAAGCTTACACATTGCAAATGGTTTGCAATTGATACAAAAGGTACCTTGAACCAACATACAAAAACAGACACAAGACCATTTAATCAAGTGAGCACTTGGAGGTGTTTGTTCACAGATGTGAGGAAATGTTTTTAATGTAAATTGAATGTTCACATTGTGTGAAGAAGTCTGTGGTTGCCATCCCTGTGCATTCTAGGTAAGGCTGCTTCATAACTCAAACATTGTTGAAAATGGATAATTACCATAAATAAACCAAATCAAAATTCTACTTACGGCAAAAAACAAGAAGCATGGTTCACAACGCCCTCTATACTTCTCCAAGGCGTCAATGGTGTCGGACTTGGCCTGTGTTATGGGTAAAAATACATAAATAAAATTATCCTTTGTTAATAAAGCTTCAACACTGACTGTTGTGATAATTAAGATAAAAAGGTAGGTAATAATTATTGATTAATAATGATTAAGATATAAGGTAATATTCTTATCCATCCTATAAAACAATTAATGTTTTATCATTTGATTTAAACCTTTACCAGATACCAAATTTTCAACTGTCCCAATTTGAAAGAGTTTGCAGACGACATTTCAAAATGTTATGAAATTGGAAAGTAATCTTCAGGTAGGACAGAAAACACTGTTGGAAAAGGAGAAATTGCTCGTTATGAGCAATATCTCCTTTTCCGACCATGTTTTCCAGGGTTGTCAGCAACAAAATGGATAAATTTTGTTATTGTTTGGTAATGGACTAATAAAGTACTATCAATGAATGGAGGTTGTTTAATTATTATTACTTGAAGTTATTTTTGTTTTGATACTTTTCTCAAGGTAATTTCAATAAAAGTAGAAATTATTGGTCTTTTACGATCCTTGATTCCATACATGAAACACTAACAAAGAATAATGAATTACCAAATTTTAAATAACAGATCTTCTCTTGTAAGTAACTAGAAGTGTTGTAACTTTCAATAATGAAGAAAACATTGCAGCAACAAGAAAACATTTTCTAAGGCTTAGTATATGCTAAAATTCATTACAATTAAACAAAGAATTCTACTTTAGGTGAGACCAAGTTTAAAAGAAAATGCTATCATTTGTCATGACCACAAAGTCCACCATTTGCTTGTTAATAATCTTTAACATTCAAGAGAAATTGTTTGTCAACTGTCAATTACATCTATATAATTTAAGCTTAAATTATCAGAAAAGTAAATAGTAAATGAATAATACGTTCTGTAACGTAATGAGCTTTTCTGTGCATTCATAACTATGTACATTTAATTATAATTGTGTGTATAATCATTTGCAATGTAGAATGTAATGTTTATAATGAAATAATAATAAAACAATATTATAGCATAGGTTCTCCACAATTTGTGTTACAGGTTCATATGACTGGCTACAATACAAGAATCAATCGTTCGTGGCAAGTGTGAACAAATGTATTCAATAGATACTAGAAGGTAAAATTGTACAAATGCATTCACTCAAAAGTTAAAAGTTAACAAAATAAATCACAGGAACAAAAGCTATCACCAAAAATTGTTTATCTAAAGCTTAAAATTTAGTTCTTGTACAAACAATGGAAGACATTGTTATTCAATTAGAACCTTTCATCAAATATAAATAAACACAGCAATGCCTCTAGGTTAAGTCATAAGTTTTAAGTTTTTGTGATGAAAACTATGAGTTAGCTTCTTTGTAAACGTTATTTCTCAAAAGTAGGATAACAAACTTTTGAAATTACAGAAAATTATCGAGAACTATTGGTAAAACAGAAACCCTATATGAAATAACATCCTACAAAAATTACATGTTTAAGCAATGCAGAAGCGAACTACTACAAATTATGTTAAGGCCAGTAAATACCAAGAAGAGCAAATGAAACATTAAAGGTGTTTGTTCAGAGTGTGAGGGTTTTTGGAAAATTGGAAATAATTTCTTTAAAACTGCACAATAGCAGTACTGTATTATGATATGAACTGAAGAAAGGTCATTGGAAGTAAAACCAGATCATTTTCCATTCTTCAAAGTGTGTTTACAGTGAATTAACATGTATTTTAATCCAAATATGTGACTTTGATTTTGAGATATACTGCATATAATCTAAACATTTTCAGATAAATTAATTATTCCTGAATTAATTATGCTTTCAATGGCTAAGTGTACATCAAACAACAATTTAATACTCGTACTGTTTCGAAGACATTTTGTTTTGACTTTCAAATTTTCTGTGAACAAGCACTTTTAACAATCAATAAAATTCACATGATGCAGAAAGTTACCCCAGGGCATAAAATTAATGATATAGAAAGGTTGGTTTATAAACTTTTAATAGAAGTTAAGCCATTATACAATGTATCCATGCAAAAATAGAGTGAAATGTTTAGAGGAAAGGAGATATTTTTGCAATGTTGTTTCAAAAGTTAGCAGCTGTAAAAGTTTCTATGCAAGACTATAGGAAATTATTCACCTATGTAAATGACTAAATGCGGTCTTTCAACATACACTATGTAAACAACCTGTTGGCCAAACAGCAAAGATTTCTTCTTGCAAAGAGTTTCCAGGTTAGATACATTTTATTTTTTGTTAGGAAGATAATATATTTCAGGCAGGGGAGATAATAAATAGCAAGCTACACAAACAGATAATGCTGTATTATGATGTAACAGTAGGACCATCTTCCATAAAAAATCATATCGAACACTATTGTTTGTTCAAAAACAATCTATTGAAAAAGTATTTAAATGATTACATCATGGCTTAAGATATACAAAGAAATGTTTGATGAGAGCGATTTATTTCAATCACTATTGATAGAATGTTGAATTTCTATTCAATACTCTTGATAAGTTCATACTCTATTTCAATTTGTTACCTTCTTTTTTCCTATTTGGGCAACTTTTAAGTATATCTATTATATGTTAAAGTAAAAGATTGGACATAATTGGAAAAGAAGAGACAAGAAAAGAGGAAATCAAGTTAAAGAGACAAGTTTTGACTAGGAAAAAAGGAAATCAAGTTAAAGAGACGAGTTTTAACTAGGATAAAAGAAAATCAAGTTAAAAAGACAAGTTTTATCTAGAAAAAAGGAAATCAAGTTAAAAAGACATGTTTTTACAAGGTACTAATAAGCATAAAAGGAATCTAAAATGCTATTTAGAAATCCTGGTTCTTGCAACTGGCCACTTTCTAATGGATAGTAACTCTGCTGTGGTCATGAAATTAAATATACAAAATTAAACCTTTACCAAACTCCAAATTTTCGACTGTCCCTAATTGGAACAGTTTGCAGACAACATTTCAAAATGTGATGAAATTGAAAAATAGTTTTCTGATAAGGCAGAAAACATTGTCAGAAAAGGAGAAATTGCTCATAAAGAGCAATTTCTCCTTTTCCCACAATGTTTTGCAGAGTCGTCTGCAGAAACTGATAAATGATGTTATTGTTTGGTAATGGGTTAATGTAAATGTAATTATTCACTCAAAATGTGTCGGTATTTTCACAATTTCAAAGGTCTGCTTATAAGTTACATCTATACAACTATATGAATCATGAATCACATGTTAAACTCTTTCTTGTTTTTTCTTAAAAAAAAAAACAAGTTGACTGTTCACCAAATTTTGAAAAATCAGTTTGGAGATAAAATGATACATCATGGTGTCTGTAATTCATATCAAATGCTATCCTTGTTTTTTAAGTTATTTACAGCAGATAAAATGCACACTACAATAGATGTCACCATATAATTTTTTTTTTAAGTGATTTATGAATTTCAAGCAAAATGTTCATGAAATAAAATTTTCTTTTTATAATGCTACCTAAACCATTTTACTTGGAAAAGAACAAGCTTCAAATCTGTAATTCTTAAAATTGTGATCTTTTATAGATGGCGCCTGTTACAAGACAATAAAAAAGTTCATGACAAAAACAATAGTTGTTGCTTTATTTTCCAGACATGTAAAAATACAGTTGGAATTGTACCCCATCACCTTCTACAATCTACTTCTGAATAAAATTCTAAAAAAAGGACATCTAAATATAGATACAGAGGGAGTGTTACCATGCCGCTGCCATGGTAACCAGAGCGTCATGTCACTTACGGTGAAGAAAAGTAACAAATCATCACCCAATTCATTTTTAAGCCTCCGCAAGTTAGGCACTAACGGAATAACTGGCCCTGCCCACTCTTGATAAATATCCACAACTGAAAAAATAACGCATCACAGAAACTCCATCAAGGTCATGTCAAGGTCACAGCAAAAGAAAAAATATATAGGGTAAAATATAAGAGTTATCATATTAAGTCCATTCCACCAGAGGTTAAAGTTCAAACACTGCAAAAGACAATTCATTAGTGAGTGTTTTATAAAACATTTAACATCTATGTATCTCCTTACCCACATTTTTGACAATTTTTGAGCCCATTCGTACATAAACATTATTGTTCACAAAGATTCAACGTCTGTTGCCCTACATGCATGAATAATAATGACGAAGTATATTCAATACTCGACAGTCTTTCGAACACAGTCAATAAACAATAGAGCTAAATGCATATTATATCAACATGTAAGCTAAGTAGCATTTATCAATTAATGCACATGGTCGAACCATGTGGTCCAACGTTACAGATGGCTCTGAGGATATTTTTAGATACTCAGTTTATTGTGTAATTCATGCTTATCAGGGAGGTCAACAGACGGTGAATGTTGGTGAACTATAAGTACATTAGAAGTTTTGGTGTATCAGATCCCAGTGAAAAGCATCTATAGGTCGGAAAACCCTAAAGTATATAACAAGAGATAATTTTAATTGTCTTGTTGAGCAAATTCTAATTCAAGTTCCACATGATAGGGTTAGAAGATAATGTAAAAAAAATAGCCAATGAAATTATCCTCAAATCTTAACTTATCGACATAATATTTCAACAAATAGGTTCCATTTGCTTCTTTCAGTAGCAACCTCAAGAACTTTGAATCATTTACGCATCATTGAAAAGTTCCATGTTGCTTTGTTGATCATTTTGAATAACAAACAAAATTCTTTCAAATATACCAATACCAAGAACTTTGTATCAACAGATTCCTGAATATGTGAGGAAAGGATGATGCATAGAGATGTTAAGCTGTCAGACAAAAGAAATAAAAATGAGGAAAATAAGTTGTAGTATCAAGAATTACAAATAAATTGATAAATATTGATAAATTTAAATAAGATAACCACAATTAACTAAATTATTATTATACAAAGGATTGCACTAGAGATTGTTTTACCCCCTCAGTAACTGTTTGATTATGATTATTGGTTATGACTAAAGCAGAAATTGCTTATAAAAGACAATTTCTTCTTTTGAAGGAAAAAGGAAAAGCACTATAGGTGAATACATAATGAACATTATTTGTATCATATCGCATTAATTTGCAAGCATATTTTGGTTTTGTAAACAAGGGTTAACACAAGCAGCCACTTTCAAACATGATAAGAGTGCATAGTGTATGTTCATTTATTCATATGAGTTTGACATAGCATCAACATTATTTCAGTTCAAAAGATGGCTAAGATCCCAAGCTTAACCGCCCATAAAAGCTGGTCAAGCCGAAACGAACCACCAACATTCCCTCAGTCAACTGGGAAACTACCTTTCAAGTCAAAATAATGTCACTGGAATTTGAGCCAACACAATGACAGACCATGCGATTTCAAGTTCTACACTTTAACCCTTTACCAAACGGCAAATTTTCAACTGTCCCAAATTAAAGAGTTTACAGACGACATTTCAAAATTTGATGAAATTGCAAATCAATCTTATGATAGGGCAGGAAACATTGTGGGAAAAGGAGAAATTGCTTGTTAAGAGCACCTTCTCCTTTCCCCACCCTATTTTCCAGAGTCATCTGCAACACACTGGTCAAATGTCGTTATTGTTTGGTAATGGATTAACCACAAGGCAATAAAGGTCCTTGACTTCATAATAAGCAACAAAGATTTGACACTCTTGCACTGAGGTGTTCTCAACAGCTTATTCACATAAGGGTTAATTCAAATGGTTAGCTGCAAAATGCAAACACAATTTATGTAAAAAGGGTTAGGGGGCGGGGCAAGCGCAGTCTGCAAGCTCCACCCATTTTATGATTAGGCCACTCCCACTCTCAAACAAATTGGGCCACATGTCCTTCATATTGGAAAGAGGACAATGCTCACAAAATGTGCGATAAAAAGGGGAGGCAATCCTTGCTGGACTTACTGTCAGAAACTTGAGTAGGTCATCGCCTAACTCATTCTTAATTTTCCTGAAAGTTCCAACCATTCCCACGGCAGGGCCACACCACTCCTGGTATACATCAACAACTGAAAACAGTCACATGACTCTTAAACCTTAGAATGCCGGGTTATTTTCTAAAAATATATTTTTGTGTCACCTGCTTTCAAAACCCTTAAATATCTGCTTACTTTTGCTGTGAAAAGATATTATGGTTGGCAGACAGGTCTGATCGCAGGCCAGTTGCAAATTCATTTACTTGGCAACTGGCCTGGATCTAACTTGTTTGCATAAGCATGAAGTCGGTTTGAGCACTATAAGGGTTAAAGAGCTTGCATGATGGACCATCTCTCAATCTATTCCTAAATTGGAAGGGTCTGGTGCTGAAAACTCTTGAATACATGTATCATAGTTCTTGGAAAGAGAAGAAATGTCTCATATGAGATATATTTCTCAAGTCAGCAATGTCTCTCTTTTCAACAACTATTTCTTTATTGTACTTTTAATTTATATAAGTGCAAGTGACACTTTAAAGTGTGAAAGAAGTCGAAGATGTTTTACCAATTTGGTAGAATGTCCAGTGTCATATTGCTTTGAAACTATTAAATTCTAATTGACTTTCAAACTTATTAAAAACTCATCAATTAGTAACCATGTCCCTTGATAGGTTGCAGCCAGCTAAACATCTGGAGTTATCTCTTTCTGTCAATACATTGGCTAAAAGAAATGATAGAAGTATTTATTAAACAAAACTTTTATTAAATGTAATTTTGATTGATGTAGACAGAAAACTTAATCGTCTGAAAAAGAAACAAGGCTATTTTATTAGTGTTTCACTTATCAAGATGTACCAGCCCTCTTGTCCAGATGTTTAATGTCTTTGGAAAGGGCATAAGCATTCCTACATCAAGTAGGGGAAAAAATAGTATCTATAAATTCTCATATTGAGACATCATTAGTCACATCACACCATTTCAGCTGACTGTATTTCTAATATAACTCGAGATCTGCAATGAAAGGTACCTACCAGGAACATACTATTTGAAGACAAATCGTCAGAAAGGAAACAAAAAGTATAATGGAATTTGCAGCAAGGCATTAGCCAATACTTTTGTTAAAGATAAATAATGCAGTTTATTAAGGGACATACAAAGAATACTTTGTTGGCTGCAAAGAGGTAAAAAACAAAAAATCAACATAACATGTAAAACATTGCATAGTCCCATTAGATACTTTTTTTTAAACTAAAAAAAGGAGTGAAATGTGAAAAGTAGTTGCAACTCAAAAAAACTATGATATATTTCATTTGGTCAATGCCTTTCTACAACACCAAAGTACCGTTTTACTAAATAACTTTAGGAAATCATTTGCATAAGTCAAAACTGACACATTGGCATGTGAAACATCATTGGAAGTGTCTCAGAGAGAAGGTTCCAATGATGTGTTACCATGCAACATTGCTTACTCCAATATTGAAATAAGAGGGAATGTTATTTTGAGCTTATGCAAATTTTTAGCATAAAAATGAGCATGGTGCATACAGGGACTGATTATCAATACACAAAGAACACACCATTGGCAACAAAGATGTCCAATCACAAGCATGGGCATATCTTACATAAAACAGGAAGTGAACAACTATATAGTGAATAAATAGGCCATTCATTTCATAACAGAACAACGATATAGTGAATAAATAGGCCATTTATTTCATAACAGAACAACTATATAGTGAATAAATAGGCCATTCATTTCATAACAGAACAACTATATAGTGAATAAATAGGTCATTCATTTCATAACAGAACAACGATATAGTGAATAAATAGGCCATTTATTTCATAACAGAACAACTATATAGTGAATAAATAGGCCATTCATTTCATAACAGAACAACTATATAGTGAATAAATAGGCCATTCATTTCATAACAGAACAACTATATAGTGAATAAATAGGCCATTCATTTCATAACAGAACAACTATATAGTGAATAAATAGGCCATTCATTTCATAACAGAACAACTATATAGTGAATAAATAGGCCATTCATTTCATAACAGAACAACTATATAGTGAATAAATAGGCCATTCATTTCATTATATAGTGAATAAATAGGCATATTTCATAACAGAACAACTATATAGTGAATAAATAGGCCATTCATTTCATAACAGAACAACTATATAGTGAATAAATAGGCCATTCATTTCATAACAGAACAACTATATAGTGAATAAATAGGCCATTCATTTCATAACAGAACAACTATATAGTGAATAAATAGGCCATTCATTTCATAACAGAACAACTATATAGTGAATAAATAGGCCATTTATTTCATAACAGAACAACGATATAGTGAATAAATAGGCCATTCATTTCATAACAGAACAACTATATAGTGAATAAATAGGCCATTCATTTCATAACAGAACAACTATATAGTGAATAAATAGGCCATTTATTTCATAACAGAACAACTATATAGTGAATAAATAGGCCATTCATTTCATAACAGAACAACTATATAGTGAATAAATAGGCCATTTATTTCATAACAGAACAACTATATAGTGAATAAGTAGGCCATTTATTTCATAACAGAACAACTATATAGTGAATAAATAGGCCATTTATTTCATAACAGAACAACTATATAGTGAATAAATAGGCCATTTATTTCATAACAGAACAACTATATAGTGAATAAATAGGCCATTCATTTCATAACAGAACAACTATATAGTGAATAAGTATGCCATTCATTTCCATGCAAATCACCAATCACCAATCAGGAGCCTTTTGATCACTTAATACAATCAGAATACATGTATAATACAAATTTTGACACGCCAGTAGAAAAGTATGCTTGAAAAAATGTGAAAATCAAAGTTTTGTCTCATTAATTTCAAAGCTCAATTGTTTCAAAAAGTATGTAATAATAATAATTGCTCCATAGTATCCAAATGCTGGTGTGGCGTGTCATAATAACATTGCTCAAGCCATAATGAAAACAATGCTAATTAAGATTGTAAAAAGGATCATTTGTTTTCAAAGTTTACCCCATACTTCTGTAAGCTCAATACCTGTATGCATAGTACGTGTACATAGATTTTTAAGACATTCATTAAAGTTAATGAATATCTAAAATCTTGTGTTGTGGAACAAGTTAACGAGAAGAAATGTGTCAAATGATATGTATTATTTTGAAGACATCTTCTTCCTATTAATTAATTTTTCTGCTTCCCTTTTGTGGATATTAAAAATGAATGGTCTTGAAATATGGTAAAACTAAATGTCATTTGAAAATCTATTTTTCTTTGAATCTCAGTATCTTGCCTGAAAATGCTAGCAACTAATTATGAAATCAATTCTAATGAAGGAATTTTGACAATAACAAAAGGATAAATTTTACATTTATAAAGATATATGAGTTGAAATATGACAGGATTAAACATAAACAACCACAATTAGAATCTTTGGAATCAAATTATTCCTCATTAGCGCACTGCTTGCTTAATTGGGGTTTTAGCTACTTAATAGATTACAAAATATTTCATCATCCAAAATTGAAAGCATTCATTTTGTATATGTATCTTTAAAGTCAACATATGTGATCAAATCTCCCAAAAATTTAGGAAATCTCAATTAATAATATGATAATTTTAAAGATCCATGAACAAAGCAAATTAAGGAAAATAAAAAATTCAGAGAAAATATGAGATTCTAAGACAAAAAGATGATCAAACAATACAAAGTGAAAATAAACTAAATCAAACACAGTCAAGCCTTCAAAATACATGCTGAAATACAAGAAAATCAACCTGTGAAGATTAACATGTTGGTGGAAGAACAAACCCATTCCCTCAAACAATATTTTTGTATTGTATTCCAAATTGAAAGTAAAAGTAAACAACATGCTAAGGATTAAAAACAATGCTTTAGTAAGTCCTTAGATCTTGCTACATTCTTTCTAAAGCCTAGCATTTAATCTCAATTTATAAACTTTGAAATAACAACAGCAATGGCTTCTTAATGACAATTCACAGAAATCATTGTGACAAAAGGAGAAATTGCCTGTCACAAGGGAATTCTCATTTTGCCTCAAAGGTTTCTTGAATAGTTCACTTCAGTTCTGTTATGTTATGTATGAGGGAATGTATAAACAGAGTCACCTTCTTGAACACATTCAATTATGAAAAGCTTATTTCTGTAAAACTGCTTATTTGCAGATGAATTATAAAATTGTTATTGATCGATTTTTTACTTAACTGGTCAGTATACACTTATGCTTAGTCTGACTAATTATATAACAAATTACACAACTTCAATTTTATTAACCATCTGCAGATAAGCAAGTTCATAACTCATGCACAGTCTGATATCAATCAACCTGTTTTTCATACAAAATATAATGATCAATACTAAAACAGTCATACAGGTCATTTATCTAAGAGTCATTGCATGTGAAAAAGAAGGTGATTCAAATAAGATGAACAAGAAATGTCTAAAAGTGCCAATAACTTGAATGGCAATAAAGTTATAAAGTCTCAGTCATCTGGGCTTGTGTATAAATAAGCTGAATTATATTCTAGAAAAAAAAAAAAGATTTTTAACAATATTAAAAAATTTCAAATAGTTGCTTTAGACAAATTTTTATCAATAATAAGATTTAAGCATCACTTTATGTCATAAGGATGTCAAAGAAGGTCTCAAAATATTCATATTTTAATTCAACTAAAAACATTTCTTTTTCACAAGTCTTTGAGGATATATGGTACACATTCAGTCAACAGAAGGTTATAATATACATGTAATCAACTCACAAAATTCAGAAAAAAAACCACACCTCTCAGAGTATCAGATAAAAAACATTGAATTTCTATTATTTATCAATTTTTGCATTAAAATATACCTAAACAATACAATCAACACAGTACCTAACAAGGAATACTTGTTCATTTTTCGAATAAAGAGTTAAATTAGAACCACTATGATTATCTGATACTTTGAGTTGAAAGTATGGAATTGAATCAACCACATGATAACTGTTCGACAATACTGGGTAAAAACGTCGCATTCCCATGGCTCTACTTACGGTGAAGAAACAAAGAAGGTCATCTGTTAACTCATTTTTAATTTTCTTAAATACCGCAGTCATTCCCGAGCAATGGCCACACCATCCTTGGTAAATATCGATGACTAAAGTATAACAGTAAATATTATTGTAATGTTCATGAACTAGATATTCACATTTGTTAGCTTAATGCAATGTTTAGGAGAAATCCTTTTTTATTTACAATGTTATCAAATGTCTTTGTAATTAATGTGTTAAAAGTAATTTTGTATTAACCCTTAAAATGCTGGGTAATTTTCTTAAAAAAAAAATTGTGTCATCTGCTTTCCAAAACATTAAATATTTGCTTAATTTTGATGAGGAAAGATACTCAGAGAAGCAACCAGGTTAGACCATAGGCCAGCCGCTAATTTACTTGGCGCCTGGTCTGGATCTAACCTGTTTGCATAAGCATGAAGATGGTTCCAGCACTATAAGGGTTTACCAGCACTTTTATTTCTTTATGATTGAAAAAAGGCCCCCTCTCCGCGTGGGTTCAAATCCTGAGAGGGATATGGATTTTCATGAGAGGCAGTTTCCCAACTGACTTACGGAATGCAGATGGTTCTACCCGCCTTGACCAGCCCTTATGGGCAGTTGAGTATGGGGTCTTCCTCCATCATTTAGAGTCGGGCATCGCTACATAACTGAAATAATGTTGATGTGATGTAAAACCCATATAAAAAAAAAAAAGAAAAAAAAAAGGCCATATCACGTTGATTTATGAGATATTATCAAAGCAACAGCTAAATGCGCAAACCATAAACCATGTGACTTGTTTTCTGTTAAGTTTGTACTTTTCAAAATCCCCTATTAATTAAGTAACATAAAAAGACACTGACTACAATTAGAATAGCTATGATACGCTGTTTTACATCATCTTCTTAAGATAAAAGAAAATCAAAGTTTCTTTTGTTTGTTTATTTTAACAATGGGTGCAACTCATGCGGGGTTATCACATGATCAATGTTTATGACATAAAACAGATTTTAAATGGCGGTGCCAATGAATGAGCAGATATTCATGCATTTTTTCAGTAGATTACAGTTGTTTTTCACTATTCTATATTGGCCAAGTTCTTACTATGAATTCTCCGCAACCACCAGTGAATGCTGTTTCCATTTTTGCCATGCTGTTCACTTCAAGACCCTGCAGATAATTTCAAGACGAGGGATGTTATTTGACCCACATAAACATCCCTCGACTATTAATTCTCCGCAGGTTTTTGGAGCGGACAGCAGGGCCAAGATTGAAATAGCATTCACTGGCAGTTGCAGAAAATTGATCATCAGAGCATAGCGTATATAGAATAGTACATAAACAAAGTAATTTGCTAAAAAAATGCATAAATACCTGCTCATTCATCAGCACTGCCGGCACTGCCGTTTGCAATCGGTTTAATATCGTAAACATTAATCATGTGATCACCCCGCCTGGTAACTGCAGTTCTTTTTTGTATGAAACCTACCACAGAGTCCCTCCTTGGAGAGCATATCCTCCCAGTCCTCCTGTGTCTCAATCTCTCGCTGTAACGCGATTTCCTTCCCCTTCCTCGCCATTTTCTTTTTATCAGTCTACAAGCAGAGAAACAGAATTGTAAGGATAACTTCATTACCATGTTGAGGGTTCAGTGCAAGACTAAAGTAAGGGCTTCATGTTTATGAAGCTGTCACTATAGGCTTGCACTGAACTCTTGACAATGCTGGGATGAGCCACTAACCATTAACAAGAGAACAACTGTGGTTATATAACAGTAAGATCTTTAAAAATAACAGAAACATAAGGAAACTGTGATAAGTATTTGCATTAACACTGAAAGGCAGGTTTTGGTTGGATTGAAAACAAATAACAATTCAAGGTTTTAACCCTTAGAATGCTGGGTATAATTTCTAGAAATAGATTTTTGTGTTGTCTGCTTTCCAAAACCCTAAATATCTGCTTAACTCTGATGAGGAAAGATACTCAGAGTAGCAGCCAGGTTAGATTACAGGCCAGCCACCAATTTACTCGGCTTAAAGCGAGAATAAGACCATGAATGACTTTAAATACTTTTCCAAAGCAGTTTTAATTTTGGGAAAAATGTGAAAGAATGTCACATACTTTCTTCTGTCAATATTTTCCACCTTTTTGCAACAGATAAAATTCTGCATTTCCTTACTATATGGAGTAAAAATTGATGAATGAAGTATTAACAGACAAACCTTTTTTGTGTGGGATTCAACAATGTCAACAATTTTACAGTTACATCAGGACATTACAAGAAACCTTTTGGAAACAGTATTACAACAGTAACACTAGTAAAAAAAAAAACCATATGAAAATTGATATAACAAGAACAAAACTACAACTTTTACCCATTTCCTTAGTTACCATTTTTATCTGAAAAACAACAGCATATAACATCATCAAATAGCCTTACCCATCGATGCCTTTGTCGCAAGTCATCATGAGCAGTTTTTCTTTTTGTATCAGTCAATTATCATTTTGCCTTTCCAGTGATAATTTTTGGCCCAAAAAAATCACACAAAATTTCCCCAAAACCCATTACTTTCATTCATTTTAATCATTTTTCTTAAGAGAAAAACCCATTAAGTTTTGTTAAAAAAAAGCCCATTGATTTAATTTAGAAAAAAATCACTGCCTTTCATACTTTTTTAAAAGGCATCTGTATTATTTTCAGAGAAATCATTTACAAAACCCCTTGGAAGAATGTGGCAATGTTGTGATTCCTCTTTTATGATATATTCATAACAAGATTTCATCATCAAATTTGAGAAAACAAAAGGTACATTTTGTTACTCTGGCTATGTAAGTCAATTTACAATTGAAGTTGGCTATACTTTGAGAAGTGAAGTATTTTTTGTATGTGAAGTTTTCTTGAATGCATTAAGCACATGAGTATGCAACAATTGCATTGACACAGATTTGAAGCCAAGAACATTCAAGGTTTTTTCTGATGGAATTTTCAATAAAAACTTTTGAGAGCTAAATCTAAGTATCAGGTCACAACAGACAAACCATCCTCTATAATTGTCTGGGCCTGCTGCAGCCTCTGAAACGGAGAGGTTTGGGTTGAAGAGGTGAAAAATATCGCTTTGCTTTTTTATCTTTCTTTTAACAATCCGATCACATCTTACTTTTGATCATTCCCTCCTTTATTTTTTATCAAGCGCTGCTCCACCCCTTTCTTAGACATGAAGTGTGATTGTGCTGACAAATGATGTTATTGTGTTTCAAGCCACACATATCTATTCATCTTGTGCCCATGCGCTTTTTTTATATGTTTGGAATCTTATTGTTTGTTAGTTTGAATGCTTTGTTTTACATTGATTGTGAAGGAGGCTTAGTTAAGCCAATCAAGTCATTCTAGATGACTGCTTCATGGATAATACACCAGTACTTGCGTCGATTTGTGGGTTAGTCCCAGCAATTTTCGCCTCACCTAACAGGGATTAAAACCCGGGATCCACGTACAAGAGCCGACGCTCTACCACTGTTAAACTGCTGCCCACAAGTCTGGCAGTGCCTGCAAGGTAATGCAGTTAGTACAGTTTGAACTATCTTCCTGGCTGGCCTTCTGTTTTGGGCAAATTACATGGTAACCTTACGAACGATCAGATTATAAGACTGTAACGAACCGAGCAAATGAACCTCTTCAAAGACACAAACACATCCGATCAGTGAAAAACACCGTCATTCACTGAGCGGTTGTGTTGTCGATATGTATACCAGCATGTTCTTTCCAATAATGTATTAGGTCCCTTATTTGCATACACGTTCACCGAACGTTACAAGACATATTGGTTCATGTAAGAGCAGGTGCAATGTTGCTACCCCACCCAACGCTCTAAACATAAACAGAAATGTTCGCGTTCCAAAAACCATGCAGTCGATAGAATTTCTATTAAAAGATGTGTAAATTTTACCTCCATGTAGACACAAAGAAAGATTGGCTTCAGTATGTTAACAGAAAATGTACATTACCTTTCCAAAAAGCTAAAATAACTGAACTTTTTCACTCAAAGTGTCTACTTCGATAAGGAGCACTTGTTGCGAATGTTTACCGTTGCTGCCGAGAGTAACATCTACTTCCGGTTTAATTTGATTGGTTGGGAAATTCAAAGAACGACTTCGCTTATTATGCGGCTCGTTCTATCATCTGTATCAATTCTTGCTGTTAACATAGACCGTCAAATCTTTCAAACCATTGTAACAAAAAGATGGATTGCTTCTTATAAACCATTATCATTTTTTTGTATTTTCCATTCTTTTGTTTTTCCGTCAACTGATAATTCCTATCTTTTTCATAATTTGAAACCCAAATGCCTTACATATTTTTTATTCGGTCATAATGTTAAAACATATTCATTTTATACCTTCACTTACAAGGTTGTTTATGCCGTCTCGCAATGGATCATAGGCGTATCCAGATTTGGAAGTTTCTTGGTTAAAATACAGACAGACAGACAGACAAACGGACTAACAGGGACAGGGAGAGAGAGAGAGAGAGAGAGAGAGAGAGAGAGAGAGAGAGAGAGAGAGAGAGAGAGAGAGAGAGAGAGAGAGAGAGAGAGAGAGAGAGAGAGAGAGCGAGAGAGAGAGAAAGAGAGAGAGAGAGAAAGAGAGAGAGAGAGAGAGAGAGAGAGAGAGAGAGAGAGAGAGAGAGAGAGAGAGAGAGAGAGAGAGAGAGAGAGAGAGAGAGAGAGCGGGTGAGGGGTGAGTGAGTGTGTGTGTGTGTGTGAGAGAGAGAGAGAGAGAGAGAGAAGAGAGAGAGAGAGAGAGAGAGAGAGAGAGAGAGAGAGAGAGAGAGGGGATGACAGTGAGAGAAAGAGAGGGAGAGAGGGAGAGGGAGAGAGAGAGGAGAGATAGAGAGAGAGAGAGGGGAGAGATAGAGGGATAGATAGAGAGAGAGAGAGAGAGAGAGAGAGAGAGAGAGAGAGAGAGAGAGAGAGAGAGAGAGAGAGGGAGACAGGGAGAGAGGGAGAGAGGGAGGGGGGAGATAGAGAGAGAGAGAGAGAGAGAGAGAGAGAGAGAGAGAGAGAGAGAGAGAGAGAGAGAGAGAGAGAGAGAGAGAGAGAGAGAGGAGAGAGAGAGAGAGAGAGAGAGAGAGAGAGAGAGAGAGAGAGAGAGAGAGAGAGAGGGGGAGGGGAGAGGGAGAGAGAGAGGGAGAGAGGAGAGAGAGAGAGAGAGAGAGAGAGAGAGAGAGAGAGAGAGAGAGGAGAGGGAGAGAGAGAGAGAGAGAGAGAGAGAGAGAGAGAGAGAGAGAGAGAGAGAGAGAGAGAGAGAGAGAGGAGAGAGAGAGAGAGAGAGAGAGAGAGAGAGAGAGAGAGAGAGAGAGAGAGAGAGAGAGAGAGAGAGAGAGAGAGAGAGAGAGAGAGAGAGAGAGAGAGAGAGAGAGAGAGAGAGAGAGAGAGAGAGAGAGAGAGAGAGAGAGAGAGAGAGAGAGAGAGAGAGAGAGAGAGAGAGAGAGAGAGAGAGAGAGAGAGAGAGAGAGAGAGAGAGAGAGAGAGAGAGAGAGAGAGAGAGAGAGAGAGAGAGAGAGAGAGAGAGAGAGAGAGAGAGAGAGAGAGAGAGAGAGAGAGAGAGAGAGAGAGAGAGAGAGAGAGAGAGAGAGAGAGAGAGAGAGAGAGAGAGAGAGAGAGAGAGAGAGAGAGAGAGAGAGAGAGAGAGAGAGAGAGAGAGAGAGAGAGAGAGAGAGAGAGAGAGAGAGAGAGAGAGAGAGAGAGAGAGAGAGAGAGAGAGAGAGAGAGAGAGAGAGAGAGAGAGAGAGAGAGAGAGAGAGAGAGAGAGAGAGAGAGAGAGAGAGAGAGAGAGAGAGAGAGAGAGAGAGAGAGAGAGAGAGAGAGAGAGAGAGAGAGAGAGAGAGAGAGAGAGAGAGAGAGAGAGAGAGAGAGAGAGAGAGAGAGAGAGAGAGAGAGAGAGAGAGAGAGAGAGAGAGAGAGAGAGAGAGAGAGAGAGAGAGAGAGAGAGAGAGAGAGAGAGAGAGAGAGAGAGAGAGAGAGTGAGAGAGAGAGAGAGAGAGAGAGAGAGAGAGAGAGGGCGGAGAGATTAGAGATTCCAGGTTACCTTGAAAGATGTCCCTTTTGGTATCATAATATCTATCATGAGGCTAGTCTATGTTTTCAGCTGAGAACCTGTTTCTTCTTGCTACGGTGTTTGTGCGTTACCACGAACTTCTGCTTCTCAGAAGTAGTAAAACGCTATCATGAGACTAAATATCCGGTAACTGTTTTACGCACAATACAGCAAAGATATCCTGAAGTTGATAAACTCACAAGTTTTCAAGTTCATCGACTTGTAAAATGATTTCAACAGATAGGATCAATTGAAGATGGCAGACGCGCCAACAGTGGAAGACCCAAATCAAGCCGCAGCTCTGAAAATGTTGCAAAGATTATGGAATCAACAGTTAATAGCGAAAGATACCTGACCCTCATAAAAATAAATTTCTACCTTCCCTACGAGGAAAACGGATCGATATAAAATATATTTGGTTGCAGCAAGATGGTGCAGCACCTTATACAGCTAGAAATGTGTTAGAATGGTTGCGCGAATCGTTTGGCAACAATTTCATCTCGTTTAAAACTGCTCGGGTTTGGCCACCACATTCACAAGACCTAAATCGTTGGATTACTTTTTATGGGGACACGTAAAAGACAATGTTTATGTTACAAAACCAGACAATATCCAGCAGTTAAAATCAGTAATAAGCCGAAAAATGTAGAAAATCACCCCTGAGATGTGTGTTAGCATCATTGAACATTTCAAAAAGGGACTTGACGTCGTTATTTTACAAAAAGCACGTCACATCGAACATTTGATGTAGATATCTATGCGTGGAGACAGTTTCTTTCAAACAAGAATGACCCTGTTATCAAATAAAACTTGAAAATATCTAGTTTTAGAAGGTGTTTTGATATATAAAATAATGTAACGCATGTAAGAATTACAAGCCGCTGAAACCATATCAGATATTCTGGATCACCCTGTATCTCCAAGATAATCTTCATCGCATGAAAACAGTTCATTAAAAAGAGGAATTGAATACAGAATACAAACACAACAGTCATAGCAAATTTTTTAATGATAAATGTCTGATTAACATATATAAAGAAAACTTCAAACTATCCTGTTTTTAAAGATACAGTAGACTCTCTATACCTCGGATTCTCTATACGTCGAAATTGAAGAGGCCTTATCAAATTATTCGACATAGAGAAAGTTCAATGTATAGATGTCTAAAATATTAAGACGTAGTCTACATGAAAAGGAATTATTTCAAGACCTCTTATATTTACTTCGACAGGAGCGTTCGACAATAAAAAGTTCGAGGTAAAAATATTTTTAACCCTTTCCCAAACAATGACGACATTTAACCACTTTGTTGCAGACGACTCTGGAAAACCTTGTGGGAAAAGGAGAAATTGCTCGCTAAGAGCAATTTCTTCTTTTCCCACAAGGTTTTTTGCTCTATCAGAAGATTATTTTCCAATTTCATCACATTTTGAAATGTCGTCTGCAAACTCTTTCAATTTGGGACAGTCGAAAAAAAATTGTTTGGGAAAGGGTTAAGAGAAACATGTAGTTCGATTATGCCCTGGTGGTCTGCGATTATCTAGTTTCGTTCCTGAAGCTCTCGCTCCAACATTTCCTCGAGTACTTGACGCTCCTTTTCCTGCAATATATCCTCGATGGTCTGGACTCGAACCTGTGCCCTGGCGGTGGCAGTGTTGGGCATGAAGGGTGCCAGATTGAGCCCGTCGATTCGACTACATCGCTGCTTTTGCCTGAAGAAGAACGAGACGATTCATTGAAGTTGTTTGTTCACAGAATAGAAAATTTGAAAGTCATACTATTATATAGTTGAAACAAAGACCTAATAAACTGTTTATAAGGTCTTTGGTTGAAAATATACAGTTTTGGATTGGTATATGCTATAATTCAAAGTAGTTATGTATATTAGAAGTTTGCTCTGAACACATTCGATTCATCCGATAAAGACACGTATTTCAAGGTGAACAAAACATTAACAATACATACTTTAGTCACCACCGGAAACCCTTGGGTAATACGTTATTTTTTTAGCTCAGGAGCGATAGGCTTTGCACTAAACATGAATAGGTGACCTGTTGCATGTTTATAAGTGAAAAATGGTGTATAACACTGGATTATATCCATACAAGGAAGAAAACTTACGATCTCACGAACGCGTTTGGGAAGTCCACGCGTTCGAACCCGAAGTTGCTGCACAGGACAGCGCTCATGCTGTATTCTCTAATGGCCGCCAACTGGTCTGGAATGAAAAATGAAAGCGACATGTTGATTGGACGGATATTGAATCCTGATTATCCAATCAGATTGATTTTGAGGTTTTTAGGAGTAGATAAACGTGGTTTGGAATAGGAATAGGACCTTGGGAAGATACATGTCAGTATAGATGTAACATGAGTTGACTTACATTCGGTCTTATTCGTTGTACATTGAACTATCGCACCTTATAATATACGAAACAATTATAAGGAAGCTATGATATTGTCCATAAGTTCGCCCCTTTGATCGCTTACAAGTTTCTCTGTTATTCAATCTGCTCTCGATTACTTTGCTTTTTTCTTCATCAAAGTTGTAATTGATAAATGATAGAAAAGTAAATGAATCCTTTTTGAAGTTGCGAACAGCCAATGTTATTGCCAAGTTTGCCCTTAACGGTTCATCACTGTCTGAGTAACATGTGTGGAGTATTATAAAGAATTATCCGTCACAGTGAATATTCCTAAAGATGCAGGTCGGAAATAACTAGGCCTACGAAATATATCTTGTAAATAGATGAAGCATATACCAGCTCCTTGGTTTATAACGACCAATCGACTCACCCGCATTAAAACCAGCGGCTTGTCCCTGGTACCAATACCGGTCCCCGAATTTCAAGTTCCGGAACTGCTGTCCAAGAATGCATTCGAGTGTTGGGCCCAGCACACCAGTCTCAAGCCCCTCAGTTACGACGCCGGTAAACAGGTCAATGTCTCTCGGATCACTGTAAGATAAGACGAAGTTTGTTTGTTTTATTTTGTTAACCTGGGTGTTTACATCGATTGAAAAAGTAGTTCCGTTATTTTTTAATGCCTTGGCGATGGCTTATGGAGCTAAAAGTGAGCATTACTGTCCGTTAGGGTCGGATAATGCACATCATTGAACCACCGGCATTCCATTGTTGCCCCACACCCATGAATGAATGAATAAATATATACATAAAACTCAATTTATATCAAAGAGGAATGCATTTTTCGCACTACCATGACTTTACTAGTGACGATCAAGATCATGAAGATGATTGTTATGATGATATTGATGATGATTGACCCTTTAGAAAATGTTGGGATGAGAACAAATATATACATGTATAATGAAATCAATCAACATTCGATTACTTTAACTCGAATATATTCGAATATCTAATTAAACTAGTTTAAAAGTCCAAATGTCTTGCATGTTTGATAGTTGATCAGTTTAGAGGTTGCACAGAAATGAAAAAGAAACAACAACATAATTTTCAATAGTATTAACTGCACAAATAGATATTGGACCAATAAAAACGAATATTCAAATAGTAATTCACACGATTCAAATATTCGACATAAACCCGAATATTCGAATATTCGTTCCCATCCATACAATGGCATCGAACCTAAAAAAATAGATGAACAAAATATTCAAACGTACTTGTAAGCTTGTTGTAGGAGTGCCCGGACAACAGCGGTGTGGTCCGTTAGATCCGCGAAGGCTGTGACTGTACCAAGCACACAAAGTTCCCTGTAGGCGGTGTAGGAATTGAGCCCGTGGTCTCTACCTCGCTGAATGTTCAGTGCAACGAGGTCAAACGCAGTCTCCAGGGCTGTGTTCTGGAATAGAAAACTCCTGACCTCTTCTTCCACAATTCTGTCGAAAAAGAGGGGAAAGCCATTAAAAAATTTGGAGTTATAGTGTAGCATCCATTTGATTAAACACGATGTCTCCTCTTTTGGTCATGAAACTAACAATCTGTTCTATCGCTTTTTTGAACTACCAAAGGAAAAGCCAAAAGGCGGGCTATTGAGACTATTTTCATTTGATATTTGATATGATTTTCTTTTCACCAATTTGACACACGGCATAGAATATACATCTTTGTTCTCTGCTACCTCTGCAAAAGTATTAGCTATATTTCTAAACCTTTGGGTGTTTTTTTTTACAGAACTGTTTGTCGCAGAAGTCGTGGAGATAATGAAGCTGCGCCTCGCTGACCCCAGCATTTTTAGATGGGATTCTAAAGGGTGGTATAAAGAGTGAGCCGATGGAGAAAAAAGGTAGCTGTTGATCGCCATGTTTCTCCTTGAACGTTTGTCTGTTTATGGAGTGTGGATTAGTGACAACATCCGGGATTAACTCTGGACTTTGTCATTGAAGGTTCTAAGAAGGGACCAAAATGGCTGTTTATATAAACAATCAAGAAAGGCAAAAGGTTGCCGGTATAACACCACACATACTTAACCCTTATAGAGCTGGGACCGACTTCATGCTTATGCAAAAAGGTAAGATCCAGACCAGCCGCCAATTTACTTACCTGCTTGCTACTCTGAGTATCTTTCATCATCAAAATCAAGCAGATATCTAAGGTTTTGGAAAGCCGACGACACAAAAATTCATTTTTAGAAAATTACCCAGCATTCTAAGGGTTAACAAGTGACCTGCGCGCGCACTTACCCGTCCGTTTCCGCCGACAGTTCACCAGTCAGCCAGTAACCAAGCTGTGGTGCCCCAACGTCAGCGGGTGGGGTATCGTCAGTCGCGTCAGAATAACCGAAGTAGGTCATGGTCATGTTTCCGAACGAAGATCGGGTCCTGATGCCTTCGAGCCGGTCGAAACCTGTATTGAAGCGATCCATTGTGCGAGGAATCCAAGTGTGGCCGAATCTGAAAGCAGACAAAAGGCGAAAATAAGTACATGTTGTCTCATTAACTTACAAACTGTTTGGCAGTGGATCTTGAATAATTATCTAAATTATTGTCTAGATTACAACAAGTTTCCATTTAAATCATTGCAATAAACAAGGTATCCATTGATATATATCTTAGATATCAAACATGCACATGTCTTCATTGATCTGGAGCTGGATTTAAAACAGCAATTCTTACACATGTTCACTAACGGTAGTATACCCATACTCCTCCATTTTTAAACGAATTCTTTTGACGGACTACTTCGGTCCTTCACGGTTTACATCGGTCGATGCTGGAACTTTACACCGAATAGTTCTGGCCTCAACCGATGTGTACGGAGAACGACCTAAGAACTCCAACGAAATAATTAGTTTCAAAATGGCGGATTATGTATGTTCTACTTTAATATTATGCAGAGAGACTATCATTACCATGCTTCCTTGGTATAAAATAGGACACGGTCTGGGCTAGAATCCCAAACCATGGTGACCCCTACACACAGGAACTGGAATCATTATGTCTAACGGAACTTGCCGAAGAGCAACATTTGGTCCACTCACCGGTATGCAATAGCAAACTCATTCGATATACTCGGATCAATCGTCGAGTCATACGTATAATCCGCATCGCTCAGAAGATTGTATTTAGACATAGCGTCTGTCGAGATGAATGACGGGAGGAACTCGTCGTAGACAATCTTCTGCATGACCGCGATCACAATGCGCCTGGTCTCCTGGAAGAGCTTCTCCTCGTCATCCGGGTACTCCGATGCAAGCTCCCCGGCGATACGGTTGTGTTCCATGGCGAACAGAATGTGGTAGGCAGCGAGTGATGGAACAGTGTTTACCCGATGATCCCCTGTATGTTGGTTATTCGAGTGTGTCAAGTAGGAAATGACAGTATTGCATTCATCATAAACTTTCTCATTCCATAAAAAAATAGTGAAAAGAAACAAGAAAGTTAACAGGCGGGGTGATCACGTGACCATTGTTTACGAAAAATGTCTTAACAAGATGGCCGCGCCGCCACAGGTATATTTGCTTTTTTCAGCAGATTACTTTTGTATTCCCCTATTTCATATACGCCATGTTCCGACCATCAACTTTCCGGTTATGGTGGTATATGATAACTCATGGTTTATAAACAAAGTTTTAGGACTTGTTTCACTAAGATTCGTAAAAACGTGGTGTGATGCTTGAATCTTTTTTATGAATGAAACATAGATATGCGTTTAAAAGTACAATAAGGATTTCACAGTTAGGGCCCATGTTCCGTTCACGTCTTAGTTAACGCCTTTCTGTGACATTATCGTTCCACATTTACGAGAAAATCTATCACGCGAGACTTTGTGAGGATAGTTCTTGGATACCGTTTTACTTAACATATGCTAAAGGTTTGCATAAGTTCAGAACAACATTCCCTCTTATTTCAATATTGGGCTAATCAATATTGCAAAGTAACACATCATTAGAATCGTCTCTCCGAGACGCTTCCAGTCACATGTCCCATCGCGGTATTGTACTTTCATCTTAGATACTATCCATGTTTATCAGTTTTGACTAACGCAAATATTTCCCTTAACTTTTTAACTAACACAACATTTTTGACTGTCCCAAAATGAAAGAGTTGGGTGAGACGACATTTCAAAATGTGATGCTCGTTAACGAGCAACTTCTCCTTTTCCCACAATATTTTTCAGAGTCGTCTGCAACAAACTGGTCAAATGTCGTTATTGTTTGGTAATAGGTTAAGACGTTGAGTAAAACGGTACCCAGGTTTACACATAAACTATGAATTACCTGCAAGATTGCATGTCACTCCAGTAGCGCCGTCGAGCTCACAACCCAGGCTAGAATCGTCTTTTGGGAGCCAATATTTCTTGTCAACTTTCATGAAAGCTGGTACGAAAGAAATTTTCTAAAATGTGTATCCATTTCGCAAATAATTGTGATAGCTCAGTTATTTCCCTGTATACTTGATGAAACAAAAGCATATTTATGAATCCATATCAAATAAAGTATATGTATGTTGCGCTTGAAATGCTGATGGACAAGTCAAGAATTTCCTATGCAAGGTTTTCAATTGTTGTAGCATTTTTAAGTCTTTTTTGATTTGCCTGCTCATAATAATCTGCGAGTTTGTTCTTATATACCTACAACGACAAGATCTACTTATATTATGTTTTCTAAAGAAAAATCGTTTTAAATTACTACTTCTCATTTTCTGACAATATTTCTATCAACCCACATGAGTTTGAAATGATTCAAATTATCTTTTGAAAATTCATCACGATTGTTGCATGTTCTACCACGAAAGGAAACAAACAGATATCAATCGATCATGTAAAAAGTCAAACGAAGGAAGACGCCATTATTTAAGGTTGGTACCAAACATACCTCCATCACGCAGGGCCAATTGTTCATCAAGCGTGGAACCATACACGTTAGAACAGTCAACGAAGGCGGTGATGTTGTTTATCTGCTCGCGATTTCCAGTAGCCGCTGTATAAAAATCAAAATGTTATTCTTTTCTTCTTTTTTTATCGATTGATAGATCGATCGTTTAGTTAAACAATGAATTAGTCAGTGATTTGAAGTTGTTGTTGTTCAAACATATTTGTTTTGAAACTGACATATGCATTGAAAATTGCAAGTTTGGCACAGTATAAAAGGCCAATGGTAGTATAATGGCTTTTTGAATGCCAAATCCAAATCAAAAGTGTTTTGCTGGTTTGGTTCGGAGTAAGCAGTGCTACAGCTGAACAATTATTAAAAAGGGAGCCAAAAACGAGCGCCAGAAAACAAACGCACAGTAGGCATCTTTAAGCAAATTCTAGAGCCAACAACCATGACCTAATGTATTAATTACGCTCTCTCATGGACCCGGCCCTGTGTATTTACCTTTACACGCTCATTGCTCATTAAGTATCACAAACTCGGAACCAACAACCATGAACTTATGCCAATCGTATATACTTAGCAATCCCTGGCAAAAGCTAGTAGATTTAGCTCGTAGGTAGTTCATGAATACATTAGAAATCCTGTGGAAATTGGGCTGTTTTCCGCTGGATTACACACTTGATTACAACATTACACACAGAGACTAAATATTTATGTAAATACGCACAAATTGGTTTTATATCCCAAATATAAGATCATCATATAAACACATCCGTTTTTTTCATATTTTCTCATTCTTCTCTATCGGCAATACCCGGCTTGTGCAAACGGACATGCCCTTCGTCGCCGTCATGTTGCCGGACTACTTTACAAATGGCTCCCCATAACCTCCGAGGTTATTTTAAGAAATGGCCGTGGTGCTTCGAATGGACTTGATGCATTTCTTTTCTCATGGACCCGGCTCTATGTATTTACCTTCACAAGGGTGAGGGACGGACCGATGCACGTTCATGCAGACCTCTTCACCGTCTCGTCCCCGAAAGAATCCGACCTCATCACGACTTTTAGGAAACACAATTGGGATACAGTTGTCGGTACTGGGAATAAAGAAATAATGAAAATAAAATTGATGTTAAATTGTGTGTATTATTTCGGGTTAATATTGGGCTTATAATGACTTCTGGTTTACGGAAAGGACTGACTGGACTGTGGCATTATGTTTGTGCATAGAAAAATATCCGTCTAGAAAATAACAGAACATGCATTTTATTTGACAATTACATGGTACATAGTCATATTCACATACAGAATCTTTATTTAAGGCCCAAATTACTCTAAATGTCCACCAACCCTTTGATATCGCGGAGGAATGTCAAAATTAATTCCGACACAGTTCCACACAATTGGTATTGTCTTCTCCTTTTTTTTTGCGCAATTTAGATCTTTTATAATCACACAATCAAAACTTGCCAATTGTTTTTAAGCAGTGATCACCCAGAAGAATAGAATTTGAAGAAAGGAGAAACTTACTCTAAGCGATTTTCCTCAGTACAGCAATCGAGGACGTCTGGAATGAAAAGGCATTATGGATCAGATAGGATCTTCATACATTTATCAATAAATCACGAATCGAAACAACCATCTTTTACATCATCAAGCAATACACAATGAATAAAACATGATGAATCCAACGTACAGATTTCTCGATTTATCGAACAATTCACCAGCATTAATCATGAAATTCAATAATGAGATATGCTGGTACACCTCTCATAGTGATGGTATTGTCTTATTTGCCTGATCAACCCCTACAACTATTGATCTATCGATTGGTCGACTGATCAATCAATCAGTCAATCAATCAATCAATCAACAAACATATTAATTGATCAACCAATTAATCAAAACACACACAATAAAAGTCCCTGTCCATTTAAAGACGGTAACGCACCTGTCTGTGTTGGGGTCAGTGTGATATCGTGATCCAGGAATTGTCCCATTTGGAAAGTGTGCAGGTTTATCGTGTCGCTCCGGACGCTTCTCCCGACAGGTTTGTGAACATCGTTACTGATTTTCCGGGGGTTTGGGAGCTGCTCGTTATCGACGGACGTATTCCGGGGAGCAGTGGTGCCGACTAGAAAGAAAAGGGAATGGATGGGGTTTAACTTTCTGTTTTAACAAATTAACGGATGAAAAATCGCGCCGATGCGAGTATCGTATTGTACTCAAGTCTCGAGCCTGTATATTAAATTCATTTATTGTCATATTTTGGCCTGAAAATGCATACTTATTAAAAATGTCCCGTTCGATGGTTAGAAAGCGTTTATTACGTTGTTCTTGATATTTAGCCTGCTGGTTTAGGCTTAAACCGGTAACCCACCGGCTTTCATATGAATGATGAATATTTCAGCTCCATATAACTGTAGTGGTCTCAACGTATCCAAGGTGAGAAAAGAAATGTGCAGCGATACCATTACTGGAGACACAGAACCACCGCAAACCGTGCGAATGCTCGCTCTACTGACTGAGCTTTCCGGACCGCTTACAAGATTAACTTTATCCTGGAAATGGAGACCCCTGCTACAGTCAAAGGAATAAAAAGAATGTGAAATAATTATCGATCCAAACAGCCTAGACGCAGTCAGGGGTGAATTAGATTCCCCACAGTCCGTTGAGCACACTTAAACATACCCATACATCATCCTGAGTCCCTAGCCCGTGTGTATACCCCGCGCCTAGTGCAGACGACAGAACAAAAAAGAAATCCCAACAACATTTATAATAAATTAAGTTTTACATACAGTATTTCATCTGAATGAAAACGTTTATACGACTACTATGCAAGCACCTCTTCGGTAATATACTTATTATCTCCCTTGGATGCACAGATGAAGTGCGCAGAAAAAACTACAGAGAACGTCTTTAAACGGAACTTACCAAAGTTATCCGCCGTCCAGAAAATGTGGTACTCGTTCATCAATGAAAACTCAGACAAAACAAACGAAATTCCAACAATATATAAACTAAATTAATCGGTACCTACCGAAGTAAGCCGCCGGCAATAGTCGTCCTTGGGGCGATCCCGTGCTCCCCCATTTTGGATTCGCGATGTTGTTGCAGGAGCCGTCCGCTGTCCGGTAGGGGGCGCCCTCGTCACACTGCGGCGTCTCGTCACAGTTACTTCCGGCCTGGCGGATAAACTCCTCTCTTACCTCCCTTGTATTTAGCTCGTCGGCGGTATATCCGCTATGATTAAAATAAAGGTTAAAACTTATAATGCTTGAACCGACTTCATGCTTATGCAAACAGGTTAGATCACAGGCAACCCCCGAGTAAATTGGCGGCTAGCCTATGATCTAACGTTTTTGCTACTTTGAGTATCTTTCCTCACCAAAATTAAGCAATATGTAAGGTTTAGGAATGCAGACGACACAAAAATCTATTTAAAAAAAAACCCAGCATAATAAGGGGTTAAGATCAACCGGGAGCTTCATGTGTTGTTTACAGACGCGTCAGATTTACCACGGCGTCTCCATTGATAAAAGCTAGTGAGGAGCTCGTCTCCAAACAACGATTTTGTTATCGTCAACTCGGCGCCCTTTAATGACTTCTCGGTGTCGTCAGTCCTTTTTGATGTACATTTACATTTAATTATAAGTATAGATGTATACATATAAAACGTTTTGGTATCTGCTTAAACGAAAATGAATACGCTAAAGTTTTACTTCTAGCCACCTTCATCAATCCATAATTGTGACTCTATCGAATGCAGATTCGTACAGATGATATTACGTTTTGAATCCGTATGTGTATAGAACGACAAGGCTTTGCATCTGCTAAAAATGAATACCAAAAGGTTTAGCTGAAGACCACATTTCTAACGACCCTAGCTCACTTCCAAGTATTGTAGTTCGTTTTCGCCCATATGCTTAAATATTCACATGCATGTGATTTATTTGAAAAAGGAACGACATATCTAAGTAAAAAACACAGACTCATTCTCGCGAATGAAACGATCTGCGTCTTATTTTCTTCTGTTACACGTACGATCTCAAACTCCTCACAGTGATCTCCCCTTGCTACGCTGCATCGACCACTGCCACCACAAGATTTTTCATCCAGATTTGGATGAAATTCAAATGATGCTGTTTTGTTAAGAGATTACCGGATATCTTAGTTAATTTAGTAACAATATCTTGTTGTATTGAGTTCTGACCAGTTAAGTTGAAAAAATAATTGGTTTTGTTTATAAATAAAGCACTAATGAATTACAATTGTTTAGTTTTGCCGCCATCTTGTTATGCCATTTTCGTTTCTAAGTAGCTGGTCACGTGACATTTGTGATGGCAGTGATCATCCTAATCGGAACTACTCGGGTATTTCCGTTAGCTGTGAAATACACTTCGGATATAAGTGTAGGGTTACATTTTTTCGGGTAAATCGGCATCCGGCGATTAACACATTTTCTAAGCGTGCACGTTAAGTAGTGCAATGTGTATGGAAGTGTTGGACATCCTTTTAAATCATTTTTTATCAGTAGCTCATACCAAATGGAGAAATTGTTGTTGTAACATGTATAGTTGTTTCCTCAATCAACTTTAATGACTTTTTACAATTAACATTTAAGATCTATTTTTGAAAACGAAAGTAAAGTGACGTCATTCTCGCGGGAAACAAAATGGCGTCATCCCTATTATTTCAGAGGTGTTTTCATTGGATAAACCCGATGTGTTCAGATTGTGATCATCCCCATACAGGGAGATCACTGTGAGGAGTTTGGTACGATCTAGTGTGTATACTCTTGTTCGGTTACACTTACGCTTCCAGTAGAATGTTCCTGGCTGCTATAAGCGCATGCGCAGTGCGTTCCTCTGTAGCGTCGGCAGTCAGCCATCTTTTATTGTGGTACTTGGCCAGGGGACATTCTAGGGGACTGTTTACGTTTTCTGCATTAGTTTTAATGAGAATCTTGTAATAAATATCATTTGAGTTTTCTGGGTTGTATACAATTAGTTAATGCTGAACTGTTTTGAAGCAATAGGGTAAAGGACACTTTATCTGGGACATTTATCGACACTGTTTCCATATTTTCAATGGATATAGCAATCGGTGGCAGTGTAATATACAATTCACATATCATGAACCCAATGATTCCGAGTTTGGATTAGTCTTTATTTAAGTACTCGCTTGTTAAACGAATATCACACATCTTTTTTTTAACTGTTACCATTTTTGTGAACCATAGATACACTCGGATGCCTACTATCTTTCTCTTAAATTCGTGAAGTTGACATGTACAAATGGTGTTCATTTGTAGTAATCATAGTTTTAAACCAAATACTCATTCATGCTGCATTAACCACACGTTGAAACTTTACAAAAAAATATACGATACTTTAGTTGATATTTAGTTGGAATAATACACAGAACTTACTTTTTGCTGTGTTTAATTGTCTATTGATCTCGTTGAGAGTCTTGACGCGTTCAATCAAATCATGAACAGTCTTTTCGTCGAGGCGCTCAGCCGTCGCCCCAACCCATAAAGATATACCTACGACAAAAAGTAGTCCCTGCAAAAAGAATATATTGATTGCGTAGGTTTATTGTCAAACTTTGATAGTTTGCCTTCTTCATTAGTTGTGTTAAGATAGGTATTTTGGAGTAAGAGATAAAGGTAGGGTTCATCCTTAGATCAGCCCACAATAGGTTGTACAGAGGTAGAAAATTCGGCTTGTGCATATGAGGTTGTGGGTTAACGAGACCATGCTAGGTTAGAATTTGGAAAAAAGCGCTCTTTCTTTATTTCTAGCAAAATATATCAACCGTACTTATAATCAAAATATCTGAAACATCAATTGCAAGACAATTCTTTGAAGAGGGCCAATTGGTAATGTTGCTATAAAGTGTGACCCAATCCAGTTTGAGCTAGTTGTTGTTTATGTGTATTTTTATATACGTATATATGTGATTTTTTAAATGGGCCATATACCCCAATTAAAACTGATGCAATAAAAATGATTGAATCAAGGACTGGTCTATCTAATTGGCACCAGGGGTACCATTGCGACCATAAAACTGGTTCTGGAGCAAATGCAGCGTGGTACTTGTGAGGTACCAGAGAATGATGCAATGTGACAAAGTCATCTTGAAAAGGTATCAAGACCACAATCAAGATGTGTCATCCCACAACATTTGTAACGTGGGATGACCTTGGTTTTTCTCCCGGATACGACAATTGGGTTCAGTGAACCAAGATATTAAGAAAATACATATATTTTTTTTCTCATTTCTTTTTATTGCAAACATACAGATTTTCAAGTCGAGCGCAACGAAGCATAAGATGATTTACCTTTTACTCACTTAATCAGGCGACATAAAATGTTATATATAGGTATCAGACGATGATAAGAAACATTGTGACAACAGGAGAAATTGCTTATTTTGGCAAAAACAGCTTTTTGTCACAGTTCTTTCAATTTTTCAGAAACAACAATGTGGATATACTTGCTATTTTGTTACTTTGATTATGAGATTCTGAAATGTCGTTTACAACAAAAAGGAAAGATTGAATAGAAATTATAATTAACATTTATTGAAGCAAAACGCTTTATGCCCGACTTCAAGGTTGGCCCTTTTAAACTTAATTTCGCAGTTCAGGGTCATTTTTTACTTTTTTTTTGACGGATACCAAAACCAGCATTTTTTCGTCTTTGAGATGAATCGGTGCGTTCTTGAACGTACCATTTTCCACATATCGACCTTAGTAATGGATGTAAGGCCATCTTTGCATTGATTTGTGCCATCTTTGCAGGGGTGGCGAAATGTTATTTTGTTTACCTTGACCATGTCAATTCTTTTTCTGAACTTGTCCGTATAATGGTTGCATAGTAAAGTTCAATAAAATTCGCTTATCAGTTAAGGCTTTTGGACACGCTTGGCAATATGGACAATTTATTTTTACACCTCTGTTTTGGTATCTTGTACATGTATTTTCTCATGTTATTTCAATCAATGTCGACTCGACTTTGTACGTGCTTTCTATACCGGAAAAATTCTAAGCCCATCCCATGTTTTAAAATGAAGAGTTTCTGCACATCGTTGCAAAAATACCCATGTCATTTATTTTCCAAAGTATGAAAATGAAAATATACGATTTCGATTAAGTAAGCTGTGAGCTTTATCCAAACTTGTAATGTTGCCGTTTGCAACTAAGTTTTTAGTTCTTATTTCTTTTTGGAGTAGGTGCAGAGAGGTTTTTCAACTATATTTCAGTTATACCACGGCAAACACACAGTTGATTCATCATCCATGGATTTCTCCAACATGGATGCACCAGATCATGGTTTGCGTTTAATCATAAACACACTCGTTTTGTGATGAGAAATGAGATGAAGCCATGTCTCGTTGCCTTCATAAAAAGAACCGGCCATGAAGAAACCGAACTAGGTTTCTACCTTTGTTCTAAGTCCGACTAGTTATTACTGTGCTCGTGTCCTAATTGACAATAAGCTAGACATTGTGAAATAATTGAAGTTTCGTTAATGCAATGTTTAAGTCGTTTAACCAATCGATCAGCTCTTAAATCTCTAAACCGTAAAATACATGGGCAACCGAGTCTATCATTGTGTTTCTGCCTCTACAAAGTTTTCTCTGCTTAGTGCATTCTCTAAAACTGTTTTTTGACAGGGAATATTTGATTCCTTTATTGAAGAAAATAACAATTTCAGGAATTAGACAAACGTTTTGAAATTCTTTCAGAATTCTTTGCTTCATTTTGGGTGATTGTAACATTTCAGTAAGAAAGTCTTCAAAACGGCCTAAATAAACATATTAGGAATGATAAACACGTATGTTGTAAATTATCTCAAACAAACACTCTATATCATTGCATTGGTTTCAGACAACTTTTCATGTCTTTGAGATGGCAAAATTAGGGAAATCCTCAAAGAATTTAAAAGAAGATTTTTTCTTCTGAAACATCAAAGTCTTCATCAACGTTTGACCAATGAAAAATAATGCTATTTTTTTATCTTTATGTCGTCACAAATTAAATTTGTAGGTGAATATATCAAAGTGATTTCTGCAGTCTTACCTTCATAATTTCGACAACTCTACTTCAGCTTGCCCAATCTTCGATGACCAATCCAAACGTAGCAACCGACTCCTGTCACCCGCCGAAAATACCCGTATATTCGTATGAGGTCTCTATTTATAGAGGCATATACTGGGCTCTTAATGGGTTCGTTACCTCGAGGTACAAAGTTTCGTGAACGGGTGGGTGAGAAATATAACGACCTATACAGTGCGTCCGAAAAATGCCCCTTTAAACGTCTGTCTAAAATGTCGTCAAAGGTTTGCTCTGGCATTGCCTTTGAACGTATGTCGAAATGTTTTGTTGCTTGGTATGTTGCAAAGTATGTTTTGATACCCTGTCTGCCAATGCCTTTAAACGTTTGTCTAAACTGCCGTGAAAAGATTGTTCTGCCAATGCCTTTAAACGTTTGTCTAAAATGCCGTGAAAAGATTGCTCTGCCAATGCCTTTAAACATTTGTCTAAACTGCCGTGAAAAGATTGTTCTGCCAATGCCTTTGAACGCGTGTCTAAAATACCGTTGAAAAGATTGTTCTGCCAATGCCTTTAAACGTTTGTCTAAACTGCCGTGAAAAGATTGTTCTGCCAATGCCTTTAAACGTTTGTCTAAAATGCCGTGAAAAGATTGCTCTGCCAATGCCTTTAAACATTTGTCTAAACTGCCGTGAAAAGATTCTTCTGCCAATGCCTTTGAACGCGTGTCTAAAATACCGTTGAAAAGATTGTTCTGCCAATGCCTTTAAACATTTGTCTAAACTGCCGTGAAAAGATTGTTCTGCCAATGCCTTTGAACGCGTGTCTAAAATACCGTTGAAAAGATTGTTTTGCCAATGCCTTTAAACATTTGTCTAAACTGCCGTGAAAAGATTGTTCTGCCAATGCCGTAAACGTTTGTCTAAACTGCCGTGAAAAGATTGTTCTGCCAATGCCTTTAAACGTTTGTCTAAACTGCCGTGAAAAGATTGTTCTGCCAATGCCTTTAAATATTTGTCTAAACTGCCGTGGAAAGATTGTTCTGCCAATGCCTTTGAACGCGTGTCTAAAATACCGTTGCAAAGATTGTTCTGCCAATGCCTTTAAACGTTTGTCTAAAAAGCCGTGCAAAGATTGTTCTGCCAATGCCTTTAAACGTTTGTCTAAACTGCCGTGGAAAGATTGTTTTGCCATTGCCTTTAAACGTTTGTCTAAACTGCCGTGAAAAGATTGTTCTGCCAATGCCTTTAAACATTTGTCTAAACTGCCGTGGAAAGATTGTTCTGCCAATGCCTTTGAACGCGTGTTTAAAATATCGTCGAAAAGATTGTTCTGCCAATGCTCATTCGGAACACCTCGGCCATTTCTTAAAATAACCTCGGAGGTAATGGGGAGCCATTTATGAAGTAGGTCAGCAACGAAGGGCATGTCTGTTTGCAATCGTATCTACTCGGAAATCCCCGGCACAAGCCGGGGATTGCCGAAAAGAGCCGATTGACAAAATATAAAACAAAGATGTGTTAATATGATCATCTTTAATGAAAAGGGTAAAAAAAAACCTTTCAATTGTGATATACAACCAATTTGTGTGTATTTAAATACATATTTAGTGCCAATGTGCATTTTGCGTTAGCCGCCGGAAATAAGGCGAATAACCCCAGGATTTCTGGTGTATTCATGTACTGCCTACGAGGTATTTCTACCGACTTGTGACGGGGATTGCCGAGTTGATACGATTGCCAATGCCTTTGAACGTGTTTCTAAAATGTCGTCGAAAATCTGCTCTGTCATTGCCTTTGACCGTGTATCTAGATTTTTGTCGAATAATTGCTCTGTCTTTGCCTTTGAACGTGTGCCTAGAATGTCGTCGAAAAATTGCCCTGTCTTTGCTTTTAAGGTGTGTCTAAAAAGTCGTCGAATGCTTCTCTCTAAGCCATATTGAGCGAGAAACATACTGATGGACCCATTTGGACTCAGTAAAAGAGCTTAAAGCAGAAGTGATACTGTATCTTCATAAGGGTTCACCGATAGGTTAAATGCTCGTTGGTTAACGCCATTTTCAACAGCTTTTAATTGTATTCCAGCGATCCCTTTCAACTCAATGCTAGCCTTGATCATCCTGGATTTTTTTTATCGGTATTAATAATTTCCATACTATACAGAGTGCTTTATAGAGGAAAATCACCACTTCCGCTTCACCATGATTTTGGTAATCGGCACGTATATAAAAGTCAATTACCTTTCACACAAGGGCGATAACTCCAACTTTGTACCATCACAGAAGATGGATGGGGAAGTTACAAACCTAAGGTACCTCATACTGTATGTATAACGACCTGTTTCATGATGGCGCGAGTGATTGGCTACTCACGTTTAAAGGTAAATGCGTCAATTTACGTCGTCATAATTTTGCAAATGATGCGTGAAACTTTAGACCCAATAATTAACCCCATTTATACTTTTCGAGATGGGAGCTTAAGAGTACTTTTCTAACCCTTCCAAACCTAAAAATAGCATCATTTCTGTAACATCACAAGTTCCTTGGATACAAACTGTTTGTTATCTGGTTGTAATGCTTTCCCCAAAGACGAGGTCAGTGGTCCAAAAGGCAGAGCGTTGGCTTCAGGACGCGAGGGTCGTTGGTGCAAATCTTTTGAGTAGCAGGCTCAACCTCGCGAGCTTTTAATCGAAATTAAATTTTCTTTTATTGCTTATGTTGGATATATTTTTCTGTGAGAGTATATGATACTTTACAAGTATCTTTGACATCTGTATGATTTTATTGATTGTCATATTTCGCAATTGTATATTCTGTATGGTTCAATGGCAATAACCAATGCACTGTCGACATGCCTGTTAATTCAAATAAATAGATAGATAGATATGCATTTGGCACAAATACTGGTTATGTACTTAGAAAGCAGAAAAGAGAATTATTAATTCAAATTGTTAGAAGTTGTTTCACAACCGATACATGAAAAACAAGCTAAAACCTGAAACAAAGACCTTGCTCGAAAGAAAGGGACAAAGATATTCCCGGATACGATTTCTAGAGCGTAAAAATGAATACAGTTTCAACCCTATCCCAATAACACCCACCCCCTTCCCCTCGGTGTGAATTTTAGACTGGTCCAGTCTAAAACCATCGTCAGGCGACAAAAAAGACATTGATCCATATTTCCTTTAAAGTATTTTGTAGAAACCATCATGACAAAGGGATTAACTGCTTATAAGGAGCAAATTATAGGTTTTCGGGTTTTTTTTTGGTTATCTTCAGCGGATATGGCCTTGTATCCTGGCCCGGGCGTAAATGTATACTCTGTATTAAAATAGAGTACTTATGAAGCGAAGCGTAAACCTGTGTCGATGATGTTCCCTTTAAAACGTGATGTACAAAAATAAACTCGTTACAAAGTAAGTCAATGTTCTTTGCTTTAAAGCTGCTTGTTCACATGTGTGATGAAACCCGAAAATTAAAACATTTTTCATTAAACCCGTCTAGAAGCTGTGCTGTTGTATGAAATGTACTAGACAATAGCAGCTTGAAGTAAAAGAAATTCGTATTTAAGTAATCAGAGCTTGAAGGCCTAAGTAATGGATAAACGTGTATTCAGCTCCAAAAGCGTTGCAACTTTCGAAATTCACCTCATAACGTCTGTATATTCGAGTATTTAGATATATTGACACGACCAATTTTGCGTCCATTAGCCAATTTTCATCATAATACTGTAACGCAAAAACATAAACTGAAAACCCTTGGGAAATGACAGAGAAATCCGGTTAACAGACTGCAGTGACTTTTTTTTTTTTTGTATGACTGAAGAGGCATAGCCACAGAAAAAATGACAATAACAACATAAATCAAACAGCGACAAAAACCAATAACAAACAAAAATGAAGAAAAAAAATAGGAAAAACTTTCCAAGATAAACCGAGATCGGCGAAAAATGCACTTTCGTGTCTTCATTCAAGGACAGTTGATGGTGCATAAACACAAAAACAAGGTGAAACCTTCCAAAAGCCCGTTAATTATGCCCAGGTCTTTTATTAACCCTTTCCGAAACAATAACGACATTTAACCACTTTGTTGCAGACGACTCTAGAAAACATTGTGGGAAAAGGAGAAATTGCTCGTAACGAGCAATTTCACCTTTTCCCACAAGGTTTTCTGCTCTTTCTGAAGAATATTTTTCAATTTCATCCCATTTTAAAATGTCGTTTGCAAACTCTTTCAATTTGGGACAGTCGAAAATTCCAAAAGCCCGTAAACTATGCCCTTGTTTGTCCAGAATTCGTGAAACCCAGGTCTTTTACCTAGGTCTTTTATCAAAGCAATTGGCTGAAACCTCAGAACATTCACGTAAAATGTCCTCTTTTTTTAATACAGCTTCTGTTAAATTATCTTTAATCATATCGGATAAGAATGAATGTTTACGTCGTTATAACCATTTTCTTTCTTCAAATATTTATGTTTGCAGTCGGTGCAGTTATCATACATGGTCTTTTCATTTTCCAGGACAGCAAAGTATATTTTTTCATGCCATTTGACTTCTTTTACAAGTTAAGAAAAGGCAAATAAAACAAGTAAGTAATCTCCTTTGCAATCTGAAACAAGAATAACCGAGTTTAGCCCCGTAGTGAGCCAGTGTCAAGGGCATTCTCCTTGCAGTTTTTTGTTCTTTCCTTACATTAATGCAACGCGAATGATACTTTGGTAGAGATGGGTATCTAGGTGCAAGACTAGTTTGTTAGTAAAGGACTCCGTGGTAAAAGCATTTAAGCTGAAATCCAAAAGTCAATGTTAGTATGTGTTTAAGTGTTAGTACCTGAAGGTTTGAATTTCAAAGAGAGCTTGTGTCCCGGCTGACCAATGAAATGTGAATATTTCTAGCCATCTTGACTGGGTCAAGCCGGGTACAAATAAAGGGCACGCCCAGAATGCATATGGGAAGTAAGACTTGGGTTCCTCCGTCATCAACTCTGAGATGGCTATGTTGTTAGCTGACAAAGGTAATCCCAATTAATCCAACAGTCACATAACATAACATACACTTTATTTCACCCGGTCATTTTTATATCATAAATATGGAGACACAGACTAGCCAACTGACAATAAACCAGACAAGTAAAACCTTGTTTTCACCCAATAACCAAACAATAACGACATTTGACCAGTTAGTTGCAGACGACTCTGGAAAACATGGTGGGAAAAGGAGCAATTTCTCCTTTTCCAACAATGTTTTCTTCACTATTTTCTTCACTATCAGAAGATTATTTTCCAATTTCGTCACATTTGTTCGTCTGCAAACTCCTTAATTTTGGAAAAGTCGAAAATGTAGCGTTTGGTAAAGGGTTAAACAGGCTCAGTTTCTGTAAACAAGCAACAAATCCATGGAAATTGCGAGGCTTTAATCAATACGCGATTGTCCGATTCCGCCATGCGTAAACGGAATCTCGGCGCTTATCTGGGTTACTATAGTGACTTAGCCGTACAAAATCTGTTGCAATGCTTTCTTTCCTTTGCACTGTTCAAATTTATTAGCATTTTAGTTGTAAAATGTTTACTAGTGAACCTATTCATGATGACCAATCATGTCTTGCATACCATTTAAAACATATATTCAAGGTTTTCATAAAGAATCGTGAGCTTTTGTCGGATATAGTTTAATTTTTTCGTTTCGATCAGTTTATAAATTGTTCTCGTTTGTAATCGTCTGTTGAGATTTATTTGGTTAGTTAAATAGCATGTATTTAGGCCATTGCTTTCCGTCAGAGTGAAAATATGGTGTAAAGGTATACTTTACATGTAAGACTACTTAAAACTTTTTAAAGAACATTTCAAATGTTTGGTCTTTTTTTGGAACGCACCAACGTTTGCTAAGGACTTGATTGGAAATGGTAAGTTGTTTGAATACGTACTACATACAGTCTATCATTGCAATACCTACAGGAGCAATGGCTTAAATCGTCAAACAAGCATGGTTGCTAGGCAACAAAGCAGTACGACTCTCACTATCACGTCTGAAAGCGTTCGAGCGTGTAATCGAGTTATTTACTTCTGGGAATTCCCGCGAATATATATCTGTCAAGACTTGCTCTAACTATCACGTGATACACATGTTCGACATTTTTCAACAACTTTCTTCAATTAGACTATACGCCAGACGAAGCATGTGGAAGTATGTCGTTATTTACAAATGAGGTGGTCGTGTTTTGTTGGTTTAGTTAAGACAAAGACCTAGAACTTTGGTAAGGTTTAGATTTTCCAATTCATCCTATGTTTTCTTAACACATAAGTTATGCTATATTACATGGTATATCGTGTCAAAATGACTATAGAATCCCACCATTTTGAGACGCCAATTCCCATCAAAGAAAGAATACAAGGCCTCAGGGATAGGTTGCGATAATTCTGTTTAAATTCTTTGGTTTTCAGGATCAGTATGCTTTGGTCTTTTCCTTTAATTCTTAAGTCAGTTTTATGATACAAAGAACAATTAAATATGAATGAACCACGCCCGTATTTTGTAATACGAGCAAATATAAGTCTTCTTGTGACACATACTTACACATAGTAGGAATGCTCGTGAATAAATCCTTTCGCTTTCAAACTGAACAATCTCATCCTCCCAATGTCAATGATAAACATTCGACATGATAATTTACAAAAACAGTATATCAATAGGATTTCTAATGTTTAATAAGACGCTTAAACAGTCAGCAAAATGTGTTTTCGACATGAAAAATTATAAAAACAATATACCAATCGGCTTTTTTATCATCTAAGACCCTGGAACTGTCAGCAAAGTGCCTTTATAAAACAGATCAATGTTCTATCCTCATTTCCGACCTCATCTCTAACAAAGCTGGGTTCGTAATGGCGGTGTCCATGTTGTATCTATTGGATTAACACAAATCGTGCGTCAATAATCACTTCATGACATGGTGATCAATGCCAGATAATGGATCAAATGATTTGTAAATGAATTACATCACGCACAAACACTACGTACCTTAGATCACTCACTAATGCATGAAAGGTGTCTACCCTCTTGTAATGTTTGTACTGTTTGTTTGTTTGTCTGTCTGTCTGTCGTTGCATACCATTTCAACTTAATGTTTAACCTACATTTTCATCCAATGAGAATGCGTCAATTTGAAAATTTGTGTTGGTTAAGTATAAGTTAGAGGCTAGATAGTAAAATTTAAACGATATAGAAACCCCAAGGAAGGAGCGATAGCGACTGACCCTTTATTCTCCCCCGCGACGTCAAAGCGATCTTTCCATCGCTACCGTAGGCTAGCCTTACACGTGTCATTGATTTGGAGGTGGAGCCTAAAACTACCTATGTATGCGCATGCGTGATACCACAGTAATAGTCTCATAGAGCCCAGATAGAACACTCGAATAGTAGTTTATGGAAAATAAACCAACACAAAATTTCAAATTGACGCATTCTCATTGAATGAAAATGTAGGTTAAACACTAAGTTATTTAGAGTCTAGATAGTCGCTATCGCTCCTTCCTTGGGGTTTCTATATCGTTTAAATTTCACTATCTAGCCTCTAACTAATACATAAAGACCAGGGTACCGTTTTAGTTAACATACAATCGTTAAAGAACGACATAACTTTGCGTCTAATGACTATTCTTCACTCATAAGTGCGTATCATATAGCAGTACCGCTCTTTGCCGTTTTAGAGAAATCAATTTTCAACTTCCAAAATTTCTGTTAAAAGAATCTTTAAAGAAGAACTTTTTAAAGTTTGACAAAGTCGACCTTGACCTCGACTTGGTCTCTTGGTTAGAATGATACTGAACTTGAAGGGTAAATATTTGTACTCACATCGATTCGACGATTCTGAAGAGTAATTCCATCGAAATTCTTTTGGATGTAAAAATCAGCATTGTTTTGCGTGGTAAAACAACTTTGATCATGAGCCTTATCCCAATATACAGCAACTCAATGGAATCAATAATTACTTTGGACTTGGGAAAAAAACAACATGAAACCAATGCATTTGATTATTGTTTAGCTGTAGTGTTTAAGATTAATTACAGAATTAGATCACATATTTTAAAATTGGCCAAAGGACACTTCAAGGCCAGCTATCGAACCCAAGGCATCGGGTTTCCAATGCTGCAAATGCATGAAGATTACGCAGCTTGTATTTGTAAAATTACAACGGACATTATCATTCATTAGCTTTATTCCATGGAGAAATAAAATGGAAACAAAATACATCAAGGCCATGCAGTAACACACAACAACTTGACCGAAAAACGACCAATTCACAAAGCTTACTTACAATAAACGCTGGAGGCAAAACACCTTACTATGACTTAAATCAAAAGACAACTAAAAGCGAATTACCAAAGCGAACAATCAAAGAGCAATGGTATTTATACGTACATGTTTATATAAGGTTAACTTAACAACAATTTACAACCAATACTTTGGGCCTATGTAATTAAAAAAAACTGAAAGAGAAAAACGTCTTAGAAAGACACATAGTTCATGCTATAAAATCAGCTGGAGGCGAATAAAGGCCAAGGCACAAAGCCCTATTAATTGAACAAGGTAGAGCAACAGAACAACCAATGTCCAGGGGCCCGTTTTACTAAACAACTTACGGAAAATGTTTGCGTAAGTCATAATTGATAAACATGGATAATATCTTCAATGAAAGTACAATATTGCAATGTGACACGTCATTGGAAGCGTCTCGGAGAGACGATTCCAATGATGTGTTACTTTGCAATATTGCTTTGCCAAATATTGAAATAAAAGGACTTGTTGTTTTAGACTTACGCAAATCTTAAGCGTAAACTATTTAGTAAAACGGGCCCCTGAACTTTTCCCCAAGTACTCAAAGAAAAATACAACCAAGGTTTCCAGTAAATGTTAGCAAAACATGTTGAAACGAACTGTTTAAAATACAATTACATTCCTATCACTCAACAATTAGCTCATCATATAATGCATTAAGTCATTGGTCGACAGAAAAATCGCATCTGCATACATTGGATATTTTTTATCATCATTTCCATCGTAAATGTCACGATATATATACATGTATACATATACATTGTTTGATAGAAATACTACCATCGTAAAGTTTCTTCGAAATGCTTTGTTTATATATTTATACAGAATGCTGCAACTGTTCGTGTCTATATTTTCTCGCACATATACTTCGGGTCATGGTGTCAATCTGGTTTAGTTTTAAGGGCAAACGCAGCTACATGCACAACCCAACTTCTTATAAAGCAAGGAGACTTCGTGTCGAAACTGGCTGTCACAATAACCATAGATGAAGGCGTTGGCAACATGGTTAACGTAAAAACACCATATAAACGTGTTATACACAAACTGCCCATTCGGAGACATCGACTCAAAAAACCCGGATTTGGTTAGGGAAATGATTTTCAAAATGAGGTGCGGAAAATAACTGATTATAAATACAACCGTTATCAAACAAAACGTGAGCGTAGTTCGATGGATTTTGGCGAACGGCTTCGGGTTTGACCCACTTTCCGAAGATTCGTTTTCGTTTCGAGCAAGGTATTTCCCGCCTCTCTTATTTTGTGTTGCAATCTGACTCTCGCGATAAAGGTCACGGTCAGAGGAACTCCCGGATGGAGTCATGGTCACGTGATATACGGCGACTTCCAGTTCCCGACTCGGTGTACCGGAACCACTGGTTTCCGATTTGCTTTGTACGTAACGTACCTCCGTTTTCGGAGAGTCAAGACCTTTCGGCGGAGACTTTCCGTGATGTTTTTGCATGCAATCAGAGCTCCCAAATGGTTCGTCGTGCCTGATCTGTAAAGTTGAGAGCCGGAAGGTTGCAATGGTTCTCCAGATTAGACAGTACAGGACGATCAGACATGTGCTGATCACGAAGACGACCAAGAGGAGTATCGTGTTGAATAGAAAAGGGTAAGGGGTCGTCTCAAACTGCGTCTGGATGAGGCAGCTGGTTCCGGTAACGTTCGGGTTGCTGGTTCCCCGATCGCTCGACCCGTACAAAATGGCGGCTGGCCAGGTGATTGAGGCGGAAACCAGAATAAACCCCAGACAGAGGTAGTTCGCCATCATCTTCGATATTTGCCATCCCAATGGTTGACATACTTTTCTGTACCTGGGAAATACATACAACAATAAGTCAACAGCATGCATTTCCTATCGTTATAGATCTAGTAATACGAACAGTGCTGCGTTAAAACAGCATAATAGGTATCGCGTCTGTCTTGTTATACACGGCTTCGAGTTCAAAGCTCTAGCTTGGCCAAATAATTGCAAAATGTTTTTAACCGTATCTAACCACTGAAAACATGCGTCTTTTAGTGAGAAAGCAATCAGGAGTTTGATGTAAACAGTGAGCAACATTGATGATGCATGTACGGAGAGTGACTGTGTATTACGTGTAATACTAAAACATCAACATTGTTGGCACAGCGTTAAATTGAATTATGATCCAAACTAATGAATACCATCGCCTTAACACTGATGAGTGACTATGGAATCATAAGTAAGCATGCTCAGGGATAAATAAAGGCAGCGTTGTTGACAGAGTGTTTTAAACTTGTCCCTCAAAATAAGACAGAAATAGGATTCAATGTAAAGTATTCTAGTACATCTACATATTCCTTCACTAAATATTAATCAAATTTCAAGGAAGCATAGATAAGTTAAAAGTCACCGTGTTAATAAAACTTGCTGATTACGACATTTAAAATCAGTATAAAGAATGATACTAAACAACACGCAAAACGTACCTATCAACCGCAATCACCAGCAATATAAAGATGGAACTGGTGCTGACAAAATAGTTCACAAATCGCAATATCTTGCACACGGACGGCAGGTCAAAGGTCAGCGGGTTCAACAGGTCGAAGACGATAAAGGGCATTCCAATCGTGCTGGCCATGAGATCAAGCGCCCCTAGGACCACGATGAACGTTCGACGCGAGGAAACCTTCGTCTTGAACACGTAGACAAAGAGAACATGAAGGTTGCCGAATATCCCGACCGCCATTAGCGTCGACACAAATATCACTCCGCCGATGTGTTTATTTCTTTCGCTGGCGTTTAATTGGTCGAGCGAAGCGTTGGCGGTGATTTGGTCAGACGTATTCATGGTGCATGGTTGAGCATTTAAATCTAGTGTAGAGTTCACAGAGTCTTCGCTCGACATGATGCAATGTGAATGTGAAAACCAATCTCTTGTTATCTGGAAAAGAAATGTTGTATTCTCCGAACTATATTTTCCTTCCCAATCGTATAGCCTGTTTCACGAATTATGTTAGGTATTTGCAATGCATGACATGAACAGAGAAAACAACAGTCAAATCTTCGCCTGACACACTGTGGTTTGAAAGTGACTATCACTCTGCTGTTATCTGGAATAGAAATGTTGTAGGCTCCAAACTAAATTTCCCTTCCCAACCGAAGAGCCTGTTTTACGAATTATGTACGGAATTTGCTATGTATGACATGAACAGAGAAAACATAAGTCAAATCTTCGCCTTACATACTGTGGTTTGAATGTTAATATCACTCTTATGTTGGCTGAAAGAGATATGGTGTATACTCCGAACTATATTTTTTTCCCAGTCGTAGAAAAGCCCGTATCAAGAATTATGTAAGGAACTTCCAATGCAAGACATGGACAGAGAAATAAACAGTCAAATCATTAATCCTAAACGTGTCCTGATTCAAATGACTATGAATGGCTTTGAAAAGAAACCAGCAAGATGAAGATATTGAGCGAGTGCAAGGCAGATGTTCAGTTTTCCAATATTTAGGTATCAACTGTGGAAGAGCTACACAGTGTATATTCGTTATCAATTTGGTATTTTATTTTTATGGGTCTTGCCTCAATATGCTTTAAATACAATGGTTTAAGATTTACATGTATGTCCATGCATCTACGTATTCGAAGGTATTCCGGCAACATTCTTTAAAACAAATGTCTTATCAGTTTCTAGTTACTGCTCCACCAAAATCTTCACTTAGTCAACCTAAATAAATATCGTCGCTGATACCTATTGCTAATCAAATGCTCAACCTGTTTTCAATATGATTCAGTCTTTCGACATTAAAATACACATGAAGACATTGATTATATTTACACAAATACCAACAATGCAGTATTCTATTCTCAATGTCATTTTTACCTTCATCAGTATCCTCGATAGCATCAGAATCTTAATTAGGAGTTCCCAGGATTCATCACCATTATCCATTTACCAATTATTTTATTTGTGATATGCTTAACATATTTAACCGTTTTTATCGATTAATGACATGGGTGTTGTTTATAAAGCACTTAACCGACTAATGAAACTTAGATTGGTTTACGGAGAGTATTTTGTAAAGATCGCGAGTTGATTATCACATCATAACGTTACTGGTGATTTGCGCCTGGCAACCACACAGGGCAGAGTTCTTGTGAATGTCAGGGTTTCAGCCTGGGTTCAAAGAAAAGCACCCTGCAGCACATTTCACCGAGAGTTTTGCTTGCCACTAACCCAACCAAGACTATGCCAAAATGGTAGAGTTGTTTACAAACGAGTCATTTAAATTTATTGTTAAAAGTAAATGAATGAATAATAGCAAAACATGTAAAATAAAAGAAAGATATATGGGGTAATTGTGACAAGAGCTACATGGTACTTATAATGAGAGATTCTCTCTTGAAACAGTTTCTAATTAATCTCGATAAAAAATATGTGAGTATTTGCCACAATATCAAAAGCAGCCACCTTGCGAGATGCTTTTTTCTTCCAGAAATTCTGGCAAGTGGGATTGAGTTCCAGCAATATTTTCTCTCAGAGCGTAACAAGATTAACCTCCCTACAAACGTAAAACAGATTATTCTTTGTACTTTACCTTATGATCCCCTTGGAGTGTATTTAACGTAACTCAGATGCGTTGACATTCCTACCATTCCACGTTATTACATAACGTTCACAGAGCAATGTCGGTCAACTTATCCCTGTTTCACCAGGTAACTGCGCAAGTGTTGAAGATGCTTTGCATGCGTGTGCGTTTTTCGTTTGTTCTACATCTCTATTATTATATTAAATAACACTCGCATAGCAACGTCTTTTGCGTCAACCAGATATAGAATCACCATGGAAATAATTATTTTTCTTTTTCTTTTGAAAACCCCTTACTCTTGTAAACCAATTTCATGACGTTGGATTTTGTGACTGGATAAAATAGCGGGTAAAATAACACGAGCGCTTCAAAGTTTGTTTAGTTTAAGCTTATTTACTTTTCAACGAATGTGAAAGAAGTTCTTACAACTTACACAAAACACTCTCAGTTATTTCAAAATAGAAAACTGAATTCAAAGAAATTGGATGGAAACTATTGCACAATTGAATAAAAAATGCTTGTCACAACCAACTTATTAGTTTGTGACAATGGTTGCTTATACTTTGTGCTTCAAGCATGTTCAGATGAACGTTTTTTCGAATTGTTTTAATGTATTTTCACATCGCATCAACATTAATTCAGTTACAGTACATTGCGATACCCAACCACTCTTGAACACTGAAGACCCAATCTTAACTACCCGTACTTTAAGGGCCGATTTATTCGGATAGAACCATCAACATTTCATTAGTCAGCCGGGAAACCACCTCTTTTGAAATCTCAAATCACCACAAGGAATGATACCAGGGTGCCGTTTTACTAAACAACTTAAGGAAAATATTTGCGTAAGTCATCTCTGATAAACATATACATGTATAGTATCTAAAATAAAAGTACAATATTTCAGTGTGACACATCATTGGAAGCGTCTTTGAGAGTTACTTTACAATATCCCTTGTCCCAATACATTTAAATAAGAAGGAATGTTGTTTGGGACTTACGCAATTTTTTAGCATAAAATGACTTTTAGAGCGTGGTCACAATGACCACACACATTGTTCACGCTCGTGTTCATACATGTGCGACGAAACACGATGATTGTCGAGTAGATACGATTGGAGACGAACAGGCAATATTCGCGTCATTTGTCGTCTAGAGAGAACAAAAAAAACTTTCATAATTGTTTAGCAATTGTCGTCTAGTGACGCTTTTAATCCAGATGAATTGAACATTTTATACACAGAAATAAAATGGATTAGACATTACGGCCTGTTATTTGTGTTTATTTAGCACAAGCACGTACAAACACTATTAACTCCCGCTGCTTTGATTCAAACGCGAACAAACAGAAAAAAAATCGATGAAAAAAACAAATCACGGATTTCAAAGCTAGTTTCGTCCGTATTTGACAAACGCAAGCAAGACCATATGTCGGTTCGATCGAGTTCGTATAATTTCTGTCGTCTGTTAACTCTAAGAATGCTGGGTATTTTTCTAAAAATAGATTTGTGTGTTGTCTGCTTTCCAAAACCTTAAACATCTGCTTAATTTTGATGATATAAGATGCGCAGAGTAGCAAATAGGTTGGATTACAGGCCAGCCGCCAATCAAATTGTCGGCTTACCTGTGATCTAACCTGTTACATAAGCATGAAGTCGGTTCCAGCTTTCAAAAGGATTAACAAGGAGCGGCGGTAGCATCATACCATTTCCTTTTTCCAGATGATCAAACTCATACATAACCAAACAGCACGTTTTTCGAATGTTCGAAATTCAAAGGGTTTGTACAAAACAGAGCAAATCTTTTTTTTCTCCAAGTACATATACATCAATGTCTAAGTCCCCGTGAGGGATTCAACATTATAGGAAGATAGATAACATACAATAAAGGTTAAAGGGCATTGAACATCGGGAATTGCTGTTCTAATGTGATGTCAAGTTATTTACTTTAACCTTTAGCCCATTGCTGCCTCCTAAGATTGGGATAAAAACAGTAAATCTAGCCTATCGCCAGACCCGTGCGTAAACCATACCCGCACAAGGCTAGAGCGGGGCAAACGCAAAGGTCATGACCCCCGACCCCCATACTAAAGTAAATATTTCGCCAGGTCAGAGACATAGCAAAGACCAACAATGTGTATTAGGTCTTTGGACATAGATAACATCTATGTCTCCGACTTGGTAGAAAAGTAAATCAGACAAAGCATGCAATTTCGCTGAAATCAACCGTTATCGTAAGAATTCTACTTACGTTAAACAGAAACATAGCTGCAATTACCTGTGCCTGTATTAACCCATAGAATGTTGGGTAATTTTTTTAAATTAGATTTTTGTGTTGTCTGCTTTCAAAAACATTAAATGTCTGCTTAATTTTGATAAGGAAACATAAGCAGAGTAGCAAACAGGTTAGATCAATGGATCTAACCTGTTTGCACAAGTATGAAGTCGGTTCAAGCACTTTAACCCTTTCCCAAACAATAACGACATTTGACTACTTTGTTGCAGACGACTTTAGAAAACATTGTGGGAAAAGGAGAAATTGCTCGTAACGAGCATTTTTTTCCTTTCCCACTTGAAAGGTTTTCTGCTCTTTCTGAAGAATATTTTTCAATTCCATCACACTTTGAAATATCGTCTGCAAACTCTTTCAATGTGGGACAGTCGAACATGTGTTGTTTGGGAATGGGAAAAGGATTAAGAAACACATTTCCATCACAGAGAAAACACTTAAAATCTAGCGAATTGATTGATTATGATAGCTTGTAGATTTAAACTCATCATTGGGACAGAGGATTTTGGGTAAGTGGTTGATGTAGTTTCAAACAGGTTTTTGTTTTTTTTAAACACATTACCATCTAACGCCACATTTTTTGTTTTTTTTAAACACATTACCATCTAACGCCACATTTTTGCATCTTGTAGCAGACAACATGCAGACAAAAAAATGTGGCAAAAGGAGAACTTGCTTGTCACAAGCATTCTTTTTCGTTTGCAACACTGTTTTATCAATCTATTCACATATCACAACAGCAGAACTGCAAGGTTTTTCACATGTTTACAAAGCTTCTTTAAAATTGTATGCTTGAAGTAAAAAAATGTTGTCTCTGGGATGTAAAGAAATAACTGTCGTCAGTTCAACTACATTCCCATACTTTAAAGATAGGATAGGGTAACAGGATCAACAGAACAACACAGTATAATGTTACGTATCAAAATAGTTTATGAATTTGCAAATAAATAATTAAATAAATAAATAATGTATGAATCAAATGATTTTTCAAGTTCCAAATAGACAGATCAATAAATCAATCAATCAACAACTCGCAACTTTTTGGCTTACAGAAGACAACTGAAAAACATGCAAAGAAAAATGATGTTAGCTCAGCTGGCAGTTTCAAACATTTGCTGGCAGTTTCAAACATTCGGTAAGAAAAATAGAAAGACTCACATGTGCTTTGTTCCTTTCTTCTTTTCAATCAAATGCCCATCTTTTGGTAATGTTGATCTGCAGTAGACTGATAATTCAATGGTTTTCCTATCTGTGAACATGATTACCCTGAACACATATCTAGCAGACAATAGAACTTTATCTATCAACAATATTGGGTGAATTAGAGATGTACAGTTTTCAACAGAGTTCTAGTCATGTGGCAGTTGTAAAACTACCTATGCTTCTGGTATTTTTCCCAATCAGTATTAATATTTCAAAGTCACTCACAGATTTTCCATCTGAACACAATTGCATCATACATATGTAGTAAGAATTTTTTGCATGAAAGGATTATTTTGCGAAAAAAGAAATCAATAGAGAAATCGCCAGTAATGAGCAAAGGAGAAATTCAAGGGTTCAGCACAATTCTATAGTAAGTGCTTCACATTTGTGAAGCACTTGCTATAGTCTTGCGTTGAACCCTAAAATTGCGCATGATAAGCAATATCTTTATTTAGTACAATCATTCAACTTTACCCACTATCACAAACTTCTTTTTCATTTTTCTTTTATAAAGTTTTCATTTGATGTTGCTTTGCATTATGACCTTGCACAATATCAAAGGATTAACCCCTATGGCCAACAAGATTTACACAAATCATGCACTAAGTCACCGCGACTGTTGCCATCTTTTTAAGCATTCGCTTAAGATGATTACACTGGTCCTCGAGTTTATAACACCGTGACACCGCATCCTTTTTCTGCTCTTCAACCTTACTGAGAGCATCCATAAGATCTGCGTTCTCCTTGTAAAGGTCAACAACTAACGCGTTCCTCTTCTCCCCTGCTTCAAACTGGAAAATACAGATGACATAAGTGAAAATAACATGCAAATCATCACAAGTTAACTGAAATCAACTGTAATCTTTAGAAATCTACTTCCATTAAGCAGAGACATATAAGACATTGTCTGTTAAGCAACATATTCTTTTTCATCACAGATCAAACTCTTAACCCTTTACCACCTGTAGATGACATTTTTTTAAATGTAAAAAGCTTTGTTAACATGTGAAAAACCTTTCAGTTCTACTGTTGTGAGAAATTCATTCATTTCAGTTTGGTAAAGATTGGATGCACAACACCTATCAAGTTATGGTAGGCTTATAAGATGCATCATCTAGCCATCTTCATAATTAAAAAGTTAACCTTTTCACTACCAATAGTCCCGGATATACATATTGCACACTTTAAGCACCTTATATATCATATCCGCAGTTAAAGGCACATAAAAGGAGAAAAGTACAAATAAACTACTAAAAAATATATGGAGTTCTTTTATTATTTTCATAAAAGTCATGAGAATTAATTTACGGATGCATTGAGACCCTATCAAATAGACTCCTTAAACATTAGTTATTTTGTGCTTGAAACATAGTAGTCTCCAATTTAATCATGTTTATCAACAACCTGTTTGTTTACATATTCAAAATAAAGAATTCTGATTGGTCAGTTCAAACATTTGTGTACCAACTGTCAAGGTCAGGGGTGAAAACTCACACAATTTAACTGCTTAATCTGGGTTATTTCTTGTTGGCTTTCATGTTTAAGTTGTGCTGATGGGGATTTTTGGTGATAACTACTTGAATCTAACCAAAAGTTTACCAAATAATAAAGTTTGATATAGCATTAATCTCCTTTTATGTGCCTTTAATAAACAACATCATATGGTTGTATGTATAGAAGCCCTAGGTACATGTTAGAGTATAGAAGTTTAGTATATAGAGAACTGTGAAACTCAATATGGATTTTTATGAAACAGTGATGTCATTTGAGCGTCTGTTACAGGCGGTGCAGGGGTAAATTCTGTCTTTTTCCAGTCTTTTCCACATTTTCCCATGGTATACAATAGAGTAACACTGTCTGGTAGTGAAAAGGTTAAATATCCTAGGCCACAAACCTGTTCTTTGAACTTGTTTATCTGCCCATCTAGCACTTGTTGTAGAGTCTTTAATTTCAGCACCAAGGATTCCTTTTGGTTCTCAAGTGTACTGACAGTCTCCTTATGCTTCTCGCTGTTTTCTGAATACGAAGAAAGAGGGAGACATCTTTAACCCATTTACAAATAATAAAGACATTTGACCAGTTTGTTGCAGATGACTTTGAAAAACATTGTGGGTAAATGAGAAATTGCCCTTAAGCAATTTCTCCTTTTCCCATGATGTTTTCTGTCCTATCAGAAGATTACATTCAAATTTCACCACATTTTGAAAAGTTATCTACTAACTCTTTCAATTTGGGAAAGTCGAAAATTTGGTGTTTTGTCAAGGTTTAATACATCTCAATGTGTTTCCTTATAAAGGTGGACTACTGTAATTTTTTTCCTAGTCAGATTTTTTGCCTTAACATCCATGACAAAATAATGATATATTTTTTCTTACAAAACAAAACACACCTTTTTGTAATAAGAAGTAATACAGCCCTTTTCTAATGGTGATCTTAACTGATCTTCAAAGGTCTCATTATCAATGAAACAAAAAAGTTATTCATGCTTTAAAATGGTGTCATGATGTTGCATCCCATTTGGAACAATAAAAACTCCTAAACAAATGATGTTAAAAAATGATTAAACAGTCTTCTTAGTGGGCGACAGTGGTGCAGTGATAGAGCGCCAGCCTCTAGTACCAAGGGTCCTGGGTTCGAATCCCCATTCAGCGAGGTGAAAATTGCCAGGGCTAACCAACAAATCGGGGCGAGTGCTGGTGTAGTATCCAGGATGCAGTCATCAAAAGTGAAGTAAATAAGCTTTGAACTTCCGTCACAATCAATGCAAAATGAATAAGTTTAAACTAAAGTCTTCTTAGTAAAGAAAACTACTACGAACACATTTATATATTCTTGAATCGTACCTTAAACACTTTCAAGCGTATTTTCTTTTCAATTATATAATTTCCTGCATATCTTTCATCGACCATTACTTGTTTTAAAGCTCACTAACTCCAAGAGACCAACCAAAAAAAACCCCAACCTTTAAATACTTTCGAAGATGTTTCTTCTTTCGTTGTTATGATTTCCTGCATATCCCTGAGTGACCTTTGATTATCCACAAGGTCAATCTGGAGTTGAGTATACTTCTCAAGGTCAACCATGTTATTTGACTGTTCTTTCCATTGCTGTAACTGGCGAATATGTTGCGACTGGCTCACAGCAAAGTTGGTTGTCGCTTCGAGTAACTGGAAATGAAAAACCTTTCAAAGTATAGGGAAAATGACAGCAAATACACATCATAAATCAAGTAATAACTGCCTTGAAAACATGGTGACATAATAAATATTGGCTCACAAAGGGAAGTAATTCTTTCTGATAAAAATTAAAATATCGTCTCCTGCTAGGTTATATTTCCCTCATTAGAGAAAGGTTTCACTTGTTTATGCAAAGGTTAATCATTAACTTAATTCAATAGGAATCTATCAAACTTTAATAACATGGTGTATACTTAATCTTGATCTCCATCAATCCTTACCTTATCACTGACTTTCTGTAACTGCCCTTCCAACTGTTTCTTTTCCTCCAACACTTTAGTTAAATTACCCTGAAATATCAACATTGGCTTTATTTACTTTTACAGTTAAAATTAATCTATCCCTGCTGACCAACTTAAGTACCTCCCTTTTACACCAGCTATATAATGGCTTTCCCGGGATTCACCAATACTGTGCTAGGGCTTTGAGGTGTAGCCCCTTGTACACCAGCTATATAATGGCTTTCCCGGGATTCACCAGTACTGTGCTAGAGCTTTGAGGTGTAGCCCCTTGTACACCAGCTATATAATGGCTTTCCCGGGATTCACCAGTACTGTGCTAGGGCTTTGAGGTGTAGCCCCTTGTACACCAGCTATATAATGGCTTTCCCGGGATTCACCAGTACTGTGCTAGAGCTTTGAGGTGTAGCCCCTTGTACACCAGCTATATAATGGCTTTCCCGGGATTCACCAGTACTGTGCTAGAGCTTTGAGGTGTAGCCCCTTGTACACCAGCTATATAATGGCTTTCCCGGGATTCACCAGTACTGTGCTAGGGCTTTGAGGTGTAGCCCTTGTACACCAGCTATATAATGGCTTTCCCGGGATTCACCAGTACTGTGCTAGGGCTTTGAGGTGAAGCCCCTTGTACTCCAGCTATATAATGGCTTTCCCGGGATTCACCAATACTGTGCTAGGGCTTTGAGGTGTAGTCCCTTGTACACAAGCTATATAATGGCTTTCCCGGGATTCACCAGTACTGTGCTAGGGCTTTGAGGTGTAGCCCCTTTTACTCCAGCTATATAATGGCTTTCCCGGGATTCACCAGTACTGTGCTAGGGCTTTGAGGTGTAGCCCCTTTTACACCAGCTATATAATGGCTTTCCCGGGATTCACCAATACTGTGCTAGGGCTTTGAGGTGTAGCCCCTTGTACACCAGCTATATAATGGCTTTCCCGGGATTCACCAGTACTGTGCTAGGGCTTTGAGGTGTAGCCCCTTTTACTCCAGCTATATAATGGCTTTCCCGGGATTCACCAGTACTGTGCTAGAGCTTTGAGGTGTAGCCCCTTTTACTCCAGCTATATAATGGCTTTCCCGGGATTCACCAGTACTGTGCTAGGGCTTTGAGGTGTAGCCCCTTTTACTCCAGCTATATAATGGCTTTCCCGGGATTCACCAGTACTGTGCTAGGGCTTTGAGGTGTAGCCCCTTTTACACCAGCTATATAATGGCTTTCCCGGGATTCACCAATACTGTGCTAGGGCTTTGAGGTGTAGCCCCTTGTACACCAGCTATATAATGGCTTTCCCGGGATTCACCAGTCCTGTGCTAGAGCTTTGAGGTGTAGCCCCTTGTACACCAGCTATATAATGGCTTTCCCGGGTTTCACCAGTACTGTGCTAGGGCTTTGAGGTGTAGCCCCTTGTACACCAGCTATATAATGGCTTTCCCGGGATTCACCAGTACTGTGCTGGGGCTTTGAGGTGTAGCCCCAAAGAAGACTCCCATGACACCTGCAGTACCAATGGAGTCAAACCTGTGACCCCTAAGTTACAAGACAACCACCACAATCACTTGGCCAGGATCCCATATCATTCATCACATACCTCACATCTAATGAACAGTGTTTTAACCAATTACCAAAAAATAATGACCCTTAACCACTTTGTTGCAGATAACTCTGGAAAACATTGTGGGAAAAGGAGAAATTGCTTGTGACGAGCAATTTATCCTTTTCCCACATTGTTTTCTACCCTATCAGAAGATTATTTTCCAATTTCATCACATTTTGAAATGTTGTTTGCGAACTCTTTCAATTTCGTACAATCGAGAATTTGGTGTTGGTAAAGGGTTAAGGCGCATCAACAGCTAAGGTCATTCAGTGCGCTAACATGTAAGAATCTACCTGAAGTTTGCTACTCACAGAACAAAGTCTGTGAAATAGTCCCTTTAATCAAAGTTTTACAACACAAGAATTATGTCAAACAAATTCCGGGAGAATCATATACCTTATCTGCATGTTCCTCTTTGCTGGCACTGTTGGCATTATTAAGCTGTTCTTTAAGGTTTTTGGCAAGATTGGAAATTCTGTCACGCTCTTTACATACATCTTCATATTTCCTCTGCAAGAGTGGAAAAAAATACTTTATTAAACTGCATGTAAAATTCATAAATCTGATTAGTCCATAAGCTGGAAATATGTCACTGTATATGATTGGTTCTCTGAATGAGGACCCATGGTAATGCAAAAAAATTGCCAAGATCCAACTATAACGTAAACAAACTGACAAATTGCCGACATGCTTCACACTGTTGCTACTAGAAAAAGCGGATAGATCAAGCAATTTTCCTATTTCTTTGTTTGTTTGTTTATATAGGTTTTCCATCGCATCAACAATATTTCAGTTATGTTACAATGCACATCTCTTAACAATGGAGGATGACTCCATACTCATCAGTCCATATTTCCAACTGCTTTTTAATGATTTAATTAAGTAAAATGGGGACAAACTCATATAATTTTCAAAAAATTTAAATATGAGATGACCAAAAACGTTTCAAAGTGGTCAGCCATCAAAAGCAAACAAATGACATTTGTATATGACTTTGTATCAAAGCTTTACGGAAAGAAAATAAATTTAAAAAAGAGAAACTTCAACACTCAGGTCAAAACTACAGATGTATATATGTACTATTATATTTTAAAGAATATTTGTACATAGAACAGAACCAAGTAAAGTGAGATCTTATCTCAAATCCGAGATTATTTACTGAAATCACAAATTAAGGAGTTGTGCATAAATACTAAATGTGCCAAGAAGAGAAAGTTTGGAGCCATAGGAATCCCAAACACTTCTAATGTGCAATAATGCTATACATATAGAGTTGTGAATCTGTAGGAGTTTTGGTCTATTCTAATATCCCACAGGTATTACCACTAGCTTAGCAAATCCAAATGTTTTATGTTTAGAATCACAAGGTGTGCTTAACTTAGGAATTAAACCTAAAACCTCAGATCTTTTGCTTTTGCCATAGCAATGCAAACACAACGCAAACACATCCATGTGCATAACACTATTCTGTGCTGAGATGAAAACAAGCAAGAGTTCTACCTATACCCAAATCCATTTTGAAGAAAACAAAAACAATTCTGTGCAGAGATGAAAACAAGCAATAGATTATACCTATCCCAAACTCACCAAACCATTTCAGAGAAAACTCAAACAATTCTGTGCTGAGATGAAAACAAGCAATAGATTATACCTATCCCAAACTCACCAAACCATTACAGAGAAAACACAAACAATTCTGTGCCGAGTACAGAACCTGTAGAAGTTTATATCTATCCTAACTCCCACAACCATTTCATAGATAACACAAACAATTCTGTGCTGAGTACAGAACCTGTAGAAGTTTATATCTATCTAAACTCCCTAAAACCATTTCATAGAAAACACAAACAATTCTGTGCTGAGTACAGAACCTGTAGAAGTTTATATCTATCTATACTCCCACAACCATTTCATAGAAAACACAAACAATTCTGTGCCGAGTACAGAACCTGTAGAAGTTTATATTTATCCAAACTCCCTAAAACCATTTCATAGAAAACACAAACAATTCTGTGCCGAGTACTGAACCTGTAGAAGTTTATATCTATCCAAACTCACTAAAACCATTTCATAGAAAACACAAACAGTTCTGTGTTGAGTACAGAACCTGCAGAAGTTTATATCTATCTATACTCCCACAACCATTTCATAGAAAACACAAACAATTCTGTGCCGAGTACAGAACCTGTAGAAGTTTATATCTATCCAAACTCCCTAAAACCATTTCATAGAAAACACAAACAATTCTGTGCTGAGTACAGAACCTGTAGAAGTTTATATCTATCTATACTCCCACAACCATTTCATAGAAAACACAAACAATTCTGTGCCGAGTACAGAACCTGTAGAAGTTTATATCTATCCAAACTCCCTAAAACCATTTCATAGAAAACACAAACAATTCTGTGTCGAGTACAGAACCTGAAGAAGTTTGTATCTATCCAAACTCACTAAAACCATTTCATAGAAAACACAAACAATTCTGTGTTGAGTACAGAACCTGTAGAAGTTTATATCTATCTAAACTCCCACAACCATTTCATAGACAACACAAACAATTCTGTGCTGAGTACAGAACCTGTAGAAGTTTATATCTATCTATACTCCCACAACCATTTCATAGAAAACACAAACAATTCTGTGCCGAGTACAGAACCTGTAGAAGTTTATATCTATCCAAACTCCCTAAAACCATTTCATAGAAAACACAAACAATTCTGTGCCGAGTACAGAACCTGTAGAAGTTTATATCTATCTAAACTCCCACAACCATTTCATAGAAAACACAAACAATTCTGTGCCGAGTACAGAACCTGTAGAAGTTTATATCTATCCAAACTCCCACAACCATTTCATAGAAAACACAAACAATTCTGTGCTGAGTACTGAACCTGTAGAAGTTTATATCTATCTAAACTCCCACAACCATTTCATAGAATACACAAACAATTCTGTGCAGAGTACAGAACCTGTAGAAGTTTATATCTATCTAAACTCCCACAACCATTTCATAGAAAACACAAACAATTCTGTGCTGAGTACAGAACCTGTAGAAGTTTATATCTATCTAAACTCCCACAACCATTTCATAGAAAACACAAACAATTCTGTGTTGAGTACAGAACCTGTAGAAGTTTATATCTATCTAAACTCCCACAACCATTTCATAGAAAACACAAACAATTCTGTGCTGAGTACAGAACCTGTAGAAGTTTATATCTATCTAAACTCCCACAACTATTTCATAGAAAACACAAACAATTCTGTGCTGAGTACAGAACCTGTAGAAGTTTATATCTATCTAAACTCCCACAACCATTTCATAGAAAACACAAACAATTCTGTGTTGAGTAGAGAACCTGTAGAAGTTTATATCTATCTAAACTCCCACAACAATTTCATAGAAAACACAAACAATTCTGTGCTGAGTACAGAACCTGTAGAAGTTTATATCTATCCTTGTACTTCTGTGCCTCCTTAAGTTCTCTCTCAGACTGATTAAACTTGGCCTCCATATCGACATATCTCTCTTGGGTATCAAGTAAAGTCTCCTCAAGAGCTGCCTGACCAATACTCATTTGACCCAAATCAAACTGGTAAAAAATAAATATCATGATATTGATTGTATAGATAAAAGAATGTAAACTGTTTCATGAAGTCATGAACAGTATATATATAAAGCTAAGTTCAAGTAAGTTCTTGATATAGCAATGGACCTATTTTATAACCATACATAAATGCCTTTCATTTGACCCAAATCAAACTGGTAGAAAGTAACATTATGATATTGATTGAATAATTGTGTAAGAATGTAAACTGTTTCACATAGACATGTACACAACACACTTGGTGCAAGTACGTTCTTGACATAGCAATGGACCTTTTACAATCATGCATTAATTCCTTTCACACTGTAAAACAGAGGTTACATGCATGGTTTTTCTATCTCATTATAACAGCTTATTTACTTGTTATAGTGACTTACTATTTTGTTGTAACTACTAACAATCTCGTTTAAACAAATAGTTGTCATAATGAGTAAAGTTGTTTTATCCCCCCCCCCCCAAAAAAAAATAAATTAAATGGTGTATTCTTATTGAGGTACCTTAGTTCACATATACAGATAATAGATAATCTAAAGCCATTGAATGGAAAATTTCATGGTTGTATTGAAGTATAGTTTCAAGCTCTTCATTTTTTTTTCATTATGAAATAATTTTTAATTGTTAAGAATATAACAATGCACAAATAACTTGTCCAAAATGTGTACAACTTAGAATATAGGGGTTGAGACTTGGCTCAACCATTTTTTTTTCTATGATTTATCCTTCTCTCACCACTAATCAATTAATTGCATGTGGGAAAGAAGTGAGTGTCTAGAAAGAGCTGAGCAAGCTGGTTAAAGACATCAGTATATCTTATGTCAACCTCTCATCAAAATTTTAATCTACCCCATATGGTAATTTGAACCAACACAGATAGGCGCCTTTGTGATTTGAAGAGTAGCCAGTGAATACCTGTAGATGATTGTATTTTTTAGCCATGTCGTTCACTTCTGCCAGACGGCTCTCTGTGTCTACCAGCCTCTCCTCCAGCTCAGACTTCTCCTCTGTTAGTTCATTAATTGCTCTCTGAAAGACAGTGTTTGTTTTATTATATGGTGATTAACCCTTTACCAAATGCCAAATTTTCAACTGTCCCAAATTGAAAGAGTTTGCAGACTACATTTCAAAACAAGATGAAATTGGAAAATAACCTTCTGATAGGATAAAAAACATTGTGGGAAAAGGGGAAATTGCTTGTTACGTGTAATTTCTTCTTTTCCCAAAATGTTTTCCATAGTCGTCTGTAACAAACGGATGAAATGTCGTTATTATTTGGCAAGGGGTTAACGCCATGTCAACAATTTTTCAGTTATGTTACAGCATTTCTGAATTCACCATTACTAGGCTAGGGCTCTAAAGTGACTTGCCAAAGTACAACCTAACAAAACCAGGGCTGTCGGTGGGGCTAGAACCCGGGACCCCAGCATTCTAAGTCGTTTGTTTGTTTTATTGGCATTGACATCAAATCAACAAAAATTCAGTTATAATGTGTTAACCTGACTCATCATCAATTAAGGAAGAACCTCTTGTTCATAAATGGGTTTTTACATTCCATCAACAATATTTCAGTTATAATTGTGATGCCAGATTCTAATTGATGAGCTTAACTGCCCATAAGGGTTGGTCAAGCCAAGTAGAACCATCGCCATTTGGTAAGTCAGTAGGGAGACTACTCCTCGTGAAAATCCAAATGTAGTCTGTTGTCCGGGATTTGAACCCGTTAGCAAACAGGCTTTCTGTTGAAATGAACTTGCGTTGTACCATAATGGGGTTTTAAATCAAAGACAGTCGAGGCCTCTGTGATTTGAACCCACATGGAGAGCGGCCATGTGTCGTTCAAGTTCATTTCTCTAACCACTATTATTTTATGGAGCAAACATATTAAAAAGAACAGTCTATAAAAAGAAAAAAAATGCTCCTTAAAGCATTCCATTTTGTGAAGAGTTAAAGCAAGCAATCACTTTTGTGAAGAAACAAGGCAAATTTACCTGAGCATGTTGAGGTATGCTTTGATCTTTGCTCAGTTGACTGTGTTCGTGCTGTAGTTGCTCATAGCGTTTCTGTTTTAAAGATAAATTGTAATATGACATTCATTGTTGAATAGACAGAACAAATTGGGGATTGGGTATAAGAAAATCTAGCCCCCTACTGCCCACCCCAGTGACTGGGACTCCCGCAGTCAGAATTAAGTAAGTAAACTAAGATGCTACATGCACCATAATATTTCCATATACAGTGAACCCTCGTTTATCCGAACATGTCCGTTCTCAACAAAATGTCCGGTTTACCGAATAATCCAGACTAATGAAGCAGAGCATGTTCTTATTCACATTAAGACATAAATGGTCTGTATGAGTGGTATATACTTATAACCCTTTAGCAAACGCCAAATTGTCGACCGTCCCAAATTGAAAGAGTTTGCAGAAGACATATCAAACGTGATGAACTTCAAAGATAATCTTCTGATATGGCAGAAAACATTATGGGAAAAGGAGAAATTGCTCGTCACGAGCAATTTCTCCTTTACCCACAATGTTTTCAAAAGTCGTCTGCAACAAACTGGTCCAATAATTCTGTTCCCTTACAATTTCGTTCGGATTGCGAGACATCCGGATAATCGGGGTCCGGATAAACGAGGGTTCACTGTAATATGGCATTGTTCTTACAGCCTTTGTAAAAGGAGTTTCTTGCATCTTCTGTTATGAAGGTTCCATAAAACATGTATATAAGTAATAAGTTTATACATTAACCATATAAAGATTCTTTTTTGAATGTTATTCCAGCAAAAATCCAAGAAAAATGAGGTGCATTATCCCTAAAATACAAAGTTAAACCAAATCATTCATACATGACTGTGTAACTCATCTAAAACTAAACACCAACACACAACAGTTATGAAGTAAGAAAACTAAATCATTCTTTGTGGAAGAAATAAGTGTATCAATAATTTGTTACATTTTTCCGTTGCAGATGCATTCGAAATGGTACATATGTTGGAATAGGGGAGTTGGCAGAAAAAAAAATCATTTCATTAGTGAAAACTACAGTGTATAGTGTATATAGTAGATAGTACCTTCAGTTCATTCAGCTCATCTGACTTCACCTTAAGGCTGGCATTTTCAGTTTTAAGATCAGTTAGACTTTGTTCCAACACAACTTTTTCTGCCAGAACTGCATCATAAAGCGCCTAAAAAACAAGTGAAGATGGTTAGCCTTAGCATCAACATGATTTTGGTTAGAGGTTTATGTAAGTTAATGTCATTTTCAACAATTCTTAGTATATCGAAGTTTCCTGAAACTGAACTAGACCTACCACTTTTAAAACTGAAGCCAGCATCTCATCAATTGCGCTTGGAGGACAGTGGTCCAGGGGTAGAGCGTCGGCTTCTGGATACGAGGGTCGTGGGTTCGAATCCCATGAGTGGCGGGATCTGCCTTGCAAACTTTCATTAATCCACATTCGGCGTGAGTACTGGTTATGTATCCAGGAAGCAGAATCGAGAGTGTTTAATCTAAGTTGTAAGAACATGTTTCACAATCAATGTAAAATAAATAACTTTAAACTAATTGACCTTGCCCAATTAACTATATTATCAACAAGGGAAATAAATGTGTTTAGTATGAAACATGTAGGTTGGATGTTCCATCTTCAACACACAAGGCAAAAATATTTGATCAACTGGACAACACTTTACTTAACCCATTACCAAACAATGACGACATTTGACCACTTTGTTGCAGACGACTTTAGAAAACATTGTTGGAAAAGGAGAAATTGCTCGTTTTCTGCCCTATCAAAAGATTGTTTTCCAATTTCATCATATTTTGAAATGTTGTCTGCAAACTCTTTGAATTTGGGACAGTCGAAAATTTCGGTTTGGGAAAGGGTTAAAGACATATATATGACAACTATCATAATATTAGGAGCTTACAAGAATAGAGTCACATTGTTGGTAATCATTAGAAACACCTCTTCAAATAGGATTCATCAAATAGTATTTGAAATATTGCAAACAAAAGATACCCTTCATATCCGATTATCTCCAACTTTAATCATCAAAATTATTATACAAACTTTTTTTATGATACAAAAATGCCATTACCAGTCAGTGATAACATACCATGACCAAAGTACCGGGACCCTTTGGTCACAAGTTTAAAACCTTAAAAGCATACTTGCACTCAGAAAAACTGCAAAACTGGGTAATATGAGTTATAAATTATGATAGAGAATGTTGAAACATAACGAAAACCCACAGGATCATGACAATATAACGCCTGCACTATTTATTATCTATTTTCAAAGTGCCATTTTCACAAATTTGGTGCCCACCAATTTAATTTCATTGTTAACATTCAAGTAACATCTAAAATAGCAAGGAACGCTCAGATTAATGACTGGCGATCACCTGGTTAGAAAAATTATTTGAAACACATAAATACACTGTAATTTAACCAATACTAACAACGTGAACATTCAAAATGGAGAAGGTCTTGGGTTTTATTGGTTCCCTACGTTTATTGCTAATAGTAAACAAACCTTGTAGTACTCACTCTTTCAAAAGCATCATGTGAACGTATTACAGTCTCAATTCCTCTGTAAAGGGGAATTTAAAGTACTTTTAAGTTAATTTTCAATTATTCCAGAATTTTCACAATTTAAGTGTAAATGAGCGCAAGTATGTCTTTAATTAGTAGGTCATACAGGACCCGAAACCCTGCAATATGATCAGAGAAATAGTTAAAAACATCATTCCTGCACACAAACCTTCTCTTTTCCAGTCTGTTTGGATGATTCAACAAACTCTGCCTTTACAGCTGTGATGGCACCCTCCTTCTCTGATAAAAGCTCGTCCACTCTCGCTTCTAGGGACTTCTTTGTACTCTCTAACGTCTCTGTCAACTCAGCTTGCCTCTTCTCAAGCTGGAGAAATAAATCAGATTGATTGTTGGAATAAATATTTTACATAGTTTTAAACTGCAACGAAAGTTATTCTATTAATGATACCTATAATAGCTAGTTTTGATATGAGGTATAACATTGGGTCAACACTTTTCCAGTTATGTTGCGATGCCCACTCTTAATAATGGAGGAAGACTGCCAATAATGACTGGTTAAACCAAGTGGAACTATGGGCATTCTTCAAGTCAGTTGAGAGCTGTCTGTCATGAAAATCCAAATGCCATCACCAGGACTTGAATCCATATGAAGAGGGGCCATGTGATTTCAAGTTCTGTCCCCCAACCACCATGACCTGATACCTAAAATAGACACCAATAAAAAGCCAGAGAAAAATGTTAAAATATAAAGGGCATTATCCTAACTTTGAATTGATAATTTTCAAAAGTGCACATGTAATCATATTCTTCATGAAATTTTAGCCATCAGTGACATCAGACTCCACTTTTTCATGAAAAGAAATTGAATTAAATCTTCCAATCAATTCATCTTTCTATTTCCTGCTGTACTGTCTTGTTAGCTTAACTTATAAGGAAGATTTGTACCTTGAAATGATTATTTTCATACTATTCATTTTATTGTATTCTTTATAAAACTTAAGCCATCACTGACAACAGGGTCAGTGGTAAAGCTCCAATTTTTCATTAAAAACTTTAATTAAATCTACTAATCAATTAACCTTTCTCTTATCTTGCTGTAGTGTTTTGTTGGCTTTATTAAGATCATCTATCTTTCTCCTGTTCCTCTCCTCCCTCTCTAGTTCATCACGAAGTTCGTCAATTTCCGTCTTGAGGAGGTCCATTTGAGCAGCGTACTCCTGTTTCTCGTCTTCATACGCGTCCCGAATCTCCTCCATCTGCTGGCATATCTCTTCCTGTATAACAAAATAGTTCCAATTAAATCTTAATTTCTTACTGTTTGTCAAGGACTTTCTATAGTCTTGTTTTGAACCCTTCTTTAAAGATATAGAACCTGATAAGAGCAAAAATAGCTTTTGACATGCCAAAGTCATTTCTTAAATCATCCATAAAAGGTACATTAAAATCATAAGTTGTAGCCAATTTGATTGATTTGATTGATTGAAATCACAAATTAACACAAAAATGAAACTTTCATATAATGTGGAACATTTTCTAATAAAAATTTGAACATATTTTCTCCTGCTCTAAACTGTTTTTCATTAGTCCAATGTTAAATGCATCCGATATTGAATTCCTCTTAATGGAAATTATTGGATTATGTAAATCAAAAAGTCTTCAATAAATAAATTATATGTAGTTTGTAGGTTGATGCAAATTACAATCTTCAACTTTTTTGCAAAGGGTGAAGTAATGAAATGTAATAATGAAGCATGTGATAAATATAAAGCATGGAAACCAAATAAATAATCATATAAGAATGGATAAATACATTTGCAAATATACTTAACTGGACATGTGTAGAACAAAAAATAAAGTGAAAAATGAATGGGTTCAATGCAAGACCTTTACTTTTGTGTGAGTAACTTGTTACAGTCTTGTGCTTAGCCTCAATGTAGAATTAATTCACTTATCTAACATAATAAGTCACCAATAAGACCTTCCATTACGCACATGATGTCTTTTTTCTTCTGTTGTATTGTTTTCAATTTTCAATCTAACTTTTAATAAATCTAATCAGCAGTGAACAGACCTGCATAATGATATCATTTCACCCTATTTCAGACATACAATGATATGGTTAAACTTTTTATGCTTCCTTGATATAGACAAAGTACAAGAATTGTTTCATTCACTTGGTCAAATATATAAACCATGGTCAGACATCTCAACATGGTATTGGAATAGAGAAAATATTGTGATAAAATAAGAAAAAACTTGACACAGGAAAAATCTTTTCTCAGAATGGTTATTGAAAGTGCAATCATTAAATCATGTAAGGTGAATGATTTTTATACATTCTTAAAATGTTTCAGTCAAAGAATGGGTCAACAAAAATGTGCATATAAGTATTCAATGAGTTTTCATGGTCCCACATTAAAAGAGGGAAATTTAAGCCTTAAAAGGATTGAAATTTCATGCCTTTGCCCGAATGGAAATTATCTTTTTATATACTTGAGTTTCACATCGCATCAACTGTATTTTAGTTATGCTGCTATGCCCGCCTCTTAATGATGGAGTAAGACCCCCATACTCAACTGCCCATAAGAGCTGGTCTAACCACTAAGTTACGGACGTCCCTTGGAAGTCAATGTCTGAATCATACGGGTCTATGTTTATCCTTGGGTCGGTGCTATTTGATATACAATACAGTGTATAGTTTATTACATAGTACTTACCCCAGGATAAATATAGACCCTTATGGTCTGAATAAGGAAAAATGCTCATTTGAACAATAACTGACCTTTTTAATAAACAATTGATATATATATATGTAGTCTGCTACAGACTAGAGAGCCATGACCTTTTCAGGTAAATATTTATTTTCACATAAGCAGTGAATACAACATAGATATACCTCCTTGTTTCTTTTCACATAAGATCGACTGATCCTAATTCTCCTTCGCCATCTATTTGACTGCATTAATTAAAAGTTTGTTTTTTACTCTTCATCATGCAACAGATTATTCAACTTCCCAAATACAAAAAGCTTTGATAAAGCTTTTTATTAAAAAAGGAAATCATATCTATTTTTTTTGTCTTATGCAAAAATCATAGTTACAAAAAAGTTATCTATCTACATATATGGGTTTTACATCACATCAACATTATTTCAGTTATGTTGGGGTGCCCAACTCTTAATGATTGAGGAAGACGCCTTACTCAACTGCCCAAAGGGGCTGGTCAAGCAAGTTTGAACCTTAAGCGTTTCAAAATGGCATCACCTGGATTGAATCCTCACAGAGAGGGGAGGGGCTATGTGATTTCAAATTCTGTACTTTAACCACTTGGCCACACAAGTCCCCAACAAAAAAAGGAATACAGTCTAACTTGTGTTAAGCAGCCACCCTTTTAAGCAGCCAACCTGCCTTTAACAGCCACTACAGAAAGTCCCATTGTTAGATTTATAGTGTAAATCAGTTTGTGTTAAGCAGCCAACCTGTCTTAAACAGCCAATTTACTCTGTCCCATAGGCTGGCCTCTTAACACAAGTTTGACTGTATAAGCCATTTGAGCAAAAAGATACATATCGTTAGTAAACTTTGCTGTTAATGTTTTCGACATTTGTTAATAAGCTAATTTTTATCTTCTTAACCCTTACAATGCTGGAACCGACTTCATGCTAATGCAAACAGGTTGGATCCAGGCCTGTCATCAAGTAAACTGGCGAATGGCCTGTGATCTAACATGTTTGCGGCTCCGAGTATCTTTTGTCATCAAAATTAAAGTAGATATCTAAGGTTTTGGAAAGCAGACAACTATTCTAAGAAAATTACCCAGCATTCTTAGGGTTAATAGATTGTATGGGCTCGTCCTCGCTTATCTCTGTCAAGCCGTAAAAATCCCCACTTTAATGTGCATCATAACCTATATTGTAGGTACTTATCTCAAGGCAAGACAAACCTACCTCTATCTCTTCCCTGATTTGCTGTGCCAGAACCTCCTCTATTGCATTTTTCTCTCCCTCAAACCTCTGACCTAGAGCCTCCCTCTCCTCTACCAATCTCTCCTGGAGTGCGCTCAACTCCAGTCTCAACTCGGATATCTGCTCCTCATATTTCTCCATCAGCTCTGACTTCTCCCTCTCAAACAAGTGATCTAGAAAAGATTAATCATTACATACCTGTTGTGTTCTAGGGATCTTTTAACCCAATAGGCTAGTAAATCCCTCTACATGACCTTTTTATTAAGTTCTCTGACTCGGGTCTTATTAATAGATATATGATAAATGAAATATTTTGTCTTTACACAGTTTATCAAGGATTCAAGGCTTATGACATACTTCTAACTGTCTAATATGGCTAGCTATTCCAAATTGAGATGTTGCCGTGTCCAAACCAATTCAAATGAATAGACTTCTTGGCTTTAGGCTTGTAAAGCTTCATTACTTCAACCAAGGTGTTAGTAAATGTAACCCTGACCCATCTGAATTAGTGTCGAGGTTTGTCTTATTTCCAAATAAAACACAATGGTGACATGTTTGAATATAAACAGGCCTTTCAGTCCCTTCTGGAGTGTTAGAAATATTGTTCCAGGGTGTTCTCATGTTTCATTTTACAAAATAAATTAAGTTTTCATGAATAAAAGTTAAATAAAGTGTTATATTTGACTCAGTGTTAATTTTTCATCTAGGTATGCAATGCTCAATTTCTTTATATAACACTTTAAAAAAAAATAGAAATAACTATGTCATGATAGTTAGGGTGAGTACGGTAAAAGATGGTTGTCAGTAAGTTATAACTTAGTTGTTTCATTTCCTGATTTTTGATTATTCAAAACTATGCCTTATCTGAAAGAGACCTATGGGCCCAATGACTTGAATAACCAGGATACTGTTTTTATATATTAACAGCAAATTAAGGTTTTAATAATTATGTATCATATCTATGCCTTGAACCAAATGATTCCTGCATTTAATTGATTAACTGAAAAGCAATATCTAAAATCAAATGAGCCAATTCTAGCTTTTGCACCTAACAAGAAGAGCAATATCACAGAGAAAGTGAAAAACTTAAACTCACTGAGTTCAGACTGTCGTGTGTCCAGCTGGTCTTTCAGTTCTTTCTCACGTTGAGTCAGTCCTTTCATTAGTTCCTCATTGGCCTTTTCCACTTCCTGTTTGGTCTCTTCTTGAAGCAGTCTATGGAAATCCTCTTTTAGTCGACCACAGAGACTGGACACACCCTAGAGTATTTAGACATTTTTCATTTATATGGGGTTTAATGCTGTTAACAGTTTTTCGGTTATGTTAAAGTTTTCCTGGATTTACCAGTAAAAGGTAAGGGCTCTAAAGTGTCTTCCCAAAGGACACTACCTCTATGCTAGTGGAGCTTGAATCAAGGTAACCCTAGGTTCATATGTTCCTTTGTCAATTTTTTTATATCGCTTTATTAAATTTATAATAGCATAAGGTCACCATAAGCATATGATATTCTATAAAAGAAAAATTAAAATCAATGAAATCTTTTGTCAATATAATTTCCCCAACAAACACCTTTTTTAAGAAAATCACATAATCAGTATTTGCTGACCTACTTTTTAGTGCCAAATGTCATCTGCAGGTTAAAACAAATGAATAGTAGTCATGTGATCAATAGGGACATAGTAAATGACATCACATAGTGTGACGTCATCTAGAATGTTCTAGACATGTTCATGATACAATGCCAACCTTTGGGCAATAAATTATACAATGGTTCTCATATCAAGCAAAATCTGAAGACAAATTCACAACCTACCCCTTTCAACATATCTTCATGCTGCATCTCAGAATCTTTCGCCTTGTCTTCCAGTTTAGCAATCCTTGCCTCATATAATTCTTTCATCTCTTGTTTCTCCTGCATAAAGGTGATGTCTAACTCTTCTCCTTGCTGCTTGAACTTGAGTTCCATCTCTGCCTTCTGTCTCTCAACTTCCCTAATATCTTGCTTCAATTTTTCAACATTATTTTCATGATCTAGCTGTTTCTGTGTATATGTAAGTTCTTTGTCATCTAACTCTTTCTTTAATTCCTCTTCAAGTTCTACCTTCTCCTTTTCCACATCTTCCAGCTTCTGCATGTGTCTTGTCAGTAAATCTTCCATTTCTGTTTTCTGTGCACTCAAAGCTTTATTTGATTCCTGTGTTTGTTTTTTGAGTTTTTTCTCGAGTTTAGAGTTTGTGTCCTCAAGGTTTTTGATGTGTGATTCTGTCTCTGCCAAAGCTTCCTCTAGCTGGAATTTTTCCTGTTCAAATTTGACTTTGAGTTCTTCCATCTGAGATGTAGTGTCACTTTCATACTCACTCTGTAATCTGTAACACCAGAAACATGGAAAATTTAGGTTGTAAAAGAAAAGAAAAAGACTTGTCTTTAAATCTATATCTTGGGAGATGACTAAATTGAGCTATGCAAGACTTATGTGAGAATTTCTTGCATAGTCTTGCATAGAACCATCCATATTTCCTTCAGGCTTCAGAAAAATAAATGAGTAAAATTCATTTTAATTAATAAATACTTACCTTTTACCAAAAGCTTGCCAATTCTTTAATTGGTCCAATGCACTGAATCTAAACCTACAAAGCAAATTGACCCTCCTATGATTTCCCATAGTTGCAATGTGTGGTCCCGATTTGGTATGACCATTATACATAACATTTACCAATGATACTATATATTGGTTTATAATGAAATCCCTTATATGCTGAAGGAAATTGTTCAGGCAATTAAAAATTTGAATCAAAGAGCATCAAATAAGAATATCACCTATAGACATATACAATACCAACCATCATGATGAAAAGAGAAACCCATACAAGGCAATAAATAAAGGGTACTCACTTTTCATACAGCTGATTTTTCTCCTCATTGTATGTCTGTTCCAGATGATTAACCTCTGTATCATGTTTCCTAATAAGGTCTTCTTTTTCATGGGCAAAGCTGGTCTGCAGTTCCTGGGCCAGTTCTGCTAGAGCTGCCTGCTGAAGCCTTTCAAACTCATGGGAGATTTTCTCCTGTTATCAATAAAATATATAAGTTACTAAAACAGCACAAACCTATTATAAGAGGGTCCTATTACATGAGTGACTCATGTGAGATTTTCTCCTGTTAGTAAAAAGAAATATTAGTTTAGTGCCAATAAGTTACAAACATAAAACCCACCTGTTATAGAAGGAATAAAAGAGATTAGTTACAAGTGACAAAAAGCATCTTTCCTCTGCTCTGACAAATCAATCATAGGGCTAAAGTGGTGCAGTGGTAGAGTGACCTATTGTACCGAGGTAACAGGTTTGATCCCCATTAGCAGTTAGGTTTAAATTGCTGTGACTTGCCCACAAATCGGCATGATGACTGGTTTAGTATCCAGGAAACATTCATCAAGAATGAACTTAATTAGCCTCTAGCTTGTGTTGCAATTGATGTAAAGTAAATCTGTTAAAACTTTAAACAAACAAGTTCCATTGTACATACATTATGTGACTAAGGTCAAGGGCACATAGCCCTGAACCTTATGCATATTTTGTACATGCTCACTGCAGTTTGTTGAAATATTCCTTGGTCAAAGTTTTAATTGGAATACCTAAAAAAATGTCCAAAATACAAAATAAACAGATGATTCAATTATGAAGGTAAAAAAGGTTTACCCAATTTTAAATCATGTCCTATAATTCATTGCACCATATATCTGTTTGCCATTTCTTTCCTTAACAGTATTGGACAATATTCATTCCAAGCCACCGATATCTTTACCATATCATAACAATTGTCTTCTGATAGGGCAGAAAACTTTTTGGGAAAAGGAGAACTTGCTAGTACAAGCAATTTCTCCTCTTCCCACAATGTTTTCCAGAGTCATCTGCAACAAAGTGGTAGAATGTCGTTATTGTTTGGTAATGGGTTAGACTAAACGTTACTCACCTTCTCCTGCTCAAGATGGTGTACCAGCACATCCCTATCTTTATTCTGCCTATCCTCAATCTCTGCTATCTCTAACTTGTAACCCTGCTCTATATCTTTCTTCTCTATATCAAACCTGGCCTCCAGCTTCTTCATATCGATCTCAAACTGAGATCTCATCTCATTTTTCTCAATCTCAGATGTCGCATTTATCTCATTTTTCCTGATGTCAAATTGGGCGGCAATATCATTTTTCTCTATCTCAAACTTTGCCTTAATCTCCTTCAAGTCTAGCTCATACTGAGTCTTTGCATCTTTAAGCTCTGTTTGCAATCTGTTCTTTGTATCTGCTAGTTCCTTTTGTAGCTGCTCTATGGTAGCTTTGTCTTCTACACTTGTGACACCTGTAAACATGAACAAATCAATCAAAAGTTATTTGATTGTATAACGAACCGAGCAAATTAATCCCCAAAAGACACATTCATATCAGATCACGTAAAAACACTGTCAAACACTGATCAGTTACACTGTCTATCTTTATACCTGAATGTTTTATTTAACAATGTGTTAGGTTCCCTAACTTGCATAAACCTTCCATGATCGTTGCAACTTATTGATTTATTGATTTGGTTGATACTTATCTTTTTCATTTGATGTTTAACATCATTTCAATGAATTGTTCAGCTATTTTGAAGCAACACCTAAGCTGGTTTTTAACTTAACTCCGTCATTGTCATAAAATTATGAGAGATGGCTTCATAGCCACACGGTCACTTTTTGGTGACTCTTATAAAACATTATGATATTAGAGGTTCCAGCTTCCTGACAATCATGACAGTGAGTTAAATTTTGGTAACATTTTCTAAGTTATTCTTCAATGCTGCATTATTTACAATCTAATTTTTTTGTATTGGGGTTCTTCATTGCATCAACAGCATTTCAGTAATGTTGCAAAATAACAATTGAGGAAGACTCCAATATTGATTGCCTTTAAGGGTAAGTCAAGCCCAGTAGAAGGCATTCTGTAAAGGCTACCTCTCATGTAAATGAATAAGCTGTCAGATGCCATACACAAACAATGCTAAAGCCATGAAGGTTGAATCTAATGCCATGTCAAAGAGGTAATATAAAACAACAAATAATCAGAGCGGAACAGGTGTCCTTGGTTCAAAAAATTTCAATTCCTGAGAACAAGAAATTTGTCAACTTCAAGACTATATTAAATGAAGAGTTCAAAATCAAATACTGTAAACATTCATACAAAACATAGGGAAAGAAACAAAATGCTATAATGCAAAACTGCAAAGTATTATCAATTTGAGCAACTTTGAAACAAGTTAATGGGTTAAAAGAGCTAAGAAATGTCATGAAAACTTTTCTGCTTTCATAAAACAAGGCAATTTTAAACTATACAAATCTAGAAAAAGACTGGGAAACCAAATTCTTGAAACATTTTAGAGTGGATTTGGTGAGGGAAAGAAACAACTTTAACATGGTTTGATCTTTGTGTTAGTTGGTTAACCCTTTGCAAAACGCCAAATTTTTGACTACCCCAAATTGAGAGAGTTTGTAGACGACATTTCAAAATGTGATGAAATTGAAAAACAATATTCTGATAGGGCAGAAAACGTTGTGGGAAAAGGAGAAATTGCTCTTTATGAGCAATTTCTCCTTTTCCCACAATGTTTTCCAGAGTCATCTGCAACAAACAGGTCAAATGTTGTTATTGTTTGGTAATGGGTTAACAAGGGAATAGGGAAAGGAATCACTCATATTCATGCATGCCAAACTCCTTTACCTGCTGGTAATCTAAGTGCAGACTTAAGCAGTCTAACTCCTGTAATGTTTAATTCAAAGCTTAAAGTTTAAGACCGTTATCTCAATTCATGTTTAACTCAAAGTTTAAAGTTTAAGACTCTTTAAAAGTTCTCCAACTCCTGAAAGATATATTCTATAAGAAAAAGCTTAACACTGATATCTTAATTCATGTATATTTAAAAGCTTAATATTTAACACTTTCAAAAGTTCTCAAACTCCTGAAAGGTTACATTTGAAAATAAAGTTTAAGAATCATGAAATATCACTGCTGTAATGATTAAACCTTAAAGTTTAAGACTATTATCTCAATTCATGTAAAACTCAGAGCTAAACATTTAGTAATTAGGCAATCTAACTCATTTTAACTCCTAAGGTTATATGAAGCAATCTACCTCTGGTAATGTTTTATTTAAAGATAACATCTAAGCATTCTTATATTTTTAATGTTTTAGTCAAAGCCAAATAATTATGGCTTATTTATGTGAGGTTTCAACACTGTGTTAACATTTTTTTCAGTTATGTTTTGCCATTCCTGGCTTCCTCAGTACTAGGCTAGGGCTCTGAAGGGTCATGCCAAAAGGTCACTTCCACAAAACCAGAGCAACTGTTTGGGCTCGAACCAAGACCACCTGGTTTAAAACTGGGCAAAGCAAGGTTTAGCGCTATGACTCATTCAAGTTCACATTGTCATGCATAATCTGGACACAAAGATTAGATTGACAGGACTATTTCAACCTAATCATTCATAGGGAACTAAGTTAACTTAATATACCAAAACATCTGTAACTATAGATATAAACATTCAGACTGAATTTTTCTTTTCACTTTAAAGGTCAATATAGCTATTAATCCTATTACCAAATTGAAACATATTCTAATACCAAACCCCTGGATAAAAGTTGTAAGATGATTCATTTAAAACTATAAGAAAACATAACAAGCAATTTGTATATTAAATCAACAACAAGAACAAAAGATCATAATCGTAAAAGAACAGGGATGAAAATTCAACTCTTTTGTTCATTTAAATGATTTGCACAGATAAAAGAAATGACAAAATTGTTCAAGTAGAATTGTATGATATACTTTTGTACATAAAAACCGTTGTGTCAAAATGAGAATGTGTTCAATGTTATCTCATTCCACTTTTTTATCTATTGGCCACTGTCTTTAGGTTATTGATAAATAAATCTTTACATGCAAGACATCCCTAACCATTATTCACAATTTTGTAGAGGCTACTTAATGCATGGAAATAAAAATTCAAATCAACACAAAATGGATAAGCATTGAATAAAACAAATCTTACATCCATATACCCCAAAATGTTACCTTTTCCAAAGGGTATGCCAAGTTTTGCTAGGTCTTTTTTGAGATTTTCAACTGTTAAGATATACAAATATATGTTCTGTAAACCTTGTATCAATCAGCATAGTTAAATTTTGATTTGAAATAAACTTTGTATCCAACAGCTAGTTTAACTTTGGTTGATGTAGTTAAAATGTTGCCAATTACCATGTAAGGCAACTAAGGTCATAAAACAGGATGCTTTTTATACCTAAAGCTCTATGTAAAGTTTACATGTAATAAATTTAAATGAATTACACCAACACCCATTCATGTTTGTCCTCATAACATTATTATCGAAACAGTGGGCAATATTGTTCTTGTGCATGCATTCATTTTGTGAACTTAAAAGCCTTTTTTCGCTTGTCAACTACAAAAACTAATGAACAAAGACAGATCCATTTTGCAACCTTTCATTTATTCACATCTGGCTTGAATACTGATTACTGGTTTGTATAAGTATCCAGGAAGCAGAATTGAGAAGGTTTTAATCTAAATTGTAAGAACTTGTTTCACAATCAATGTATGATAGATTAGTATTTACTAAAGAACTAAATTAATTTAATTCTAATTAACTTAATTACTAAAGAACATTTTTATCACAAAGAAAGTGATGGATGTAGTTTGAAATTATATTATACTGGTTGTACTCACTAATATCATCTTTCTCATATGAAGAAAATTTCAAATTTTTTGAAATTGAAAATGAATGTTTTGATAGGACAGAAAACATTGTGGGAAAAGGAGAAATTGCTCATTTAGAGCAATTTTCCCTTTTCCAACAATGTTTTCTTGAGTCGTCTGCAAGAAACTGGTCAAATGTTGTTAATGTTTGGTAATTGTACTCACTTATATCTTCCTTCTCATATGGGGAAGAGGGCAAGCGGCGACCTTGAGCACTGCCTGACCTTGGCATTTCATCATCAGAGCATTCTATAAATAGACCAATGTACAATTATACCAATGTAAATCACTTATTCATCAATTCTAACATTCCATCAACATTATTCATAGACATAGACATAGACATGTTTATTCAAGTACAGAGGCCATATGCCCATAGTACAACATACAGTAACATAATATACATGCACAAGAGTGACAATCCACAAACAAATACATTACAATAGTTCTTCAATTAGATTTTGTCTAAGTTCAAAGGCTTTTACAAGATATGTTGATACTTGGAATATACTTGATTTATTATTACATTCCAAAATAGAATAAAAGGTTTGCTGATTTACGTGTCTAAGCCATGACTTTTCAAAATACATATTGCGCAGCAGTTGGTAACTTTTGCATTCTAAAAAGAAATGATATTCGTCCTCAATAATGTTAAAGTTTAGTTGTTTACAAAGTTGGCAAAATCTCTGCTCTCTTTCTATCTTTAAATATCTACCCTTTTCAACCATTAAATCATGGGATGAACACCTAAAATTAGATAATGTCTTTTTTTGTATATAGGATAGGTCAGTATTAAGATATAATTCTGGAGTTAACATAGATTTAAAATATCTATAATTCAGTAATATTGCGATGCCAGTTTGGTATAAAACAGAGCAAGTCCTCAAAACAGAACTATTATGTAGAAAAGAAATGGTTGAAAAAAAGAAACAATTATTAAAATGAAGAAAAGAAAAGAAAGGAAAAAAAAAAAACTAGTTATCTGCTGATTTTAATCCATGATAATAATACCTTTGAATAATATTATCTTTTTGTGCTTAAAATAAAACTAAGAAAAGATAATAAAATTATTAATAAAGAAACAGAAGTAGCCTACCTGGTGAGACATAAGATGCTTTTTTCAGTATGACAGGCTTTATGTACTGAGACATGAAGGATCCATCCTTCCTGATCGGGGTACGTTCGCTGTCGCTCATTTCCTCATCTTCGTCGAGGTCCTGGGTACCGCCTGACTTTCGTAAGGGAACCAGCTGTTTGACCTGCTCCAACTCTGCAGTAAGCTCATCATTCGCATCCTTGAGGTCCTGTGTTGAACAGAATATTTTACATCTATAAAGATGAAATAACAAACCCTTTTTCTTTAAACATATATTTTACATTACGTCAACATTATTTCAGTTATGTTGCCATGTCTGACTCTAAATGATGGAGGAAGACCCCACACTAAACTGCCTATAAGGGTTGATCAACTCAGGTAAAACTATCAGCCATTTGTAAGTCAGTTGGGAGACTACCTCTCATGGAAATCCAAATGTCGTTACCGAGGTTTGAACAAACGTAGAGAGGGGCCATGTTTTTTCAAGTTCTGTACTCTAACCACCCGGTCACAGAGGGCCCAACAAAACTTTATATTAATCCATTACCAAACAATAATGACATTTGACCAGTTTGTTGCAGACGACTCTGCAAAACATTCTGGGAAAAAGAGAAACTGCTCTTAGCGAGCAATTCCTTTTTTCCCGAAAAGTTTTCTGCCCTATCAGAAGATTATTTTTCAATTTCATCACATTTTGATATGTCGTCTGCAAGCCATTTCAATTTGGGACAGTCGAAAATTTGGCGCTTGGTAAAGGGTTAACATATTGTGGCAATATTTTTGTCCATGTATAACTAATCTCTAATGATAAAAGCTGAATGTTCAAATTTACGATAAAAGTTGAAAGTCAAAAACATTATTTCTTTAAAACTGTACAACAGCTGTACTGTTGTATGAAACGCATTTGGGAATTGAGTTTGTATCTAACTTTTAGGGCCTGCTCACAATCCATAATAGTAGTATGATAAACAGAATAGATAATTGGGAAAGTTATCGGGCTCCGCTTCGGATTATTATCCCGATTCCCATTTGGCTCACCGGATAATATTCCTACGCCTTGCCTGAAAACCTTTCTGATTCAAGAAACCAACAATCCATTCTCTATATATCTGTTTCTACCTTGTTATCCTGTTCGAGTCTCTGCAGTTTTTCCTGAGTAAACCTCTGCTCTCCTGGACTCATTAGGCTTTGGCTTTCATACTCTGCAAGCTGGAAGGTACAAAGTTGAACAGATTTAAGTATAAAGTTACATATATAGTTGTTTGTATGTTTTTTTGGGGCTTCTATTATTGCATCAACAACTCTTTAAGTTATATCGTAATTCCTGTATAACATCTTCTGCTGCAGATGCATTAGAATAAGTCTCAGTTTTTCAAATCTACAACAATCAATTCTATGAGGAAAGTAAACTTTTAAAAAAATCATGAAGACCATGGACTTTCTTGTAAAATTATGAAGATAATGGACTTTCTTGTAAAATTATAAAGATAATGGACTTTCTCATAAAATTATAAAAGTCATGGACTTTCTAATAAAATCATAATCACATACTTTCTATCAAATCATGAAGAACACATACTTTCTATTAAATCATGAAAGTCATGACTTTCTTTAAAATCATGAACTTTCTTTAGAATCACAAAAACCATGAACTTTTTATAAAATCATGAAAATCATGAACTATCTATGCAATCAATAAGGCTTACCTTTCTATGGAGATCATGGACGTTTTCGAGTTCTCGCTGAAGTCTGTGGTTCACTTTGTTGGACTCGTCAAGTTTGGAAGCCACATCTTCGAGATCTCGTCCCATCTTTTCTGATTCCTGCAAAATATTGAATTTACTTTACCTTAACCCTTTACCAAACACCAAATTTTCGACTGTCCCAAATTGAAAGAGTTTGCAGTAGACATCTCAATCTTTGATGAAATTGGAAAGTAACCTTCTGATAGGGCAGAAAACATAGTGGGAAAAGGAGAAATTGCTTGTTTTGAGCAATTTCTCCTTTTCCCACAATGGTTTCCAGAGTCATCTGCAACAAAGTGGTTAAGTGTCGTTACTGTTTGGTAATGGGTTAATGGAGTGTCCTTGCCAATATCATAGTGCATAATTCTACTGGGGTATTGTGACAATAATGGGCAGATATTTAAGATAACTCACAAACTGAAGAAGACCCCTTATGAGTCCACTCTGCAGGTAACTCTCATTTTGAGAATTGAGTTCTCTGTTGCTTCTATGAAAATGTTTTGTGTGTTTTTACTGTTGCAAAGTTAGCCAAACACGTATTCAAACAATCTACCTAAGGTAACCTTAAATAGACGGATGTATGTGGTTGTATAGCAGGCATAGATTAGTATATTCCAGATAAAAGAGAGGCCCCAAATAGGTTAAGATAAAACTTCCCTTTGTCGAGCCTCTTCCTGTTAAAGCTTCTCCATTTCTATGTCTAAGTTGGCGTCATATAGATGGGTGTATATAGTTGTATAGTGGGCTTAAAGTCTAATGTATTCCAAATTATTGAGAGGCCCCAAATGGGTTAACCCTTTACCAAACGCCAAATTTTCGAATGTCCCAAATTGAAAGGGATTGCAGACAACACTTCAAAATGTGATGTAATTGAAAAATGATCTTCTGAGACGGCAGAAAACATTCTGGGAAAAGGAGAAATTGCTCGTTAAGAGCAATTTCTCCTTTTCGCACAATATTTTCCAGAGTCGTCTGCAACAGACTGGTCAAATGCTGTTATTGTTTGGTAATGGGTTCAAGATATACCTCACCTTTTGAGACAGCAAAAGCTGTTCCCTCAGTCGAGCCTCCTCCTGTTTAAGCTCCTCCATTTCTATGTCGACGCTCTGTTTGTGTTTGGCTGCTAGATGGGTGAACCTCTCTCGCTCCCTGTCTATCTCACTCTGTAACTGTTTAACCTGGTCCTGGTACTTCTTCTCAACAGATCTAAAATAAGTTATGATGTATAATATATTTATTAAACCTGATTTAGAGACACTACATTTTTTGAAAAGGGATGAAAACAGGGTATCAATATTTTGCTAAATCATTTCAGCAAAATTGACGAAATTTCTCAAAAATATTTGATAAAGTTTTTCATAATTGCCTGGTGCCATTTCTTAACCAATTACCAAACAATAACGTCTTAACGACATTTGACTAGTTTATTGCAGACCTCTTTGGAAAACATTGTGGGAAAAGGAAAAAATTACTCCTAACGAGCTTTTTCTGCCCTATCAGAAGATTATTTTTCAATTTCATCACATTTTGAAATGTTGTCTGCAAACTCTTTCAATTTGGGTCAGTCGCAAATTTGGCATAAGGTAAAGGATTAAAAAATCCCCTTCAAGTTTATTTTGCAATGAGAGTTCCATTTGCCTAGAAATTTAACTCTCTACAACAATCATTCAGCATAAGTATTATGGTATAACTATAAATACACATGAAGGACAGTGGTTCAGGGGTAGAGCGTCGGCTTCTGAACACGAGGGTCGTGGGTTCGAATCCCGTGAAATGCGGGATCTGCCTTGCGAACTTCCATTAATCCACATTCGGCGCGATTACTGGTTATGTATCCAGGAAGCAGAATCAAGAGTGATTAATCTAAGTTGTAAAACGTTGTTTCACAATCGATGTAAAATAAATAAGTTTAAACTAAACTAACTATAAATACAATATTTAACTTTGATTTCTTCCTTTTCATCAGTTGTAAAAAGGCTGCATTGCTATCAAATCATAATAAAAAAAGAAAACCATAACAAATCATATATAACTATGTACCACAACATTTGTAATTTCTTTTCCTTATAATCTACCACAAATTAAAATAACACAATATTCTTACATCCAAAATCCAAATAGAAGCATATACATACACACAATTTGAGTATCTTCATAAGATTTATAAGGTTTATTTTAGTGCTGCTTGAGCTAGATCATAAAATCATAAACCTGACATTATCATACCTCAACAAACATGATAAACTTTTGAGTTCAACCCCTTCATTCAAATAAACTAGTATTAGGACACAAGCAGCAAAACAAACCAAAAACAAAACATTGTGACAAAAGAAGATACTGCTCCCAAATAGACACTGTATTTTGTGCTTATGTCCAAATGGTTTCTCTACTCATAATGTTGAAGTGGGTTTTTTTCTTTCCTATATAATTTGAAAATAGTAATTGCAATCAATAATTATTATTGTTGGTTTTATTCTTTTATTTATATAGCTTTTGCATCGTGTCAACATTAATTTAATCATGTTGCGATGCCAGACTCTTTGAGATAAGGGAAGACATCAAATTCCACCACCCATAAGGGCTGATTAATTAAGCAAGGTAGAACCATCAACATTCAGTAAGTCAGTCAGGAGAAAACCTCTCATGAATTGCTGGTTCTAATTTGAAGGTGAAAGAATGAATCATTATATCTTCTGTATGTAAAAACCAGATAAGAGGATCAGAAATGCACATTGGGCAATATTGGTGCAGTGGGAGAGCTTCAGCCTCTTGTACCGGAGGTCCAATGTGGCACCGAGGGTCCAAGGTTTGATCCCCTTTAGGTGAGGTGAAAATGGCCGGGACTAACCCATAAATCTGCTTGAGCACTGGTTTAAAGTTTAGTATCCAGGAAGCAGTCATCAAAAGTGAGTTTAATAAGCTTCAAGCTTCCGTCATATTCAATGTAAATCACATAAGCTTAAACTAATCTAAACTAGAAATGTACATTGAGTTACAAATTTCATTAATTCATCAGTTCAAATACAATGCCAACCAACAGTTCCTTTGGTTTTTCATCATCATGATCAACAATATCATCATGACCATTATCAACATTGGCATCATAACGTTTTTCCCAGTAAATGATATGGTTTTAAGCAGTCCTTTAACATAATAAAGTGCATTTACCAAAAGCAACATTTTTGGATGTCCCAAATTAAAAGAGTTTGCAGTAGACATTTTAAAATGTGATGAAATTGAAAAGTAATCTTCTGATAGGACAGAAAACATTGTGCGAAAAGGAAAAATTGCTCGTTAAAAACAGTTACTCCTTTTCCAACAATGTTTTCCAGAGTCGTCTGCAACAAACTGGTCAAATGTTGTTATTGTTTAGTAATGGGTTAAAAATAAAACATTTCAAAACAACTAAGGAAGAAGAGAAATCATGAGAAAATATTTCATTTTTTAAATTAAAAACTTCAACTAGAATTGAATAATCTTACAACATTTGAAAGAGCTTTTATATAGTATTGTTCATTGATATTTTATGTTGGCTGCTTAAACCCCTGGAAATATAAACATATTGATTAAGACTAACAAGATTATATAAATATATTTATGACATATCATGCCACATGCAATAACCACATACTGTATCTACCATCAGAATAATCAATGCATTATCATCAATTAAGCTATCTACCATATATAAATGTCATACATTCAAAAATAGTAGAACATTCAAAATTGTAGAAGACATTTTGAATAACACTGTATTCTTGCATTCACTTTTTCTAATTCGTAATTTGTAGCCAAGCAAACAGACCGATATGTAGATTTTTAAAAATGGATTTACAGAAGATTTAAAAAATATCAGGTAATAAGAAAGAAAATTTACTCATTATGAGCAAGCACATTTAGGTGATAATAATTTTGAGAATGATTCAGTAATGGTTCATTTACAACATAAGATTTGATTTTATACAATTGTCTGATAATAAAATCTGGTTAAATAAATGTTATTGAACAATCCTTATGTATGGTAAAGGAATATACTGAAATATGGTGCCACTTAGACAACCTAGATGTTATCAACAAATATCCCTTTAAAGGTTTTACCTTATATCATACTTGAATACAAAGTTATAAACACCTTGAACTTTTCCTTTATATCATCAACTTAAAAGTTCAAATGACAGAGAGTTAAGATGATCCTGTCCAAAACTATTACTCAGTAACAATATATAGTGTATAGTTACAAGTATACAAAATATCAACATCTGCATAATAAATAGATTAAATATTCTGAATCATGCACTTTATATTGTGACCATTTGTTTTACCTGATGAATAAGTTATTTCTGAAAGCAAAATGGAATATTTTTGGCCAATGTTCAATCACCTCTAAAGAAATCAATTGTCATACAATCAAAACTAACCATTACCTCATGTATATACATCTAAGCACAATTACAACACATGCTTTGCAAAATCATTGTACCAAAAATAGAATTTGCTTATGGAAAGAAAATCATTACTTTGTCACAATAGAGTCCACTTAATTTAAACAGGAAAATTTCATTCTTCAGAATCAATCTAGGCTATGAAAAGTTAAAACAAAAACAAACAAAAAATCCATAAATGTTTTCGCAGCAACATAGTTACATCTTTGAACAAATATATGCCATATAGACATCAATAATTTTGACTAATTCAAATGCATTTTTTTCATCTGAAAATAAACATTGGAACAGTCAACCAAAAATAAATTCGGGTCATAAAAAGCAAGAATTTTTCAAATGATATCAAAATGATGCAAATAATCAGCCTTCAGTAAACTGATTTAATCCTTACAATACTGAGTAATTTTTAAAAACATATTTTTGTGTCATCTGCTTTTCCAAACCTTAAATATCTGCTTAATTTTAATGAGGAAATATACCCAGACTAGCAAACAAGTTAGATCACAGGCCGGCCACCAATTTACTTGGCAGCTTGCCTGGATCTAAATTGTTTGCATAAGCATGAAGTTGAATCCAGCACTTTAAGGGTTAAAGCATAACTTTTGTCATAATTATCAAATGCAAAAAATATAAACAAAAGTCAAAAGGACAAAAGAAACTTTATATGATTATCTAATTACCAAATAAACTGATTATTTCATTCTACCAGCACCAATGCAATCTTTCAAAATCAATCACCAATAATTTCCAACATATCCTTATTCTATGCAAATTAAAAATTATAAACAAGGTCCTAGAATAAAATATATGTCATCCCAAAATCAAAAATCTACTTAAAATAATTATTCAGGTCAATAATTGGATCAATACTTACAAATATGCAGATTTGATACCACTCAAAACTGAGCTAAAGTGAGATTTAAGCATATAATTGATATAGCATTAAAAATGGCGTATTTAAACTAGAACATCAATATACTTCCTTTAATGTGATTCAATGAATGGTCAGAGTAGAAAACAATACCATTTGTTTATAAAGACTTACTCACAGATTGGGATTTTAACTTTTTAAGATAGATTGGCTCCTACCGATAAAATGATAACACAGATTTCTAACATAACATAATACTAGATAATTGACATCTTTCAAACACTGTTCATAACAGTTACTGTACAGAAAAGAAAAAGAATTTTCATATTGTAGATAAGACAAACTGTTCAAATGAGTTTTTACAGTAAACAATCGTCTAAACTTAGATTAAGGGGGTGTATTTTTAGATACCATAGACACATGGTTCTACAGAAACGTTAAACACTCTTGTCATGTGACGCAAGAAAGGTATGAGAGTATAAACCGGCTTTCTCATAGAGGCACTAACAGGCACAAAGCTCACATTATTTAACGAAAACACTGTATTTCAACAACTTTATAAGTAATCTTTATTCCATATTTGCGAAATAGGAAAGGGGCTTTATTCCAACCTGTCATATCTAAGTAACAGTTTTTTTCTCAAGGGGCTTCATTCCACTATTCAATGAAAAGCTCCAAAGACAATAAAATAATCTCCAGTTTGAAATATATGGTTTTCCTTTGAAGGTATCAGAAACAGTCACACCAAATTAAAAACTATAATATTGATTCCAATGATCAAAATATGTTACTTACAACAATTTTGATTCAGATGATTTTTCAATGGATGCATGCCTTTCATCTACTTCTTTAGCCAATAGATTATTTCTAGTGTTGGACTCGGCAAGGTCTAGCTTTAACTTCTCTTTAGCCCAGGATGCTTGTTCTAATGAGGACCTGAATGAAAAAATATACAAGAATAATTAATAAAGTAAAGTCCACATTAATGCTTCCTTAATATTAAGGCTGAAAAAAGGCCTATCTGTGTTATGTTTGTAAACGACTTTATGAACAGTTTAACAAAAAAAATATCTAATCAAACAAATAAATAAAACAAACTGAATTGACTTGAAGAAGGCTGCCACTGTCAGATACCCAGGGTTCCGAATCCCAATTGATCATACAAACAATCAATTAATAAGTCAATTAATTAATCAATTATCTTATCTCCTACTGTAGTCGGATACCCTTATGTTCTGATTTTCAAATGATCAACTAATCAGTAAATTAATCAACCAATCAATAATCAATCAATCAATCAATCAATCAATCAATCAATCAATCAATCAGTCAATCAATCAATCAGTCAGTCAGTCAACAACCCAGACTTACTTGAGGTGCCTTATCTCCTGCTGAAAAAAGGCGGCTATCGCTAGATACACCAATTTCTGATTGTCAATGTATCAATCAATCAATAAATCAATAAAATCTATCTATCATTCATCCAACAAAGTAATGAATCAATTAATCAATCCACAACTAAGACTTACTTGAGATGCCTTATCTCCTGTTGAAAGGAAGCAGCTGCAGCAAGATACACCAAGTTCTGTTCGTCCACAGAGATCAACTCTTGTTCCAGCCCGGCTGATAGTTCAGAAAGATTTACCTTTGACCCCAGATCAAACCCAAGCCCCTGCAATACAGAAATTTATTCATAGGTAAAATCCAGCAACCTTCTATACTGTTACCATACACAAGCCCAACTCTCTATCTGTGTCTCAATGAAGTAGTCTACAAACAAAAGATATGTCTTTGTTGAGGTTACAGTCTATTAAGCAGAATTGTAGGTTCTGATATAGATCGATAGATTTATTTGGTAAAACAATATAACATTACATGGCAACAACATAGTAATAGCAATATAAAAATGCAATAATGTTGAAAAACCATGAAAGCACATCAAATACCAAGGATAACACAAAAAACATAAAAGGGATTTTCCCTTATTTCCATTGTGATCTTTTTTAATGATGGCAGTAACCATGGGTGATGTCATTTCATATACTAAATATATATATATTGAATGAATTAAATAAGCACCATTCCATTGAACTATTTCACTGTCATAGGCAAAACCAAAACCTTTATGGTTGTCAAGAATAAAATATGATACAATAGGTATCTGGGTGGGGAAACCAGTCTTCAGCCCATCTTAGAAGTGAGTTAACGATTCTTCATGTACCATGATGATTAATCAATTACCTCTAATGACATTTCGTAACTAGACAAAATTGAAAGGCACAGCTGACAAGAATTAAAAGTATACAACTTTTGTTACAGTATTTTTAGCCTTCTGCTTTGTTAACATATCTGTTAATGAAGGTTTTTACATCTCAACATTATTTCAGTTGTTACAATGCCTGGCAGATGATGATGATGTTGGGAAAACCCAAAATTGACTGCCCATAAAGGGCTCGTCAGAATGAGTATAAACACTCGGCTTTCTGTAATACAAGCGGGAAACAATCTCTCACAAAAATCCAAGGGCTTTCAAGTCTTATGCTGTGAAGATCTTAAAGCAAATTATTTTGACATAAGGAGATAAAGATGAACTTTTTTTTTTTTAAATGCTTTTTTTGTCAATATAGTTTCATAAGCATCCTTGTTTGAATTCTGAGAAAGTTATGGGCAAGAGCATAAACTTTATTGGCAAATGGTTGTGATTGCTCATATTGCATTTTATTTTTTATCATTCTTTCTAAACTCAAAACTATCAGGTCACACAAATAGGTAAAATGAAATTTCATTCAGCAATATAAACTAACAAAGTTCTTGTTACAGAAGTATAAATATTCAAACATTAAACTCGCTCTCAGAGGTGACTGATTTCTGTAAATCCCAATTCTTCTATATAAAGCTTGTACAGTAAATTTCAGTAAAATTTCTCTTGTCCTATAATGTTTTTGGAAGAGCTGGGCAATACCGACAATCATTATTGCCACCCCTATTTTTTAAATTTATGAAGATTCATAATACAGTATATAAATTGTTATCTTATACTTACAATCAAGACATCTGCTCCATTTGTTACATTATATTTCTCCCATAAGTCTATAATGTCATCTGCTTTGGCAAACCTGAAATCAAACAATACCGTTAATTGCTATCTGCTAATATCAGACATTAATACAATTCCTTCTAGGGTATTCTTCAATTCTGAGGATATTTTAGGGTGAATGCTTTAAAACAGCAATAAAAAGGCATCATTACTCCATCAATATCTTACTTCAAACATTTTAATTCTACAATTTATTGAATTTAGAATAATGATGGTCAATGCATTTATCCATGCTCTCAATATTTCTTTATCCATTTACTGCAAAAATATCTCCATACCATTTACCACACATATACATATTTACATAGTACTAAGAAAACAAGCATATGTCATGACGTAATGACTTATAAGTAAATACTTTGCTAAACAAAGGGGTATCAAAAATGATCTTTAATGCAGAATTCAAGTACACTTATGACTATTCAATACAATAAACCATGTAATAATATAACTATTTTCATTGGTAAAATGTCTATGAAGCAACCCTTACCCTGTTTTCTCCGGATCCAAAACAGTGAACAACCCTTCCACCCCTGACCCTTGTACAAAAGAGGGCGTGGTCCTATCGTCCCCAGTGGGGTACTTTATCTTCTTCTGGGCGGATATTGTTCGAGTGGGCGTGACCCCAACAGACCTTGTGGGTGTCGCCCTGACAGATCTGGGCGTGGCCACAGAGGTGTGGGTGGGGGTGTTGTGCTGAAATAACTCATTTAAAAACTCCTGGAATGAGACTCTCCCATCTCCGTCCGCGTCCAGCTTGTCAAACAACTGCTGGAGTTGCTGTGAAAAAAAAGATTTTAATTTCTAATCTTTATGAAGTTTTAACACATTTCCACCACATTTTTGCAGCAAACCACTTTCAAAAAACTGTGTGGCAAAACGAGAAATTGCTTGTCACAAGCAATTTCTCCCTTTCCCACAATGCTTTTTCAATTTATTCACATACCACAACAGCAGAACTCAAAGATTTTTCAAATGTTTACAAAGCTTTTAACAAGTCCTCTGCTTCAAGTAAAATCAATGCCATCTGCAGATGGTAAATAATCAAATGTGCTTGATCACAGATGTGAGGAAATTTGGAAGTTGAAAATCAATTCCTTTAAAACTACCCAGCAGCTGTAGTATGATACACACCAAAAAATAGTCATTGAAAGAAAAATAAGAATGTTTTTATAGTATGTATACAGAAACTAAACATGCATTTTCATCCAAAATTGTGGCATCCCTTTTGAGATCTACCGTATATAAAGTGTACATACTTAAATAAATTGATGCTTCCTGAATTAATCATGCTTTCAAAATCTACTTTTAATTGTATATCAAACAACAATACAAAAACTGTATAGTTCAAACAACATTTTAGTTTGACTTGCAACTTTGCGAAAGATTTCACAGTCAAGCCCAAACCTCGGCAGAGTAGAACCAGCAATAAACCGGATAGGGAGTGTCAGTGAGAGTGAGAAACAGTTCAATTAACTCTTTAATACCAAACATCAAATTTTCGACTTTCCCAAGTTGGGACAAGAGTTGGCAGGCAACATTTCAAAATGGGATGTGATCGAATAACAATCTTCTGATATAACAGAAAATATTGTGGGAAAAGGATAAATTAAAGAGCAATTTATCCTTTTCCCACATTTTTTCCAAGAGTCATATGCAACAAAGTGGTAAATTGTCGTTATTGTTTGGTAATGAGTTAAACATGAAAAGATTGTTGCCTGATTTTGGAAAATGTTTATGATGTAAAGCTAAGACCCCTCATATGAACATCCGATCATTCATCTACAGAGCTAATGAATTTCTCTTCCCTCACCACTTGGTTCATTTCATCCATGCCGATATGAACACAGACGCGGCCCAGTTCCTGGATATTGATGTAGCCATTCTGACCCACTTTAAGGTTGTTCCATATTCCACGGAGATAGTGCTCCTCCTCTGTGAGGTTTTCCGAGTCCGCCATCATGTGATCTATTTGACCTGAAATGTATGGAAACACAGAGTTATCCCCCTTGTTAATCTCGGTAATCTATCTGATATTAAATGTATGGAAATGTGGAGTTATAGCCTCTTGATAATATCTGTGACCTGAAATGTATGGAGACACTGAGTTATGGTATGTTTTGAGATTACTTTGCTTTTGTTTATTTAACATGCTTGAGTATTACATATATGTTAGTCTGTACCATATTTGTATATACTGAATTTGCCAAAGGAATTTATATGCTGGCTTTTGCTAAATAAAGAATTGAATTAAATTGTTATCTATCTGATATCAAATGACTAGAATTGTTTTATCTATAGGCCTCTGCCCATGTTTCAAACCACCTCACATGTATGCATCTTCTGGTAATGGCGACGAAAGGAATAAATGGCCTGGTTAAACCATAAGAATTTCATCAAAAGTATTCAAGCTAGATGATTAAAAAATCTTGATCACAATGATATCAATCAAATAAAACACCAATGTTCAACTTCTTTTTATTTTGTCTTTCAAACTTACTCATCTGAGACAAAGCAACTTTAACACTACAAACCTTCAGCTTCAAAAGTCTCTGTTTCATCGTCATCAACTTCACGATCATCATCAGTTGCTGAATCTACACCATCTTTCTTTCTTCGTTTCTTTCTTGTTTCAATTTCCTCCTGTACACAAGTAAGAATAGAATATGATTAAAGAAGGTCATGCCCTTACTCCTTATAACCCCATTTAAACCCATCTTGTAGAGCAAACTTAAGAAATCATTGTGACAAAAGGTGGGATTGCTTGTAACAAGCAATCCCACCTTTTGTAACATTGGTTTTTACCGGAAATTAAATACCCTGTAATTGATAATTGCTGTCACAGTTACTTTCAATTTGAACCTGTCAAGTCTCTCTTTATTTGGGGAAATGAATACACTAAAACAACACTTCCACATTGACATTTTGAAGACAGCTCAATCTTATCCTAGTTACATTGACTTCACTCTTTGATAGGGTTACTGAAAATGCGATGCATAGTCAAAACATTGTCTTAAATCATGCAAGTGCACATGCATATTTATTCAAGATGGCAGCTGTCTCTATAACAGAGGTCCTTTATCAAGTCTGAAACAAAATACAAAATAAATGAGGTAACCCTTAGAATGCTGAATATTTTTTCAAAAATAGACTTTTGTGTTGTCTGCTTTCCAAAACCTTAACTATCGGCATAATTTTGATAAGGAAAGATACTCAGAGTAGCAAACAGGTTAGATCACAGGCCAGCCGCCGAGTAAATTGGCGGCTGGCCTGGATCTTATTTGTTTGCATAAGCATGAAGTCGGTTCAAGCACTATAAGGGTTAACATGAGAGAAGGAGGGGAAAAACTTAGATAATATTAACCTCACCCTCAGCTATGTAATATTGGCACCTTGTCACCCACAACCACTAAATGTACATGTATTATCCAAATGATCAAAATTATATTCCATATAACACCATGAGTTCCCCCAAATGAATCAGTAAATCATTAAACTTGTAACCAAAGTTAAGTAGCATGTCAATATAATTTCAAAACATTTACCAATCAAATCCAAACTAATTGATTGATCCCTCTTTGAAGTGTTTTATTATTGTTATAGTTATTGTTAAATCCTGTCATCCATTACCAATTTCCTACTTCAGATAATAAAAAAGATTCCAGGAAAAAGAAGGTTGGTCATAGGAAGTTTGGTCAAATAATAAAAAGCCAACCAATGCTACACCACAAAAACTTTTCAGCAAAATAATTCCATTTCAGTGAATATACAACAAAACTGTCACATGTACTTATACACATTATCCAATCAACTCCTGAACACCCTTTACCTGTATAAAAGGTAACAGCTGTGTTGAACTTTTCAAATATATCATTGGATGAAAAAAAAAGTTATAGATAGCTGATATTTCAAACAATACTTTCTATACTATTTATACATGGATACTTCTTCCGTAATTTCAACTATTCACTGCAACCATTTTCTTTTTCAGACAATAAAGATTTAGTCATTTGGCGAAGAGTTTATGCTCATTCCATGCGATAAATCCTTTAATCCCCCCCAACAATCACATATTACACACTCATAGAAAACAATATGACCTATTACAACACAGTTGTTTCACTCCCACATGATAAATAGTGTAGTAAAGCTCTTGATAAAGAGTGTATCAACCTTTAACACGAAATATTTTAACAAAGACTACATAAATCCTTTATTGTTGGTACCCATTAGAATCGTCTCATTGAGACGATTCTAATGAGTACCCACAATATAGGATTTTGAGCAGTAATAAAGAAGTTAGAAAAGAAATCTTTCCTCTTATCTCAATAGTTGTTGTAGAGTAGTTTGTGTGATTATGGGATATCAATATATATACATACATATAACAGCTGTCACAGATGTTTCCAGGCCTACTTTTCAGGTCATGTGACACATATAGGGCATTATGGGTAATATAAAGGGATGAATCACTCACCATGTAAGCTTGGTAAAAGGAATAGCTATACTCATTACCAACAAATGTTAATTATTTACTATACTGTTAAAAATCAGTGTAAAACTCCAATTAAAATATACAACCCATTTTGCTTATACAGAAAACATTACATCCTGTAGAAGCAAACAGCATATTGAGGGAAAAGTGAAATACTATAGTAAGAGCTTCATGTTTGTGAAGCATTTAACTATAGTCTTGCATTGAACCCTCAAATCAAAAGCAATGCATTCATCTAAATGTATTTATATCCGGCTTTAACATCACATCAACATTATTTCAGTAATGTTACAATGCCTGACTTGTTATGATGGATGAAGACCCCATACTCAACTGCCCATAAAGGCTGGTCAAGCTGCATAGAACGATCAGCATTCCGTATGCCTTACTTGAGACTACCTCTCATGAAATTCTAGATGCCGTCACTGGGATCTGAACTCACATGGAAAGGGGCCATATGACTTCAAGTTCTGTAATCTTACCACTAGGCCATGGAAGCCCCATTTAAGAAACCTACATGACAAAATGATAAATTGATTTTAACAAGCACTTTCTCCTTTAGTCATCGTGGCTTTTACCCGTATATCATCAAGAAATTAATTCATACCCTCTGCTGTTGTGTTCAAACTGAACCAGTCATGAATTTCCACTTTGTCAAAAGGGTTTACCATTTAGTTTAAACTTATTCATTTTACAATGATTGTGACAGAAGCTTGAAGCTTATCAAATTCACTTCTTGATGACTCCAACCTGGATACTAAATGAGTACTAACATTGATTTGTGAGTTAGTCCTGGCAATTTTCACTTTGCCAAACAGGGATTAAACCTGGTACCCTCCTTACATAGGCCGATGCTCTACCACTGCACCAATGTTACCAACAGATGTTTATCATTTAAGAGAGAAGCTTAGATTCTAAGATCAAATTGAGGGTTCAGTGCAATACTATAGTAAGTGCTTCATGCCTATGAACCCTTGAAATAATGTTTATGAAATAGATCTGAATTGGAAGCAATAAAAAATGATTGATTTTCAATATCAAAAGTAAGATTTTTATATTGATATAAAGTATGAATCATTGTAGCAAAGAGAGCATTAAAAGAATTGGACTAGGTCTCGAAATAACAGGTTTTCACTTACTGCAAACATATTTGATTATCCAGTATTCCAATCCCTTTTACAACATCTATTTTAACAATCCATTCAAATCTGTCCATCGCTAAGCCCCCTTGCCCTAACAATGACAATAGTTTACTTCATTATGTGAACAATTCAAGATCTATATACACTCTATCCAAACAAGATTTAATTTACCCTTTCTTTTGTAAAAACGAAATCTTTATTATATGGAATGTTTCCTCCCTCAGAAATTTGCTAGTATTGCAAAAAAGAAGCATCAGCAAAATGAACGGAGAAACTTTTCCAAGAGGATCCATTCTTTGTGAAATTCCGTAAAAATACATGTTTAAAAGGGGATGTTCCTCTGCTTCAGAAACATTTATATGCTCCCCCTCCCCCATAGGAATTCGCGACTTTTCAAAACTGCAAGAAACAGGTGATAACCCTCTAAATGTCACTGCCTTTGTTTACAATTGGTATTAATTCTTTCTGCTCTCATGACATTGTGTTAGAAAGAATGGGAAAAAACAATATGATAAAGATCATAACAGATCCATCATATAATAGTTATCGTTAAACATGTATTGGGAATTCTGAACTTAACCCTTATAGTGCTGGAACCAACTTTAATGCTTATGCAAACAGGTTTGATCCAGGCCAGACTCAGAGTATCTTTCCTCACCAAAATTAAGCAGATATTTAAGGTTTGGGAAAGCAGATGACACAAAAATCCCTTTTAAGAAAATTACCCAGTATTCTAAGGGTTAGTGTTGAGCTTTTAAATTGTAACATTGGGAGTAACATGTATTATAACCTGATTTATCTATCAAAGTTGTAGTGTGTCAACTGTTCTTCCGTTATAAATATATTATAAAGCAAACTCATCAATTCATGCCTCCTAAGTAGTTAACATATTCTTAAAAATGGAATTTTGATGGTTATCAAAACTTAAAGCTTTTACAGGCAAAAAACATAAAGAACGTAAATAAATAAAAAATTAATCAATTTTGAAACAAGAGTTTTCTCCCCTATATCAATAGAAGAAACTGTCATTCCAGATCAATAACTTCTTGTTTATTTTTGTGAGCTGAGAAATACAACTCATACATAAGTGTAGGGTTACAAATTTCTGTAGAACAATCCCTGGCTTATAACATGTTTTCTGAAAGCGTTCACATTAAGTAGTTAAATGTATATATGAAAGTGTTGAACATCATTTTAAATCATTATTTTTGATATGCAACTCATACATAATTGTGAAATTATAAGTTCTGATATATATGTAACTGTTTCCTTTATCAAACAAAATGACTATTTAGATTTCGCATTTAAGATCTATAATTGAAAACAAAAGTACAATAAAGGAGGTTTCGAAGGAAACAATATGACGGCTTCAATAGTTCTCAAGAGATGTTTTCATTGGATAAACCCCATGAGTTCAGATTGATTCCAGATATAAAAGAGTGCAAATGTATTACCCTTTGCAGCATAACACTTTGCTTATCTCCATATGCTTCAGGGGCCTGTTTTACTAAACAACTTACGGAAAATGTTTGCGTAAGTCATAATTGATTAACATGGATAATATCTTCAATGAAAGTACAATATTGCAATGTGACACGTCATTGGAAGCGTCTCGGAGAGACGATTCCAATGATGTGTTACTTTGCAATATTGCTTTGCCAAATATTGAAATAAAAGGACTTATTGTTTTAGACTTACGCAAATCTTAAGCGTAAACTGTTTAGTAAAACGGGCCCCAGGAGTTTCTTAATTCCAATGATAAATGGAATAATTGCTTCTCATGAGCAAATTGTCTATTTTTCTATCCAACATCAATAGAAACTTTTTGCCATTATCAGAAAAGGGAAATAGCTGCTTATGAGTAATGTGCCCTTTTGCTACAATGCTTCCAACATAATACAACAAGAATGCCTTGTTTCAAACCTGCTTCTGTCTGCAGCTGTCCTTTTTGAACAGTAAATAAGTCCTTCATAAGGCTATGTGTTTAACCCTTTACCAAACCCCAAAGTGGACTGTCCAAAATTGAAAGAGTTTTCAGTCGACAGTTCAAAATGTGATGAAATTAAGAAATAATCTTCTGATAGGCTAGAAAACATTATGGGAAAAGGAAAAATTGCTCGTAGCGGCTTTCCTGGATCCAAAAATTCTGAAATAGGGCTCTGAGGTGACTTGCCAATAGACAATGGTTGAAAATTGTATTGTCATAAATATGTAATGTGTAATGCCAATAAAAAATATCATGTAAAAAAAAAAAAAAATGCCAAGACATCCCCCCCCCCCTCTTCCGAACAAATATAAACCAAAGGCTACGCTTTGAGTGACAAAATCAAAATGAATCTTTTATCTCAGATAACATTAAATCATATTGAAGACTATACATTTCTTAATTTTCAGTTTTGTTATTTATTTTATAATGTCCGATAGATAAATGAAAAGTAAACATGATCTTTAAGGTCTATTTGTTTTTACTCTCGTCAAGACTCCGGTCTGGTGATGTGAATGATTAATGATAGAGGATCGCAATTTGAATAATACCGTTGCATCAGCGAAGGAGGCAAACTGTCAATATCAAAATACTTTACAAATTAACCCTCTTTAAATTCTCGCATTCTGCCATGCATCATAAAACACTGGACGGAAAGCGGTAAATAGTAATCGGTTTTCGTGGAACAATCGCATCAAGTCTACCAATCAAGTGTGTCGAGTTGTTTACACGTAATAAAGACCCGATTAATACACGCCTCAGGCATTGTTTGACACGGGGATAACAATTAGCGGATTAATTTGGGGTTTTCGGAGATACTGTTAAGTGTGTCAAAAGATATAACTGTCTGTAATGTCCGGACAGGTGGAAAAATGGTAAAGTTGAATGAAAAAAACATGCGCCAAGCAAATTCGCCAAATCGGGAAATCTTTCTCCAGAATGAAATAATATTCGCATTTGGCGCATTTGGCGACCGACAGCGTGAGCCCTGCAATCCAAAGAAACCGAGTGTCGGTCACGCTCGAACTCAGGACCCCTGAGTTTTTAGTCCGCCATCTTATTCACTTGGCCATGCAGGACCCCCTTATGCTCAAATATAAGAGGTTGGTCTTTCAAGGAAATTTTATTGTTCTGCCATCAGTATTACGAAGAATCTAAATTGTGAATATGGATACAAATTGATTTCTTAAAAGAATCAGTAAAACTCTTGTTTATCTTTATTTTGAGCAATTCTATCAATTATTTCTGCAGTTTCTTAGATATTTTCCTATTAAATTTTGTTCATGAAAATGAGCAGATGTAAGAGGGCCAGGAAAATTGTATTGCTGTAAACATCACAAATACAGAAGTCACTGTCTTGTTTAATTATTCAAACTCACAGCATACTGTTGGTATCATGGGAACATCACATCAATACCCTTTGAATAATAATAATGATGGATGCAGTTATGCTAAATAGGGTTTTTATCACTCATCAATAATTGCAAAATGTATGATCAATTGCATGCAGTATAAAGTTTCTGTCCTGCCACATGAATATTTACAATTCCATGACAGTTTTCTAATAGAGTATTGTTTAAAACAATCGTTGCATACGTTCATGCTTTAACCCTTCGAATGCTGGGTAATTGTCCTGAAATAGATCATTGTGTCGCCCCCTTTCCCAAACCTTAAATATCTGCTTGATTTTGATAAGGAAAGATACCCAGAGTAGCAAACAGCTTAGATCACAAGCCAGTCACCAATTTACGTGGCAGCTGGTCTGTGATCTAACCTGTTTGCATAAGCATGAAGTGGGTTCCAGCACTATAAGGGTTAATACACTTCAATAAACCTGCAGATTCTTCAAAAGATAACAAAAGGGGTAATTATTCATTATAGGCAATGTTTTGCTTTTGTCTTTTTCAATTCATCCCAGTAATAAAATATTCATGAAGTTAATTGTTTTCAACTTTCTAATTATCATCAGTTCTGCTCTGCCTTGCATTTTAAAAGGTAACAAACTTCACATGTGGCAACGATTTAACCCTTTCTCCATTCTGAGAATTTGAGACTTATCCAAACTGAGAAATTTAATAAAAAGACAACAAAACTTTTGTTTGTATATCATAAAGAAACCATTGTGACAAAAGCAGCAATAGGTGCAATTAATTTATTTGTCACTGTGGTTTCTTAAATCTTCAACAGAATTTATGACTGATCTGAATTGAAAGCACAACCAAACCACAAAAATAATATGAAAAAAAAAAAACTTGATCAAGATTATAACAAAGTCATTGTGACAAAGGAAAGGAGGAATTGCCACAACAATTTCCTAAAGGGTTCATAGAAGAGAAAATTTGAAAGTCAAAATAAAATGTTATTGAAACAAAACAGTTTTGGTATTGTTGTTCGATATACAATCATATTAAGTAGATATCTAAAGCATAAGTAAAAGCAAAATCAATTTATCTAAATATCTACACTCTGCATGCTGCAGATCTCAAATACAATTGCAAGCTTTTGGATTAACTCTTAGAATGCTGGGTAATTTTCTAAAAAAAAAGATGTTATGTCATCTGCTTTCCAAAACCTTAAATATCTGTTAAACTTTGTTGAGGAAATACACTAAGAGTAACAAACAGGTCAGATTACAGGCCAGCCACCAATTTACTTGGTGGCTGGCCAAGATCTAACCTGTTTGCATAAGCATGTACAGTGAACCCTCGTTTATCCGAACATGTCCGTTCCCAACAAAATGTCCGGATTACCGAATCATCCGGACTAATGAAGGAGAGCTTGTTCTTATTCACATTAAGACATAAACGGTCTGTATGAGCGGTGTATACTTATAACCCTTTAGCAAACGCCAAATTGTCTTCCGTCCCAAATTGAAAGAGTTTGCAGAAGACATATCGAAACGTGATGAAATTCAAAGATAATCTTCTGATATGGCAGAAAACATTGTGGAAAAAGGAGAAATTGCTCGTTACGAGCAATTTCTCCTTTACCCACAATGTTTTCAAAAGTCGTCTGCAATAAACTGGTCCAATAATTCCGTTCCCTTACAATTTTGTTCGGATTGCGAGACATCCGGATAATCGGGGTCCGGATAAACGAGGGTTCACTGTAGTCGGTTTCAGCACTATAAGGGTTAAAATACAAGTTAATTCACTGTATACACACTCTAAAGAATAAAAAACAATCTGACTTTTACTATTCTTTAGTGCATATTGTATAACAATTACAGCTTTTTCAAGAAATTGATTTTTTAACATTCTGTGAACAAGCACCTTTAAATTTCCCACAGGAGTTGCTTCAAAGTGAGAAATTATAGAGTAAAGGGTTAACCCATTACCAAACAATAACAAAATTTGACCAGTTTGTTGCAGAAG
>OX401407.1:40001339-40020118 GCA_947846245.1 Cerastoderma edule | reverse complement strand
GGTTGAGTTCAAATGAATTTTTTTTAAGATAATAATAATTCGTTTTAATATGTTTCTGCTATATTCGGCCTTCATTTCAATCCTCGAAAACAGAGCTGGGCAATAGTTTTTTGTCCATAGACACTACACAGGGAAAATATGCCATTATCAGGAATTAAACTTCCTGATGGATAGTCCTGCTTCAGATTCATTCCGATTAAACTAATGATTTTAAAGCATAAAAATGCCTCTATTTTATTAACCAATCTTAGATGCTAAATAGAATCTTAACATGATAAAAACAAGCTGTTGGCCCAACTAAAGAGTCCTCTGCTAAAACACATTATCCAAAATATTGTAATAAATAATCACAAAACAGTTTCATATTAAGACTATGTTTATCAATAGTTAATAGTATTCACACCACAAATCTCTCCGTACTTTTTTTTCTTCGAATCAGAATTGTATCACTTAAGGCGAATTGCTGTTTATAGATTTTAAGTTTAAATATCACTTAAGGTGAACATTTTAACTTATGATACGTTTCAAAACAGGCATTTTGTTGGCAGATGAGCTTTTTATTTCATTGGGCTTTTATTTATTAAAGAGAATGTTTTAAAATCCTTAGTTTATTTGAAATGAATCTGAAACCAGAGGTTCCAAGTTCAATTTCAGTGTATAGTATATTTCTCCAGTGTGTCACTATTCTCCGAATATATTATGCCTCTTTAATAGCACATTCGAAATCTGATTGATCGCCTTAAGTGATACTATTTCGGATTTTTTTCCTTTTCTTGTCCACTAAAGATAACACATGAAGATATTATGTTGAGAAGATAAGTGACAATAATGAAAGCCGATGTTTTCTTTATCAAATCCGTCATATAAGTATACTTTACAATAATTCGGACAATGTGGTGATATAAAATGACTTTTATTGGACAATCGCACTGAAATTAGCACTGTTAATAGCTTTAAGACACAGAATAATGAAATGAAGAGAGGAAGCAATCTTTTTATATCTCTTATCTATGTCTCTGCTCATGCACACTAAAGATGATTTGCTATACGATCATCGTGAGGATTTGATAAAAGACACCTTGAAATAATTTGCCTAGAAGTTATTTATTTCAAATAAACACCCTTTCTTCTGTGTTATGTATACACCATCATCGTCCACAAATGAATGGATAGATAAAAAGAAACTTAGACATTTCAAAGAGAACATGACTTGAAAGCATTATCTAACACCTATTACGACAAAATACAATATGTATCCACAGTTAGCCATTATGATAGCAAAGCTATATCAAATGGTCGCCTTAAGTGACATCTTATTTAATAAACCTTAATTTCTAGTCTAGCAAAAAAGACAAAATAAAGAAACCTCATCAAGCTACGTTGAGTTCAAATAATAATATTTTTTTAAGATAATGATAATTCGTTTAAATATGTTTCTGCTATATTCGGCCTACATTTTAATTCCCAAAAACAGAGCTGGGCAATAGTTTTTTTGCCATAGACACTACACAGGGAAGATATGCCATTATCAGGAATTAAACTTCCTGATTGATAGTCCTGTTTCAGATTCATTCCGAATAAACGCATGATTTTAAAACATAAAAATATTTCTATTTTATTAACCAATCTTAGATGCTTAAATAGAATCTTAACTTGATAGAGACAAAATGTTGGCCCAATTAAAGAGTCCTCTGCCTAAACACATTATCCAAACTATTGTAATAAATAATCACAAGACAGTTTCATATTAAGACTATGTTTTTCAATAGTTAATAGTATTCACACCACAAATCTTTCCGTATTTTTTTTTTCGACTCAGAATTGATATTGATCGAATTATGTATCACTTAAGGCGAACAATCACTTTTCCAATCTGCTATTAAAAAGAGGCATAAACTTCATATGAGTGTAAAACCTACATAAAGGAGAACAGCGGAGAAGACTATGAACTTACACTTTTGAAATACTTCTATGGTAAGCTTATTTTAATTATCTTAGACTACTTGGCAAATATTATATGCATTTGCTCTTTAATGAACCGTGTATTAATCACCTTTTTGGCAATAACAGAAAAATATATTATAAATTTATTAGAAGCATTATCTTTGGAGTTACCTCTCTTTTTTACTGATACATTTATTTGTACCTTTACATATTATACAGTGTTATGAATGTGAACTGTTGTTCTTTTAAATATACACTAATAATGACACAATCTTAATATTGTAGAATATTGTGACAGGACATGTAATGAGGATAAATACTCCTATTTTCGGGATCGTTTAGTTGTAATTGATGTACAACTCTTGGCATTATCTATTTATTGTATATGGTATAAAACTACGACTCCGGATTGTATGATCCCCCCCAGCCCTATCTGCCATTGTGTAACAGTCTGTCCGTCCGAACAGACAAAGCCCTTCATATATAATATATAGCTATATAACATGTACATGAAAATACTCTCCAGAGCGATAACCAAAGAAACAGACACACATGTCTTGCTCAAACTACTAAAACAACAAGTTGGAAAGGAACAGATACCAGTGAAATCCCTGGTCATTAACAGCGAACTAGATTTATCCAGTAAACATTTATCATTAAAATTAATCCAAATCACAACCTGAAATCATGCACTTCAAAGAAAGGACTATCTGTAATTCATCTCAACATTCACTTTCTTAATGATATTCGACTTAGATGAACATTCTTGATAAACAACTTAACATTGGCTTATTTTGTTTATGTGAAACAATTTTAAATGATACATTTCATAATGATGAATTAAAAATACCAAGTTATAATACATGTCGGAGGGATAGAAAATACCATTGTGGGTAATAATTATGTTCGCCTCAAGTGACACTTAATTTAATCAAGTTTTAATTTCTATTCCATCAAAAAGACAAATTAAACAAACGATATCAAGCTATGTTGAGTTCAAATAACAATATGTTTTAATATGTTTCTGTTATATTCGGCTTACTTTGCAATATTCTAAAACAGAGATAGGAAACATCATTTTGCCCATATATACTACACAGGAAAATTTGCCATTATCGAGAAATAAACTTCACGGTCATCCGGCCTCAGATTCGTTCCGAATACCCTCTTTAATTTAAAGCAGAAATACATACCTTAATTTTTTAACATGATGGTATCAATCATAGATGCTTAATAGAATTTAAACCTATCAAAGATCAGCACCATTCTCAAACAAAGAGTCCTTTTCTAAAACAGATCTTCAACAAAGAATTAAACTAAATTCATAAGGCTGTTCATATTTATACTATGTTTTTCAATAATAAGTAGTTTTCCAACACAATTCTCCCCTGTGCTGTTTACCTCGACTCAGAATTAATTTTGATTGAATTATGTATCACTTAAGGCGAACAGTCATAATTCCAATCGGCTATCAAAGAGGAATAGCATGCATATGGGTGCATGGTTTGCCACAACATTGTAAATATAACTCATTTTAAAAGTCTCCGCTGAATAAAAAAAAATCCTTTGGCATCTCAAGTTAACAACTTAATCTATGACACTATTTTGCTTATATTGCTTATATTGCATGACTTGCATCAGCAAGAAAAAGTATCACGTATGACAACCAATTAAATATGTGATGAGTTAAGCATGGTTTAGAAAACACATTAATTAATACGAGCATATCACTCTAATTACTTTCGTGGAAAAACGTCTATTCGTTGTAAAATATTGTCTCGCTAATTGCATATGTAATGATAAGCAAACTTATAAAACTTAAGAAAAAAAATAATAACTTTTGATGTGTTAAAAGATATGTATTTTCTTGCGAAATAAAAAAAAATTATGCTTTAAAATCATGAGTGTATTTGGAATGAATTTGAGAGCGGACGATCGGAAAGTTGAACTCCCGATAGTGGCATATTTTGCAATGTCTAGTATCTATGGGCAAAATACTATATCATAGCTCTGTTCTTGAAGATTAAAAAGAATGCCAAATATAACAGAAACATGTTAAAACCACTTTTTAATTAAAAACAGAATTATCGCTTGAACCCAATCTAGCTTGATCATGTTATTTCATTTTGTCTTTTTGCTGGACTAAACATTAAGATTGAGTGAATAAGATGTCACTTAAGGCGAACATTTGATTATGCTCTGCTATTATAGAGGCATAATATGGAGATATAGTGTACTTTGTCATGATTATTGTTTCATAATATTTTAACGTTTTGTTTGTTTGAAATTCCTTAAACACCGTATGCCGTTTCTATTGTGTGAGATTTGTTTGATTCAGTTGAGCTTTATTGAATTAAGTATCACTTGAGGCGAACTATTGGACTCCCGCACTATTATTAGAGAGGCATCCTATGTATGTATGTGTGAGGTTTGCATTATCATTATAAACATAACGCTTTTAAAAGTGCCTTTAGACACAAAACTTTGATTTGCAATCGTTAAGTAATCATGCCCTAAGACAGCAAACTGTTTTATTTGTATGACTTCAAAGTATGAAAAAAGTAACGGCGAACCATTTGGGTTTTGGGCAATAAGATGGTTTTAGCATTATTTAGATAAGACATGTTTTAGGCGAGCATATTATCCTAATTTCTTTCGTAAGAAAGAATTATTTCGTTTTAACGTATTTTCATGCTAATTGCAAATAAGATGGTGAGCAAAGTAATATCACTTACTAGTAATGCGAACAAATGGTTTTATTGATTACAGTTTAGATATCACTTAAGGCGACCACTTTAACTTATGATACATTATAAAGCAGACATTCTCTTGGTAGATGAACTGTTTTGTTTTTAGATAGTTTTTTTTCTTATTAAAGAGAATGTTTCAAAATTATGAGTCTATTTTGAATAAATCTGAGACCAGAGGATTCAAGATGTATTCCCGTTTGTAGCATATTTCTCCAGTGAATCACTATTATCACAACACATTATGCCTCTTTAATAGCAGATTCGAAATCTGACTGTTCGCCTAAAGTGATACTTCATTCGGTAAATTCCATGTCCAGTATAGATAGCATATGAAGGTTTTATGTTGAGTGGAGAACTGATAACTCTTAGACAGAGTTTTTGTATGAAACAGTCTTTTGACTTATTTTACAATTAGTTTGACAATGTGTTAATAGGAAATGACTCTTTCCGTTAAGACAATCGATGGTTTTTATCACGTTTATATTTTATCCAACCATCTAAATTAACCCCATCATGGATGTGTTGTAGAAACAATTCTAAGCCAGAGATTCAATTCTATGCCAACTCAAGATATGTTAAAGTTCTCATAATAATAACGACACAAACTAGACATAGATATGCATAAAATGCCTTTCTCATGACAAAACAAAGAAACAATCGCGTTAATTGTAATGCTTTTGTTTCATGATCAGTTTGCAGTAAACCATTACAGGAATTATGGGCTTTGGTCTCATGACTTAAAGGCACTTTATATTTAGTTATCATGACAAATGTGGAAACGGATTTTCCTTTTTATGTATAAAGCAGTAAAAGCCCCTTTCTTTTACTTAGGTGTTTTTGTTTCATGCTCTAATATCAACACCTAAAATTAAAATCAGTGGCATCAGGTTGCGATCGTTACAAATGACTTATTTGTAATTCTTAACAGACTTAAGATTTTAAAGCATTAGTTTCATATTAAATACTGCAATCTTAAAGTGAAGTGGGTCTACAAGGGAAGGTCCGTAATCTTTAAAATAATCGTGTCTGTGGTGTTAAGTGTCGTATATGATTACCAACAATGAAATAATAACTCCTGGATTGTCGATGTAGGGGTCATTATAATATTTTTATGTATCGATGATGACCAGAACGATATTCTTTTTGAATATTCAACGGATATGCTCCAACCGTTCGGTTAGCATCGGATCTTATCGTGAACAGTCGCATAGCAGCCATGGGGAGTGAAACAGCGGGTCTCCCTTTTTCTATACCTGGCAACTACTATACATGCACTATATGCTATTTTCGACATTTGGGTATGGCTACACCTTACACATTTAAAATACAAATTGAAACTAAAAAGGGTATGGCAAAACAATTGTTGAAAACCATACGCTACAAATGCGTCTAAATGAGCCTTCATTTCACTGTACAATTGCATTTTGAGATAACTTTGGTGTAGGTATTAAAGATTCGATAAATTTCAAAGATAAAAGGTTCGGGAGCCATTTATTCAGTTTTTAGTACATACTCTTATATATTACTTCACACATACCTCAAATGACACCAGTTCTTCAGTGACTTTTTCATAAGAATAGCATACCTATACAAATACATTGCTTTTAGCGTACTCTATAAAAATGCGCCCATTGTAGACCAGTTCTGTTTAAAGATACTCTCTCAGAGATCCAGATTTTAACATTTTACAATAAATTGTCTTCTACGGTAAAAATAACAACACACATTTCTAGATTAACTAGATGTGTGACAACTTCCCAACCCTTATCATAACTATACAAAGAAGATCTAGAACATTAAAATCGCAGATATCTAAGACCGTTTAAACGGGTTTATAATGTAAACAACGATCTTAACTTAGAACAAGAGCCGATATCTTTAGATACCGTTGTCACGTAGATGGGTATAGTCCGTACGAGATGGAATGTGGCCAATTGTCTTGACCAAGATTAACAAGAAATTGTGAGAAAAGAAGAGAACTTATCGAATAAAACCTTTTTACATTGTTAATGTATGGTTTTACCTAAAAGAGAATGAAAGTTCATGAAGATGTGTTTGTCTGTCTGTGTGTGATTAGCATTAAAGCAGAATCTTATGTTCAATCTTTAAATGTGTTGAAAGTACCCAATTATTTTGGTGAGTTTGATAGGATGTATAGATTAAAATAGAGCTGGTTTTTCTACAACTAGTTCATTCATATAAAGTTTCGTCCTTTTTCAATGATTCTATGCCAGAATCATTCTTTTACAATCGTCCGTATTTAGAACACGTGTCCTTGCTTGGTCGGGAAGCATCAATATGGTAATATTTACCAAGTTTGGGAAAGTATAGAGAGAAAAGTAGGTAAGATATTGACTTACAACTTTTTTCATTGTAGGGTCTAATTCAATATAGATAAGGCAGAGGTCTTATCGTTACGTTATATTTGTATGTCCGTCTGTATGAGGCGTTATTCGTGACCACGATTTTCCCGCTTAAAAGCCCTGAAAAAGCGGAAAAAGTGTGGTATTTAATGTATGTTCGACACCCTATGCGGATAATTATTATGCTTCTTTTCCTAAAACGTTTAAGTATTCTGTTAGTAGAACTCATGCAGAAGACGATAATATGTGATAAATTACGATATCTTTGTTCGTCTGTCCGAACGAGAGTGACGATGGTTTTGGAAAACTGAAAATGGATTGTAGGTGGTCGTACGGACAGATATCCGGACAATGTTCAAGGTCTGATAATAATTTCAAAATACTTTTTCGTAAGTCTCATGATGTTTCACTAACATTTAGAAGTTAGTTCCAGTTGAGATATCTTATAATAATGCGAAATATTATTTTAGGAAAATGGGGTAAAAGTGTCGGAATGTTTTGAAAATTTCCTATCTTGGCGATTCTTTTTTTTTGGAATGTTTTTTTTAGACAGAGAGACATACGAACGTGTATGAACATTGTTTCTGCAATTCTCTGATATATTGGCTACATGATTAGATGAAAATCGAGATTGTATTGAGTATACTGATTTTTTAATGAATATTATTCCACCCGTAAACCCGTATTTTGGGGGTAGTTTGAGCAAAGAAGTAGTGTAAGAATATTGACTGGCAATGGGTTGAATGTGTTGGTGGAAACAATTTAAATGTATTGCTATTGAAGCATAGGAAGTGAGCTATTACAATATATACACATAGTAGTAAAATTTGCAATATTAATAATGTTAAAGCCTTTTAAAAAAAGGAAAGTTTGACGTTTTTCTTTCTTAGACCGCATTTCTAAGGCGTTTCAGACTGTTTTTTGAAGGAACTTACAGCCAGACGCATTGATAAAGGATTAAGCTGAGACACGGAAATGAAATTAAATGAAGTTATTACAAAATCAGATAATGCAAGGCTATATTAAGGGTAGAATAACACTTAAAACGTGCATCATATATGATATGATAATAATTTGAAAAGGGGAAAGAACGGGGAAAATTGACGGGAAATAGTTCTTTTTTGCCAATTTTGTGTCCATTCAAATTGTTTTTAGGACAGACAGACGAACGATCCCAATCTTAATATACCTGGATAGAAAGCATAGATGGGTATAACATAAGACCAGTTTCGGAATTTTAAGGGTTGAGATGTCTTTTTTATGTGTTTTTTTTGCAGATATTTGCGAAATCTGTGATACTTTGTGTCACTTTAGGAGGGTGGGAAATCTGTCTCACAATGTATTAAAACCTTGGATTGGAATGAATTAAACATAGAGTCTTGAGATAAGGAAAAGGAGAATCAAGTTCTGAAAATGAAATGTTGAATTTTGCATCAGTTTCGATTTAATGGGTGTTTGAAAATAGGCGAAAATGGACGAATAGTGCAAAAAAGACGTAAAAAGAGCTTAATTATCTTTCTATTAAAGCTCTTATTTCATGAAGTTTTCTTTAAAAAGGAGCATTTGTAATATCCTAACTAGACGTAAAAAGCCGAGAGTGACTTCTGGGTTTTAAGATTGTTTAAAGAAGAAATATGGAAGAGGGACCAGGTTTTCGGGGTAAGTCAAAACTTGAAAGAGGTCGCTGAAGAAAAGAACTTGCCTAAAAGGTTTGGGAACGGTCTGTTATACAATTTGAGCTTTAGTAGGCAAAATGTTAAGACCAAAACGGAGTCATTTTTTTGTAAAAGAAGCAGTGAAGTTATGTCCATTTTGAGTTCTACAAATGATGTTATAGGGAATATATAAAAGGGTACAAAAATATTCTTTGCATTCCATTTATTCTTCCACAATTTTTCTAAAATATATTTGGTTTGCCTTATAGTAACACTTACGTATAAGAACCGCAGTCGAACAAGTGTCAATTTGTCCGTACAGCTTCCGTACGAGATGACATATGGCCAATTTCTTGATATTGACCAAGACTGACTAGATATTGTGAGAAAAGAAGAGAACATACCGAATAAAAAACCCTTTGTATTGTTTATGTATGGTTTTGGCCAAAAAAGAATGAAAGTTCATGAAGATGTGTTTGTCCGTCTGTGTGTGATTAGCATTATAGCAGACCCTTATTTTCAGTCTATAAATCTGTTGAAAACACCCGCTTATTTTGGTAAGTTTGACAGGGTGTGTAGATTTAGATAATGCTCGTTTACCTACAACTGTTTCATGAAAATATAGTTTTATCGTAACTCAACAATTCAATGCCAGAATCATTATTTTTCAATCGTCCATATGTCTGTACTTGTGTCCTTGCGTGGTCGAGAAGCACCAATATGGTAATATTTACCAAGTTTGGGTAAGTATTGAGGGAAAAGTAGGTAAGATATTGACTTACAACTGTTTTCATTGTAGGGTGTAATTCAATACAGATAAGGGAGACGTCTTATCGTTACGTTGTAGTTGTATGTCCGTCTGTATGAGGCGTTATTCGTGACCCCGATTTTCCCGCCTAAAAATCTTAAAAGGGCGGGGAAAATGTGATATTTGACACATGTTCAACACCCTTTGTAGACAGTTGTTATGCTTCTTTTCCTAAAACGTTTAAGTGTTCTGTTAGGAAAAATCAAGCAGAAGACTATCATATGTGATATACTACCATATCTTTGTTCGTCTGTGCGTATGAGAGAGTGTCCGTGACGATGGTTTTGGAAAACAGAAAAATGTAGTGTAGGTCGTCGTACGGACAGACGTCCGGACAATGGACAAGGACTGATAATAATTTCACTGCTGGATACATGTAGAAAAAAAGAAAAACGACATTATTTTAACAGCAGACAATTTAAGGCTGTATTTAAGGTAAGTTTGCTGCCGATACATGTCTTATTAATGATTCAATAAGAATTTGAAAAAGGGAAAACCGGGGAGAATTGGCGGGAAAATGGAAGTTTTAGACGATTTCGTGTCAATTAAAGTGGTTTCTAGGGCAGACAGGCATATGAACGCTAAAAAGCTTAACATGCCTTGATAGTCAGGATAGACGGGTATTATCGAAGACTGGTTTTGAAATTTCAAGCGTTGAATCCTTATATTTTATGATTTTTTTTTTCGCTGCTGTTTGGAGAATTTGGGATATTTTGTGAACCTAGACAAGGGGTCGAAAATTAGACTCGCAATGTTTCTAAACATTTGATGTGAATGTACCAAACCTATTGAATCTTCAGAGTAGGAAATGGACTGTCAGAATCTGAAAGAATAATGTTGAATTTTGCAGTGATTTAGATTTTATTGGTGTTTGAAAATAGGCGAAAATGGACGTATAATGCAAAAATTATTTCACAAAACCTTAATAACTTTTCTACTAAAACTGTTATTTTCACGAAGTTTTCTTTAAATAGTAGCATATACACTGTTGTAACGGGATGAAGAAGAGTCGAGAGCAATTTTTGGGGTTTAAGAGGTGAAATAGAAGAAATATGGGTGAGGGACAAAGTTTTGAGGGTAAGTCGAACATAGGTTATGGCCGCTGAAGAGAAGAACTTGACTAAAATGCTTGAAAACTGTCTGATATATAATGATGACCTTACTAGGCAAGTTGTAGAACCAAAATAGAGTTGCTGTGACTTTCTTTAGAGAAGCACCTAAGTTATGACCATTTTGACTTCTACAAATGGTCTTATAGAGTATATTAGTGGGTACAAAAATATTTTTTCATGCCATTTTTTCCTGCACATTTCTTCTATAATATTTTAGGCTAGCCTTATATTAACAATTGTATGTACATATCAAAGTCGAACAAGTGTCCATCTGCCCGTACAGCCGTCCGTGTGAGGTAACATGTCAATTTCTCGATATTGACCAAGTTTGACCAAATATTGTGAGAAAAGTAGAAGGTCTTTTCAATAAAAACATATATATTCATTAAGCTTAGGAGCATATGTAGAGAGAAACGTGCGATCGGTTCCAATATGAGCTCTGGTCTGGTACTTACAATTCATTTGTGAGGCGTTTTATACAGATTTTTAAGCGTCGTACTGACGGACGCCTAGATGCTGGATACAGGTAAATAAAAAGGAAAAAAATATATTAAGAGTAGACACTTTAAAACTGTATTTAAGGTAAGTTTGCTGTCGAAACGTGTCTTATTAATGATTTGATAAGACTTTAAAAAAGGGAAAACCGGGGAGAATTGGCGCGAAAATGGAAGTTTTAAACGAGTTTGTGTCAATTAAAGATGTTTCTAGGGCAGACAGGCATATGAACGCTCAAAAGCTTAACATGCCTTGATAGTCAGAATAGACGGGTATTATCCAAGAATGGTTTTGGAATTTTAAGCGTTGAATCCTGATTTTTTATGATTTTTTTTCACTGCTGTTTGGAGAATTTGGGATATTTTGTGTCACTAGACCAGGGGTCGGAAATTCGACTCGCAATGTTTCTAAACCTTTGATGTGAATGTTTCAAACATATTGAATCTTTAGAGTAGATAATGGACTATCAGAATCGGAAAGAATAATGTTGAATTTTACATTGCTTTAGATTTTATTGGTGTTTGAAAATAGGCGAAAATGGACGTAAAATGCAAAAATGATTTCACAAAACCTTAATAACTTTGCTACTAAAACTGTTATTTTCACGAAGTTTTCTTTAAATAGTAGCATGGACACTCCTGTAACAGGATGTAGAAGAGTCGGGAGCAATCTTTTGGTTTTAAGAGGTGAAATAGAAGAAATATGGGTGAGGGACAAAGTTTTGAGGGTAAGTCGAACATAGGTTATGGCCGCTGAAGAGAAGAACTTGACTATAATGCTTGAAAACGGTCTGAGATAAAATGATGACCTTACTAGGCAAGTTGTAAGACCAAAATAGAGTTTCTGTGACTTTCTTTAGAGAAGCACCTAAGTTATGACCATTTTGACTTCTACAAATGGTCTTATAGAGTATATGTAGGTGGGTACAAAAAATATTTTCTCATGCCATTTTTTCCTGCACATTTTTTCTATAATATTTTAGGTTAGCTTCATATTAAGAAATATATATACATATCAAAGTCGAACAAGTGACCATCTGTCCGTACAGACGTCCGTGCGAGGTAACATGTCAATTTCTCGATATTGACCACGTTTGATAAAATATTGTGAGAAAAGTAGAAGGTCTTTTCAATAAAAACATATATATTCATTAAGCCTAGGAGCATATGTAGAGAGAAACGTGCGATCGGTTCCAATATGAGCTCTGGTCTGGTACTTACAATTCATTTGTGAGGCGTTTTAGAAAGATTTTTAAGCGACGTACTGACGGACGCCTAGATGCTGGATACAGGTAAATAAAAAGAAAAACAAAAATATTTTAAGAGTAGACACTTTAAAACTGTATTTAAGGTAAGTTTGCTGTCGAAAGGTGTCTTATTAATGATTTGATAAGACTTTGAAAAGGGGAAAACCGGGGAGAATTGGCGGGAAAATGGAAGTTTTAGACGAGTTTGTGTCAATTAAAGATGTTTCTAGGGCAGACAGGCATATGAACGCTAAAAAGCTTAACATGCCTTGATAGTCAGAATAGACGGGTATTATCCAAGAATGGTTTTGGAATTTTAAGCGTTGAATCCTGATTTTTTATGATTTTTTTTCACTGCTGTTTGGAGAATTTGGGATATTTTGTGTCACTAGACCAGGGGTCGGAAATTCGACTCGCAATGTTTCTAAACCTTTGATGTAAATGTTTCAAACATATTGAATCTTTAGAGTAGATAATGGACTATCAGAATCGGAAAGAATAATGTTGAATTTTACATTGCTTTAGATTTTATTGGTGTTTGAAAATAGGCGAAAATGGACGTATAATGCAAAAATGATTTCACAAAACCTTAATAACTTTGCTACTAAAACTGTTATTTTCACGAAGTTTTCTTTAAATAGTGGCATTGACACTGTTGTAACAGGATATAGAAGAGTCGATAGCATTTTTTGGGTTTTAAGAGGTGAAATAGAAGAAGTATGGGTAAGGGACAAAGTTTTGAGGGTAAGTCGAACATAGGAAATGGCCGCTGAAGAGAAGAATTTGAATATAATGCTTGAAAACGGTCTGAGATATAATAATGACCTTACTAGGCAAGTTGTAGAACCAAAATAGAGTTTCTGTGACTTTCTTTAGAGAAGCACATAAGTTATGACCATTTTGACTTCTACAAATGGTCTTATAGAGTATATGTAGGTGGGTACAAAGAATATTTTTTTCATGCCATTTTTTCCTGAACATTTTTTCTATAATATTTTAGGTTAGCCTTATATTAACAAATGAATATACATATCAAAGTTGAACAAGTGTCGATCTGTCTGTACAGCCGTCCGTGCGAGGTAACATGTCAATTTCTTGATATTGACCAAGTTTGACAAGATATTGTGAGAAAAGTAGAAGGTCTTTTCAATAAAAAACTATATATTCATTAAGCTTAGGAACATATGTAGAGCGTAACGTGCGATCTGTTCCGATATAAGCTATAGTTAGGTGTCAGCAGATGTTCGAACTTGGGTTGGAAAACTGGTTTTATGAGTCGATTATGAATCATTTTCGTTATTGTATGGGAATTCTAACCTGTTTTCGATGAGATAAGTGTCTGATCTTGATATCCGTTGTAGGTTCATGTCCTATGTATGATATTAGTCAAAGAGACTGATTATCAGACTTTCGGTAAGTGAGCAATTTCTTAGTTTGCCGCCTCAAGACCCCTAAATTTAGACCATCAAACTACGATTTTCTTCATTATTTTCATCCCCCATTTTCTCATTTTATCATACGTTGATACCTATGGAAAGTACATATCCTTTGAGACATTTAATACCTATGGAAAGTACATATCATTTTAGACATTGTTAATGTCTACGAATCCATAAACAACTGTATACACATTTTGATACGAGCAATGGCTAAGTGCTGTTTCGGATAAAAATTCTGGTCTTAAATTTACGGGAAATATGTCGTCAAGCAAACTCTTGAGACAGTAAGAACGGCATTAGATAAGACTGATGTCTCATCTCAATATATGTTGTAGGTACATACACTGGGAGTAATACGTGACAAGATAGTTGGTCGTTGGACCCTTGGTCCGTGAGCAATGCTAGCTTGCGTGATCAAACCGAGGCAAAACGGACCATCAAGATACTTTATTTTTGTGTATTCATTTTTGATTCAATCTCCATATGAGCATGGGGTTGTTCTTGCACAAAATCTATATAAGATATTAGTTCAACTTTGTACTAACAAATACATATGAGAACACGTGTCCGTATACTCGTCCGTACTAGGTGGCATGTGGTCAATTTCTTGATATTGACTGTTTTCTGATCAATTTTAAAGAAAACGCATCAGCAGCAGACGACGTTTAGATTTATTAACACCTATGGTATAGCAGAATCTTAACTTTTCTTACAATGGTTTCAACACTTGTATTATGCCATTCATAGACTCGTAGAACTATCATATATGATGAATACGTTTTATACTTATCGACAAAAAGTACATGGATAAGGGTAAGCTGTATAAACCCTCATCTAGTCAAATATTTGGGCATTATAACAGAGCCTGGTTCTATACACAAAGGTCAGCGGCAATGTACAATTACCCTTGCCGCATATGTTTCACACAAGAACGAATGTTAAAAACAAGCTTGTAGAATCCAAAAAAAGGAGAAAATTCGCTGAGAAATAGACAAAAAGTCGTCTTTTTTAATTTGACAGGCCTGGATGTGGGTAGTTGTACACCTTTCATTCTCCATTCCAGGTACCAATGAGACAATCAACTTTGAGCCAATTAACAAAACTTCAAGTTGTTGAAAACTCCAATAAATTATATTTCAATGGATTCAGTTCCTACATCGGTTTAGATAAAGTCTTACAACAAAACAAACGTTGAATGATCGACTCAAAATGTCATAGTTGTAGGTACCTGAAGAAGGATATGGTTTGATGTCGAAACTGTGCGATTGTTCGATGTTTTATGGAAATTTCAACCCGCTGCAGATGAGACAATTGTCTGATATTGGTATATATTGTAGATACTTATCCTAGTAGGATTCTAACAAAAATGGCTGATCATCAGACCCTCAGTACGTGAGCATTGGCTAGTACGCAGGCTCAAGGCCCTCAAAAAGAGCCCTTCAAATAAAACCTTTTGACTATTTTCAGCACCTACTTTTTCATTTATCATAAAAGCGTTATATTCAAAAGGGTATGCATACTAACTTGGTTATTAAATTGCGCCCAGAAAATATTAAAAATAGGCATCAATATTTCTTTTAAGAAAAAAGAAATGAGAAATATATATTATCAATACAGACCCTTTAAAAGAGTTAACCATTGTGACAAAAATGATATGATAAAGATCTAGTAGACGGTGTTCTACTCTTATAGAACATGCTAAAACGAGAAACATCTAAAATGGAGAAAATGATCGGCTGTTTGGTAGTTAAATGCTTTTCATGATTTTTTTCGGTACAGACGGAACGAAGAATTTTGGATTCCAATTAGATAAATGAAAACGGTAACTATAGTATTTAAAGCAAATAATCGTGTTAAGTATTACATGTGTAGTCAACTGTAAGTTAATATTGATGCAAATTCTGGTAAAATGTCTTTAGATTATAGTCACCAGATTCCCCATCTTTGAATTAAACATGGTTGACATATTTTGATTGAAAATCGTAACCCAATGCTATTCGAACTTCCGGTTTGCATGGATCAGTGATGGATATTCCAGTTGTCAGATCAGAAGAAAAAGAGTAATAATTCGATTCATCGATTGCAAGCTCCAAACGGGTCTTAAAAGTTAACCACCGAATAGAACTCTGGTATATCCTACCATGTTTGTCTATTCGCATGTCTTACAAAAATCTTAAGTGCAGAAATCAACGACTAAGGGTGATTTTCAGAGGAAATTTTTACCCTTTTCTCATCAAGATTTCGATTTTGCATTGAATTAGAGAGGACAATTTTTCCACTTCTGAGCATGATTTTCGGGAAAACTCGATATTTTCTGTCTCGGGATACTTCACTCTACATACCCAGCGAGTTTGGTCGAGATAGGACCTCTTTTAACAGATTTCGATTTTGCATTGAATTATAGAGGGAAACTTGGAACGGTTGCTTTTCCACTTCTGAGCGCGAGTCCCGGGGAAACTCGATATTTTCTGTCTCAGGATACACTGTACTTCACTCTACATACCCAGCGAGTTTGGTCGAGATTAGACTTCTATAAACAGATTTCGATTTTGCATTGAATTATAGAGGGAAACTTGGAACGGCTGCTTTTCCACTTCTGAGCACGAGTCCCGGGGAAACTCGATATTTTCTGTCTCGGGAGACTTCCCTTTACATACCCAGCGAGTTTGGTCGACATTAGACTTCTTATAACAGATTTCGATTAAGCATTGAATTAAACAGGGAAACGTGAAAGGGCTGCTTTTCCACTTCCGGGCACGAGTCCCCGGGAAACTCAATGTTTCCTGAGTTGGAACGCTCCCAATGAGTTTGGTCGAACTCCAACCACTATCAACGGATTTCTATTTTGCATAGAGTTTTATAGCAAAACTTGGAACGGCTTTTTCACTTCTAGGCAAGAGTCCCGAGAAAACGAGATTATTTCTATCTTTGGATGCTCCATACTACATATCAAGCGAGTTTGGTCGAGATTGAACCACCATTAACGGATTTCGATTATGCATTTAGTTAGATAGGGAAGCTTTGAACGGCTGCTATTCCGATTCTAGGAAAGAGTCCCTCGGAAACGTGATATTATCTGTCTCTGGACGCTTCCATCTTTATACCCAGCAAGTTTGGTCGAGATCGGACCACTTTTGACAGATTTCGATTATTAAACATTGAATAAAAGAGCGATGCTTGGAACGGCTGTTTTCCCTCTTCTAGACAAGTGTCCCTGGAAAACGCGATATTTTCTGCCTCGGAACGCTTCCCTCTTTGTACCAAGCGAGTTTGGTCGAGATCGGGTCACTTTTTACAGATCTCCATTTAAGGATTGAATAATAGTGCGAAATTTGGAACGGCTGAATTTCCATTTATGGACACGAGTCCCGGGAAAAAGGAATAATATTATCTGTCTCGGGACGCTTTCCTCTTTGTACCCAGCAAGTTTGATCGAGATTGGACCATTTTTGACGGATTTCAATTTTGCATTGAATTTAAGACTGAAACTTGGAAAGGCTGCTTTTCCACTTCAAGGCAAGACTCCCGAGAAAACGGGATTTTCTGTCTTTGAACGCTCCATACTACATACCAAGCGAGTGTTGGCGAGATTAAACCATTATCAAAGGATTTCGATTGCATTTAATCAGATAGGGAAACTTGGAATGGCAGCTTTTCAACTTCTAGGCACGAGTCCCCGGTAAATGCAATATTTTCTGTCTTGGGACGCTCCCCTCTACTTACCAGCAAGTTTAGTCGAGATCGGATCACTTTTAAACGATTCAAATTTCTCATTGAATTAAAGAGTGAAAATTGGAACGGCTATCTCTCCACTTCTAGGCGAGAGTTCTAGTGAAACGCGATATTTTCTGTCTTAGTACTCCCCCTTCAACGTACTCAACGAATTTGAGGTTTGCATTATCTTTGTTAACAGAATGCTTTTGAAATTACTTTTGGAATCAAAGATAACTCTACGACCGTAAGTAATAAAGTTAACCTAAGACAAGTATTTGGTTTAATTGCACGACTTCAAAGTATGCAAAAGAAAAACCGTTCAAGGCGAACAATTTGATTGTTGCTCAATAAGATGATTAAATCATGATAGGTACAAAACATTAATTAAGGCGGGCATATTGCTTTGTATTAATTTCCTACAAAAGAGTCAATTCGTTTTAGCATATTGTCATGTCAATTGTAAATCCAATGGTGAGCAAAACAATATCACTTAAGGCGAACACATGGAGATTTAGTGATTTTCTTTTATATATCATTTAGGGCGAACAATTTAACTTATGGTATGTTTTAAAAAATCGTTGTTTTATAGTTTTTTTTATTTATTAAAGACAATTCTCTAAAAACATGAAATTATTTGGTATAAATATGAGACCAGAGGAACCAAGTTCGATTCCCTTCTGTAGCATATTATTCCAGTGTAGTATCCTTGAGCAAGACACTATTTCCTAGCCCTGTTTTCGACGATTACCATTCAAGACGAATATAATAGGAACATGTTGAAACGACTTTGAATTAAATTACGCTTTATTGTTCGAACTCAACTTAGCTTGTTTCTTCAGTTTGTCTTTTTGCTGGAATTGAAATGCGGATTGGTTAAATTAGATGTCTCCATTAATTGCAAACAATTTAATTTAGCTCTGTTATTACAGAGGCATTCTACGGATATATATTGTTTGTTGTCAGAATTATTGTATGATAAAGCAACAAAATCTTCCTGAATAAAGGAAGTATCAAAATAAATATCGCAAAGGTACGAAAAGGTGAAATTATTTGCGGTTTAAAGCTTGTGGAAAGTGCCAGCTAAACGTAAATATCAGTTATCAAACTGAAAGTGTTAGTGTGAACAGATTTGATAATACTGGTTGCAGTTATACACACCATTTCAGTTTTATCTTTAAAACTCATTTGATACTAATTGATACTTAGTTATGGTCCGTTCATTCATGTTCAAGATTTGACCTACATTTAATACT
>OX401407.1:39973566-40000839 GCA_947846245.1 Cerastoderma edule | reverse complement strand
AGATATTTAAGAGATTAACGCCAGAGGCTATCTTTCGCCTAAACAATTAAGGACTTGAGACTTGAAACATACTGTGCAAATGTGGCAGATTGGTGTTTATTTGCATCACGACCCTTAATCCTTGTAATGTACGATGTTTTTTGATTGACCCTTTGTATGTGAGGTAAACTGACAATAATCAATTAAATTGTAAACAAAGAGATTATGTTAAAATGTGTAAATTATATATTTAGTGATCTTATTACAAAATTATCAATATGAATTTGTGGGTGTGTTATTTAAATAATTCCGAAAAGCAGACGCTTAAGTTAAGATCGAACCCATTATCAAGTTTTGCAAATAAGAACAAGATGCATTTAAGCGTTTAAAACCCAAAGACATGGCAATACAATAACTTATGATGTTGGATGAAATTAACATATTCTTGCAACCCTTTGAATTCTTACGTAATATAATCGTAAAGCAGCCTAATTAAATATTCCTAACTAAGTATGTAGCATAGTCAATCTGTTCCAAACAAAACTAGCTTGGCGAGTAAGAGAGTCATTCAAGGAAATTAACTTTCAAAAAAGGTGTAATCAACGTGATTTATCCTTTTCTTGAATTTATCTACATTTACACAGTGCAAATTCTATATAAAGATCTAGCAAGACTACACGAGGCTCTAACACCCCAAACAAACAGTTAGGACTTGTTTTAATCACGAACATCAGTTCACCACAACGTTAATTTTGAAAAATATTTTCCTTTACCTGAGATCATGTGGGAAACAGCGTAACAAAAGGACTTCAGGCTTAAATCATCATTAGCAACTTGGTACATTGGGTAATAAAAGAACGACTTGATAGATATTTGGGGTCATTCCGAAATACAATGTTCACATTCGCGCGTCACACCAATGTCTTGACACATGATTGTATGCTTTATGGCTTCATAGGTGTTTGAAAGTGAGATTAGCTTTGTCTGGTTTGCATTGACAGTCTTGAAACAAATACATCAAGGTAAAGTGAATGTTGTCGGTGTGTTTCAAATAAGGGAAATATAACGGTTACTCAATAAGTAGAATGAATTTGAAGCGTCTTCACCTGTATAAATTACTTTGAATTGAGTCCGATCATTTAAAGATCAATAAAATCAATTCTCTGGAAACGCCTAACAATGCGTAAACTTGCCGTCTTCGAAGTGAAAGTAACACAGCCTACTGTTCATGTTTGGGGAATATATCTTTTGCTTATTTGTAAAGTAAACATGGTCAAGTTTACTTATCGAAACTTTTTGCAGCTTTTATGTTCGTCGGAAAACGGGATAAACTCGCATCCCTGCGACCAAAAGCAAAATAACACCAGAAGACCTGTCAAAATACCATATTCAATATCCAATTGACGTTTCCCAAAACACAATTCGACACTTAAAATGTCCGAAATTTGTGCAAAAACACCGTCGTTACTGAGAACTAGATTCTTCTTACTGATAGTTCATATGACTTTGAAGCACAAATGACGTCACAACAAGGGAGATAAGTCATTCACAAAAATCGATAAAGGTGAATAAAAGTAGTCAAAAACAACATTTTTTGCTTCTGTATGAGAAAAAAATCATTACCTCCGTCGATACAAAACCATAACCTAATTCAAAAACCATAATTAAAGAAAACTTTGTTTATCGGGAAATATGACCTTTATGTGACATCTTATTTAATTAACCTTAATTTCTAGTCCAGCAAAAAAAGACAAAATAAAGAAACCTCATCAAGCAAGGTTGAGTTCAAATGATATTTTTTTAAGATAATAATAATTCGTTTTAATATGTTTCTGCTATATTCGGCCTTCATTTCAATCCTCGAAAACAGAGCTGGGCAATAGTTTTTTGCCCATAGACACTACACAGGGAAAATATGCCATTATCAGGAATTAAACTTCCTGATGGATAGTCCTGCTTCAGATTCGTTCCGATTAAACTAATGATTTTAAAGCATAAAAATGCTTCTATATTTTTAAACCAATCTTAGATGCTAAATAGAATCTTAACATGATAAAAACAAGCTGTTGGCCCAACTAAAGAGTCCTCTGCTAAAACACATTATCCAAAATATTGTAATAAATAATCACAAAACAGTTTCATTTTAACTTATGATACGTTTCAAAACAGGCATTTTGTTGGCAGATGAGCTTTTTATTTCATTGGGCTTTTATTTATTAAAGAGAATGTTTTAAAATCCTTAGTTTATTTGAAATGAATCTGAAACCAGAGGTTCCAAGTTCAATTCCCATGTATAGTATATTTCTCCAGCGTGTCACTATTCTCCGAATATATTATGCCTCTTTAATAGCACATTCGAAATCTGATTGATCGCCTTAAGTGATACTATTTCGGATTTCTTTCCTTTTCTTGTCCACTAAAGATAACACAGGAAGATATTATGTTGAGAAGATAAGTTACAATAATGAAAGCAGATGTTTTCTTTATTAAATCCGTCATATAAGTATACTTTACAATAATTCGGACAATGTGGTGATATAAAATGACTTTTATTGGACAATCGCACTGAAATTAGCACTGTTAATAGCTTTAAGACACAGAATAATGAAATAAAGAGAGGAAGCAATCTTTTTATATCTCTTATCTATGTCTCTGCTCATTCACACTAAAGATGATTTGCTATACGATCATCGTGAGGATTTGATAAAAGACACCTTGAAATAATTTGCCTAGAAGTTATTTATTTCAAATAAACACCCTTTCTTCTGTGTTATGTATACACCACCATCGTCCACAAATGAATGGATAGATAAAAAGAAACTTAGACATTTCAAAGAGAACATGACTTGTAAGCATTATCTAACACTAATTACGACAAAATACAATATGTATCCACAGTTAGCCATTATGATAGCAAAGCTATATCAAATGGTCGCCTTAAGTGACATCTTATTTAATAAACCTTAATTTCTAGTCTAGCAAAAAAGACAAAATAAAGAAACCTCATCAAGCTACGTTGAGTTCAAATAATAATATTTTTTTAAGATAATGATAATTCGTTTTAATATGTTTCTGCTATATTCGGCCTACATTTTAATTCCCAAAAACAGAGCTGGGCAATAGTTTTTTGGCCATAGACACTACACAGGGAAGATATGCCATTATCAGGAATTAAACTTCCTGATTGATAGTCCTGTTTCAGATTCATTCCGAATAAACGCATGATTTTAAAACATAAAAATATTTCTATTTTATTAACCAATCTTAGATGCTTAAATAGAATCTTAACATGATAGAGACAAACTGTTGGCCCAATTAAAGAGTCCTCTGCCAAAACACATTATCCAAAATATTGTAATAAATAATCACAAGACAGTTTCATATTAAGACTATGTTTTTCAATAGTTAATAGTATTCACACCACAAATCTTTCCGTATTTCTTTTCGATTCAGAATTGATATTGATCGAATTATGTATCACTTAAGGCGAACAATCACTTTTCCAATCTGTTATTAAAAAGAGGCATAAACTTCATATGAGTGTAAAACCTACATAAAGGAAAACAGCGGAGAAGACTATGAACTTACACTTTTGAAATACTTCTATGATAATCTTATTTTAATTATCTTAGACTAATTGGCAAATATTATATGCATTTGCTCTTTAATGAACCGTGTATTAATCACCTTTTTGGCAATAACAGAAAAATATATTATAAATTTATTAGAAGCATTATCTTTGGAGTTACCTCTCTTTTTTACTAATACATTTATTTGTACCTTTACATATTATACAGTGTTATGAATGTGAAATGTTGTTCTTTTAAATATACACTAATAATGACACAATCTTAATATTGTGGAATATTGTGACAGGACATGTAATGAGGATAAATACTCCTATTTTCGGGATCGTTTAGTTGTAATTGATGTACAACTCTTGGCATTGTCTATTTATTGTATATGGTATAAAACTACGACTCCGGATTGTATGATCCCCCCCCAGCCCTATCTGCCATTGTGTAACAGTCTGTCCGTCCGAACAGACAAAGCCCTTCATATATAATATATAGCTATATAACATGTACATGAAAATACTCTCCAGAGCGATAACCAAAGAAACAGACACACATGTCTTGCTCAAACTACTAAAACAACAAGTTGGAAAGGAACAGATACCAGTGAAATCCCTGGTCATCAACAGCGAACTAGATTTATCCAGTAAACATTTATCATTAAAAATAATCCAAATCACAACCTGAATGCATGCACTTCAAAGAAAGGACTATCTGTAATTTATCTCAACATTCACTTTCTTAATGATATTCGACTTAGATGAACATTCTTGATAAACAACTTAACATTGGCTTATTTTGTTTATGTGAAACAATTTTAAATGATACATTTCATAATGATGAACTAAAAATACCAAGTTATAATACATGTCGGAGGGATAGAAAATACCATTGTGGGTAATACTTATGTTCGCCTCAAGTGACACTTAATTTAATCAAGTTTTAATTTCTATTCCATCAAAAAGACAAATTAAACAAACGATATCAAGCTAAGTTGAGTTCAAATAACAATACGTTTTAATATGTTTCTGTTATATTCGGCTTACTTTGCAATATTCTAAAACAGAGCTAGGAAACATCATTTTGCCCATAAATACTACACAGGAAAATTTGCCATTATCGGGAAATAAACTTCACGGTCATCCGGCAGAAATACATACTTTAATTTTTTAACATGATGGTATCAATCATAGATGCTTAATAGAATTTAAACCTAACAAAGATCAGCACCATTCTCAAACAAAGAGTCATTTTCTAAAACAGATCTTCAACAAAGAATTAAACTAAATTCATAAGGCTGTTCATATTTATACTATGTTTTTCAATAATAAGTAGTTTTCCAACACAATTCTCCCTTGTGCTGTTTACCTCGACTCAGAATTAATTTTGATTGAATTATGTATCACTTAAGGCGAACAGTCATAATTCCAATCGGCTATCAAAGAGGAATAGCATGCATATGGGTGCATGGTTTGCCACAACATTGTAAATATAACTCATTTTAAAAGTCTCCGCTGAATAAAAAAAAATCCTTTGACATCTCAAGTTATCAACTTAATCTATGACACTATTTTGCTTATATTGCTTATATTGCATGACTTGCATCAGCAAGAAAAAGTATCACGTATGACAACCAATTAAATATGTGATGAGTTAAGCATGATTTAGAAAACACATTAATTATTACGAGCATATCACTCTAAATACTTTCGTGGAAAAACGTCTATTCGTTGTAAAATATTGTCTCGCTAATTGCATATGTAATGATAAGCAAACTTATAAAACTTAAGAAAAAAAATAATGACTTTTGATGAGTTAAAAGATATGTATTTTCTTGCGAAATAAAAAAAATTATGCTTTAAAATCATGAGTGTATTTGGAATGAATCTGAGAGCGGACGATCGGAAAGTTGAACTCCCGATAGTGGCAATGTCTAGTATCTATGGGCAAAATACTATATCATAGCTCTGTTCTTGAAGATTAAAAAGAATGCCAAATATAACAGAAACATGTTAAAACCACTTTTTAATTAAAAACAGAATTATTGCTTGAACCCAATATAGCTTGATCATGTTATTTCATTTTGTCTATTTGCTGGACTAAACATTAAGATTGAGTGAATAAGATGTCACTTAAGGCGAACATTTGATTATGCTCTGCTATTATAGAGGCATAATATGGAGATAAAGTGTACTTTGTCATGATTATTGTTTTATAATATTTTAACGTTTTGTTTGTTTGAAATTCCTTAAACACCGTATGCTGTTTCTATTGTGTGAGATTTGTTTGATTCAGTTGAGCTTTATTGAATTAAGTATCACTTGAGGCGAACTATTGGACTCCCGCACTATTATTAGAGAGGCATCCTATGTATGTATGTGTGAGGTTTGCATTATCATTATAAACATAACGCTTTTAAAAGTGCCTTTAGATACAAAACTTTGATTTGCAATCGTTAAGTAATCATGCCCTAAGACAGCAAACTGTTTTATTTGTATGACTTCAAAGTATGAAAAAAGTAACGACGAACCATTTGGGTTTTGGGCAATAAGATGGTTTTAGCATTATTTAGATAAGACATGTTTTAGGCGAGCATATTATCCTAATTTCTTTCGTAAGAAAGAATTATTTCGTTTTAACGTATTTTCATGCTAATTGCAAATAAGATGGTGAGCAAAGTAATATCACTTACTAGTAATGCGAACAAATGGTTTTATTGATAACAGTTTAGATATCACTTAAGGCGACCACTTTAATTTATGATACATTATAAAGCAGACATTCTCTTGGTAGATGAACTGTTTTGTATTTAGATAGTTTTTTCTTATTAAAGAGAATGTTTCAAAATCATGAGTCTATTTTGAATAAATCTGAGACCAGAGGATTCAAGATGTATTCCCGTTTGTAGCATATTTCTCCAGTGCATATCTATTATGACAACACATTATGCATCTTTAATAGCAGGTTCGAAATCTGACTGTTCCCCTAAAGTGATACTTCATTCGGTAAATTCCATGTCCAGTATAGATAACATATGAAGGTTTTATGTTGAGTGGAGAACTGATAACTCTTAGACAGAGTTTTTGTATGAAACAGTCTTTTGACTTATTTTACAATTAGTTTGACAATGTGTTAATAGGAAATGACTCTTTCCGTTAAGACAATCGATGATTTTTATCACGTTTATATTTTATCCAACCATCTAAATTAACCCCATCATGGATGTGTTGTAGAAACAATTCTAAGCCAGAGATTCAATTCCATGCCAACTCAAGATATGTTAAAGTTCTCATAATAATAACGACACAAACTAGACATAGGTATGCATAAAATGCCTTTCTCATGACAAAACAAAGAAACAATCGCGTTAATTGTAATGCTTTTGTTTCATGATCAGTTTGCAGTAAACCATTACAGGAATTATGGGCTTTGGTCTCATGACTTAAAGGCACTTTATATTTAGTTATCATGACAAATGTGGAAACGGATTTCCCTTTTTATGTATAAAGCAGTAAAAGTCCCTTTCTTTTACTCAGGTGTGTTTTTGTTTCATGCTCTAATATCAACACCTAAAATTAAAATCAGTGGCATCAGGTTGCGATCGTTACAAATGACTTATTTCAGTTATTTGTAATTCTTAACAGACTTTTAAAGCATTAGTTTCATATTAAATACTGCAATCTTAAAGTGAAGTGGGTCTACAAGGGAAGGTCCGTAATCTTTAAAATAATCGTGTCTGTGGTGTTAAGTGTCGTATATGATTACCAAAAATGAAATAATAACTGCTGGATTGTCGATGTAGGGGTCATTATAATATTTTTATGTATCGATGATGACCAGAACGATATTCTTTTTGAATATTCAACGGATATGCTCCAACCGTTCGGTTAGCATCGGATCTTATCGTGAACAGTCGCATGGCAGCCATGGGGAGGCAAACAGCGGGTCTCCCTTTTTCTATACCTGGCAACTACTTTACATGCACTATATGCTATTTTCGACATTGGGTATGGCTACACCTTACACATTTAAAATACAAATTGAAACTAAAAAGGGTATGGCAAAACAATTGTTGAAAACCATACGCTACAAATGCGTCTAAATGAGGCTTCATTTCACTGTACAATTGCATTTTGAGATAACTTTGGTGTAGGTATTAAAGATTCGATAAATTTCAAAGGTAAAAGGTTCAGGAGCCATTTATTCAGTTTTTAGTACATACTCTTATATATTACTTCACACATACCTCAAATGACACCAGTTCTTCAGTGACTTTTTCATAAGAATAGCATACCTATACAAATACATTGCTTTTAGCGTACTCTATAAAAATGCGCCCATTGTAGACCAGTTCTCTTTAAAGATACTCTCTCAGAGATCCAGATTTTAACATTTTACAATAAATTGTCTTCTACGGTAAAAATAACAACACAAATTTCTAGATTAACTAGATGTGTGACAACTTCCCAACCCTTATCATAACTATACAAAGAAGATCTAGAACATTAAAATTGCAGATATCTAAGACCGTTTAAACGGGTTTATAATGTAAACAACGATCTTAACTTAGAACAAGAGCCGATATCTTTAGATACCGTTGTCACGTAGATGGTTATAGTCCGTACGAGATGGAATGTGGCCAATTGTCTTGACCAAGATTAACAAGAAATTGTGAGAAAAGAAGAGAACTTATCGAATAAAACCTTTTTACATTGTTAATGTATGGTTTTACCTAAAAGAGAATGAAAGTTCATGAAGATGTGTTTGTCTCTCTGTGATTAGCATTAAAGCAGAATCTTATGTTCAGTCTATAAATGTGTTGAAAGTACCCAATTATTTTGGTGAGTTTGATAGGATGTATAGATTAAAATAGAGCTGGTTTTTCTACAACTAGGTCATTCATATAAAGATTCGTCCTATTTCAATGATTCTATGCCAGAATCATTCTTTTACAATCGTCCGTATTTAGAACACGTGTCCTTGCTTGGTCGGGAAGCACCAATATGGTAATATTTACCAAGTTTGGGAAAGTATAGAGAGAAAAGTAGGTAAGATATTGACTAACAACTTTTTTCATTGTAGGGTCTAATTCAATATAGATAAGGGAGATGTCTTATCGTTACGTTATATTTGTATGTCCGTCTGTATGAGGCGTTATTCGTGACCACGATTTTCCCGCTTAAAAGCCTTGAAAAGGCGGAAAAAGTGTGGTATTTAATGTATGTTCGACACCCTATGCGGATAGTTATTATGCTTCTTTTCCTAAAACGTTTAAGTATTCTGTTATTTGAACTCATGCAGAAGACGATAATATGTGATATATTACGATATCTTTGTTCGTCTATCCGAACGAGAGTGACGATGGTTTTGGAAAACTGAAAATAGATTGTAGGTGGTCGTACGGACAGATATCCGGACAATGTTCAAGGTCTGATAATAATTTCAAAATACTTTTTCGTAAGTCTCATGATGTTGCACTAACGTGTAGAAGTTAGTTCCAGTTGATATATCTTATAATAATGCGAAATATTATTTTAGGAAAATGGGGTAAAAGTGTCGGAATGTTTTGAAAATTTCCTATCTTGGCGATTCTTTTTTTTTGAATGTTTTTTTTAGACAGAGAGACATACGAACGTGTATGAACATTGTTTCTGCAATTCTCTGATATATTGGCTACATGATTAGATGAAAATCGAGATTGTATTGAGTATACTGATTTTTAATGAATATTTTTCCACCCGTAAACCCGTATTTTGGGGGTAGTTTGAGCAAAGAAGTAGAGTAAGAATATTGACTGGCAATGGGTTGAATGTGTTTGTGGAAACAATTTAAATGTATTGTTATTGAAGCATAGGAAGTGAGCTATTACAATATATACACATAGTAGTCAAATTTGCAATATTAATAATGTTAAAGCCTTTTAAAAAAGGAAAGTTTGACGTTTTTCTTTCTTAGACCGCATTTCTAAGGCGTTTCAGACTGTTTTTTTAAGGAACTTACAGCCAGACGCATTGATAAAGGATTAAGCTGAGACACGGAAATGAAATTAAATGAAATTATTACAAAATCAGATAATGCAAGGCTATATTAAGGGTAAATTAACACTTAAAACGTGCATCATATATGATTTGATAATAATTTGAAAAGGGGAAAAAACGGGGAAAATTGGCGGGAAAAAGTTCTTTTTTGCCAATTTTGTGTCCATTCAAATTGTTTTTAGGACAGACAGACGAACGATCCCAATCTTAATATACCTGGATAGAAAGCATAGATGGGTATAACATAAGACCAGTTTCGGAATTTTAAGGGTTGAGATGTCTTTTTTATGTGTTTTTTTTGCAGATATTTGCGAAATCTGTGATACTTTGTATAACTTTAGGAGAGTGGGAAATCTGTCTCACAATGTATTAAAACCTTGGATGGGAATGAATTAAACATAGAGTCTTGAGATAAGGAAAAGGAGAATCAAGTTCTGAAAATGAAATGTTGAATTTTGCATCAGTTTCGATTTGATGGGTGTTTGAAAATAGGCGAAAATGGACGAATCGTGCAAAAAAGACGTCAAAAGAGCTTAATTATCTTTCTATTAAAGCTCTTTTTTCATGAAGTTTTCTTTAAAAAGGAGCATTTGTAATATCCTAATTAGACGTAAAAAGCCGAGAGTGACTTCTGGGTTTTAAGATTGTTTAAAGAAGAAATATGGAAGAGGGACCAGGTTTTCGGGGTAAGTCAAAACTTGAAAGAGGTCGCGGAAGAAAAGAACTTGCCTAAAGGGTTTGGGAACGGTCTGTTATATAATTCGAGCTTTAGTAGGCAAGATGTTAAGACCAAAACGGAGCCATTTTTTGTGTAAAAGAAGCAGTGAAGTTATGTCCATTTTGAGTTCTACAAATGATGTTATAGGGAATATATAAAAGGGTACAAAAATATTCTTTGCATTCCATTTATTCTTCCACAATTTTTCTAAAATATATTTGGTTTGCCTTAAAGTAACACTTACGTATAAGAACTGCAGTCGAACAAGTGTCAATTTGTCCGTACACCTTCCGTACGAGATGGCATATGGCCAATTTCTTGATATTGACCAAGACTGACTAGATATTGTGAGAAAAGAAGAGAACATACCGAATAAAAACCCCTTTGTATTGTTTATGTATGGTTTTGGCCAAAAAAGAATGAAAGTTCATGAAGATGTTTTTGTCCGTCTGTGTGTGATTAGCATTATAGCAGACCTTTATTTTCAGTCTATAAATCTGTTGAAAACACCCGCTTATTTTGGTAAGTTTGACAGGGTTGTAGATTTAGATAATGCTCGTTTACCTACAACTGTTTCATGAAAATATTGTTTTATCGTAACTCAACAATTCAATGCCAGAATCGTTATTTTTCAATCGTCCATATGTCTGTACTTGTGTTCTTGCGTGGTCGGGAAGCACCAATATGGTAATATTTACCAACTTTGGGTAAGTATTGAGGGAAAAGTAGGTAAGATATTGACTTACAACTTTTTTCATTGTATGGTGTAATTCAATACAGATAAGGGAGACGTCTTATCGTTACGTTGTAGTTGTATGTCCGTCTGTATGAGGCGTTATTCGTGACCCCGATTTTCCCGCCTAAAAGTCTTAAAAGGGCGGGGAAAATGTGATATTTGACATATGTTCAACACCCTTTGTAGACAGTTGTTATGCTTCTTTTCCTAAAACTTTTAAGTGTTCTGTTAGGAAAATTCAAGCAGAAGACTATCATATGTGATATACTACCATATCTTTGTTCGTCTGTGCGTATGAGAGAGTGTCCGTGACGATGGTTTTGGAAAACAGAAAAATGGAGTGTTGGTCGTCGTACGGACAGACGTCCGGACAATAGACAAGGACTGATAATAATTTCACTGCTGGATACATGAAGAAAAAAAGAAAAACGACATTATTTTAACAGCAGACAATTTAAGGCTGTATTTAAGGTAAGTTTGCTGCCGATACGTGTCTTATTAATGATTCAATAAGACTTTGAAAAAGGGAAAACCGGGGAGAATTGGCGGGAAAATGGAAGTTTTAGACGATTTCGTGTCAATTAAAGTGGTTTCTAGGGCAGACAGGCATATGAAGGCTAAAAAGCTTAACATGCATTGATAGTCAGGATAGACGGGTATTATCAAAGACTGGTTTTGAAATTTCAAGCGTTGAATCCTTATATTTTATGATTTTTTTTCGCTGCTGTTTGGAGAATTTGGGATATTTTGTGAACCTAGACAAGGGGTCGAAAATTCGACTCGCAATGTTTCTAAACATTTGATGTGAATGTATCAAACCTATTGAATCTTCAGAGTAGGAAATTGACTGTCAGAATCTGAAAGAATAATGTTGAATTTTGCATTGATTTAGATTTTTTTGGTGTTTGAAAATAGGCGAAAATTGACGTATAATGCAAAAATTATTTCACAAAACCTTAATAACTTTTCTATTAAAACTGTTATTTTCACGAAGTTTTCTTTAAATAGTAGCATATACACTGTTGTAACAGGATGTAGAAGAGTCGAGAGCAATTTTTGGGGTTTAAGAGGTGAAATAGAAGAAATATGGGTGAGGGACAAAGGTTTGAGGGTAAGTCGAACATAGGTTATGGCCGCTGAAGAGAAGAACTTGACTATAATGCTTGAAAACGGTCTGATATATAATGATGACCTTACTAGGCAAGTTGTAGAACCAAAATAGAGTTTCTGTGACTTTCTTTAGAGAAGCACCTAAGTTATGACCATTTTGACTTCTACAAATGGTCTTATAGAGTATATGTAGGTGGGTACAAAAATATTTTTTCATGCCATTTTTTCCTGCACATTTCTTCTATAATATTTTAGGCTAGCCTTATATTTACAATTATATATATACATATCAAAGTCGAACAGGTGTCCATCTGTCCGTACAGCCGTCCGTGTGAGGTAACATGTCAATTTCTCGATATTGGCCAAGTTTGACCAAATATTTTGAGAAAAGTAGAAGGTCTTTTCAATAAAAACATACATATTCATTAAGATTAGGAGCATATGTAGAGAGAAACGTGCGATCGGTTCCAATATGAGCTCTGGTCTGGTATCACAATTCATTTGTGAGGCGTTTTAGACATATTATTAAGCGACGTACTGACGGACGCCTAGATGCTGGATACAGGTAAATAAAAAGGAAAAAAAATATATTAAGAGTAGACACTTTAAAACTGTATTTAAGGTAAGTTTGCTGTCGAAACGTGTCTTATTTATGATTTGATAAGACTTTGAAAAGGGGAAAACCGGGGAGAATTGGCGGGAAAATGTAAGGTTTAGACGATTTTGTGTCAAGTAAAGATGTTTCTAGGGCAGACAGGCATATGAAGGCTAAAAAGCTTAACATGCCTTGATAGTCAGGATAGACGGGTATTATCAAAGACTGGTTTTGGAATTTCATGCGTTGAATCCTTATTTTTTATGATTTTTTTCGCTGCTGTTTGGAGAATTTGGGATATTTTGTGTCACTAGACCAGGGGTCGGAAATTCGACTCGCAATGTTTATAAACCTTTGATGTGAATGTTTCAAACATATTAAATCTTTAGAGTAGAAAATGGACTATCAGAATCGGAACGAATAATGCTGAATTTTACATTGCTTTAGATTTTATTGGTGTTTGAAAATAGGCGAAAATCGACGTAAAATGCAAAAATGATTTCACAAAACCTTAATAACTTTGCTACTAAAACTGTTATTTTCACGAAGTTTTCTTTAAATAGTAGCATGGACACTCCTGTAACAGGATGTAGAAGAGTCGGGAACAATTTTTGGGTTTTAAGAGGTGAAATAGAAGAAATATGGGTGAGGGACAAAGTTTTGAGGTTAAGTCGAACATAGGAAATGACCGCTGAAGAGAAGAACTTGACTATAATGCTTGAAAACGGTCTGAGATATAATGATGATCTTACTAGGCAAGTTGTAAGACCAAAATAGAGTTTCTGTGACTTTCTTTAGAGAAGCACCTAAGTTATGACCATTTTGACTTCTACAAATGGTCTTATAGAGTATATGTAGGTGGGTACAAAAAATATTTTCTCATGCCATTTTTTCCTGCACATTTTTTCTATAATATTCTAGGTTAGCTTTATATTAAGAAATATATATACATATCAAAGTCGAACAAGTGACCATCTGTCCGTACAGCCGTCCGTGCGAGGTAACATGTCAATTTCTCGATATTGACCACGTTTGATCATATATTTTGAGAAAAGTAGAAGGTCTTTTCAATAAAAACTTATATATTCATTAAGCCTAGGAGCATATGTAGAGAGAAACGTGCGATCGGTTTCAATATGAGCTCTGGTCTGGTATCACAATTCATTTGTGAGGGGTTTTAGACAGATTTTTAAGCGACGTACTGACGGACGCCTAGATGCTGGATACAGGTAAATAAAAAGAAAAACAAAAATATTTTAAGAGTAGACACTTTAAAGTTGTATTTAAGGTAAGTTTGCTGTCGAAAGGTGTCTTATTAATGATTTGATAAGACTTTGAAAAGGGGAAAACCGGGGAGAATTGGCGGGAAAATGTAAGTTTTAGACGATTTTGTGTCAAGTAAAGATGTTTCTAGGGCAGACAGGCATATGAAGGCTAAAAAGCTTAACATGCCTTGATAGTCAGAATAGACGGGTATTATCCAAGACTGGTTTTGGAATTTAAGCGTTGAATCCTGATTATTTATGATTTTTTTTCGCTTCTGTTTGGAGAATTTGGGATATTTTATATCACTAGACCAGGGGTCGGAAATTCGACTCGCAATGTTTCTAAACCTTTGATGTAGATATTTTAAATGTGAATCTTTAGAGGTAGATAATGGACTATCAGAATCGGAAAGAATGTGCTGAATTTTTACATTGCTTTAGATTTTATTGGTGTTTGTGGATTTGCTGCTGCTGTTTGGAGAATTTGGGATATTTTGTGTCACTAGACCAGGGGTCGGAAATTCGACTCGCAATGTTCTAAACCTTTGATGTGAATGTTTCAAACATATTGAATCTTTAGAGTAGATAATGGACTATCAGAATCGGAAAGAATAATGTTGAATTTTACATTGCTTTAGATTTTATTGGTGTTTGAAAATAGGCGAAAATGGACGTATAATGCAAAAATTATTTCACGAAACCTTAATAACTTTTCTACTTAAACTGTTATTTTCACGAAGTTTTCTTTAAGTAGTGGCATGGACACTGTTGTAACAGGATGTAGAAGAGTCGATAGCAATTTTTGGGTTTTAAGAGGTGAAATAGAAGAAATATGGGTAAGGGACAAAGTTTTGAGGGTAAGTCGAACATAGGAAATGTCCGCTGAAGAGAAGAATTTGAATATATAGCTTGAAAACGGTCTGAGATATAATAATGACCTTACTAGGCAAGTTGTAGAACCAAAATAGAGTTTCTGTGACTTTCTTTAGAGAAGCACATAAGTTATGACCATTTTGACTTCTACAAATGGTCTTATAGAGTATAAGCAGGTGGGTACAAAGAATTTTTTTTTCATGCCATTTTTTCCTGAACATTTTTTCTATAATATTTTAGGTTAGCCTTATATTAACAAATGAATATACATATCAAAGTTGAACAAGTGTCGATCTGTCTGTACAGCCGTCCGTGCGAGGTAACATGTCAATTTCTTGATATTGACCAAGTTTGACAAGATATTGTGAGAAAAGTAGAAGGTCTTTTCAATGAAAAACTATATATTCATTAAGCTTAGGAACATATGTAGAGAGTAACGTGCGATCTGTTCCGATATGAGCTATAGTTAGGTGTCAGCAGATGTTCGAACTTGGGTTGGAAAACTGGTTTTATGAGTCGATTATGATGCATTTTCGTTATTGTATGGGAATTTTAACCTGTTTTCGATGAGATAAGTGTCTGATCTTGATATCCGTTGTAGGTTCATGTCCTATGTATGATCTTAGTCAAAGAGACTGATCATCAGACTTTCGGTAAGTGAGCAATTTCTTAGTTTGCCGCCTCAAGACCCCTTAATTTAGACCATCAAACTACGATTTTTTCCATTATTTTCATCCCCCATTTTCTCATTTTATCATACGTTGATACCTATGGAAAGTACATATCATTTTAGACATTTGATACCTATGGAAAGTACATATCATTTTAGACATTGTTAATGTCTACGAATCCATAAATAACTGTATACACATTTTGATACGAGCAATGGCTAAGTGCTGTTTCGGATTAAAATTCTGGTCTTAAATTTACGGGAAATATGTCGTCAAGCAAACTCTTGAGACAGTAAGAACGGCATTAGATAAGACTGATGTCTCATCTCAATATATGTTGTAGGTACATACACTGGGAGTAATACATGACAAGATAGTTGGTCGTTGGACCCTTGGTCCGTGAGCAATGCTAGCTTGCGTGATCAAACCGAGGCAAAACGGACCATCAAGATACTTTGTTTTTGTGTATTCATTTTTGATTCAATCTCCATATGAGCATGGGGTTGTTCTTGCAAAATATCTATATAAGATATTAGTTCAACTTTGTACGAACAAATACATATGAGAACACGTGTCAGTATACCCGTCCGTACTAGGTGGCATGTGGTCAATTTCTTGATATTGACTGTTTTCTGATCAATTTTAAAGAAAACGCATCAGCAGCAGACGACGTTTAGATTTATTAACACCTATGGTATAGCAGAATCTTAACTTTTCTTACAATGGTTTCAACACTTGTATTATGCCATTCATAGACTCGTAGAACTATCATATATGATGAATGCGTTTTATACTTATCGGCAAAAAGTACATGGATAAGGGTAAGCTGTATAAACCCCCATCTAGTCAAATATTTGGGCATTATAACAGAGCCTGGTTCTATACACAAAGGTCAGCGGCAATGTACAATAACCCTTGCCGCATATGTTTCACACAAGAACGAATGTTAAAAACATGCTTGTAGAATCTAAAAAAAGGAGAAAATTCGCCGAGAAATAGACAAAAAAGTCGTCTTTTTTAATTTGACAGGCCTGGATGTGGGTAGTTGTACACCTTTCATTCTCCATTTCAGGTACCAATGAGACAATCAACTTTGAGCCAATTAACAAAACTTCAAGTTGTTGAAAACTCCAATAAATTATATTTCAATGGATTCAGTTCCTACATCGGTTTAGATAAAGTCTTACAACAAAACAAACGTTGAATGATCGACTCAAAATGTCATAGTTGTAGGTACCTGAAGAAGGATATGGTTTGATGTCGAAACTGTGCGATTGTTCGATGTTTTATGGAAATTTCAACCCGCTGCAGATGAGACAATTGTCTGATATTGGTATATATTGTAGATACTTATCCTAGTAGGATTCTAACACAAATGGCTGATCATCAGACCCTCAGTACGTGAGCATTGGCTAGTACGCAGGCTCAAGGCCCTCAAAAGAAGCCCTTCAAAATAAAACCTTTTGACTATTTTCAGCACCTACTTTTTCATTTATCATAAAAGCGTTATATTCAAAAGGGTATGCATACTAACTTGGTTATTAAATTGCGCCCAGAAAATATTAAAAATAGGCATCAATATTTCTTTTAAGAAAAAAGAAATGAGAAATATATATTATCAATACAGACCCTTTAAAAGAGTTAAACATTTTGACAAAAATGATATGATAAAGATCTAGTAGACGGTGTTCTACTCTTATAGAACATGCTAAAACGAGAAACATCTAAAATGGAGAAAATGATCGGCTGTTTGGTAGTTAAATGCTTTTCATGATTTTTTTCGGTACAGACGGAACGAAAAATTTTGGATTCCCATTAGATAAATGAAAACGGTAACTATATTATTTAAAGCAAATAATCGTGTTAAGTATTACATGTGTAGTCAACTGTAAGTTAATATTGATGCAAATTCTGGTAAAATGTCTTTAGATTATAGTCACCAGATTCCCCATCTTAGAATTAAACATGGTTGACATATTTTGATCGAAAATCGTAACCCAATGCTATTCGAACTTCCGGTTTGCATGGATCAGTGATGGATATTCCAGTTGTCAGATCAGAAGAAAAAGAGTAATAATTCAATTCATCGATTGCAAGCTCCAAACGGGTCTTAAAAGTTAACCAGCGAATAGAACTCTGGTATATCCTACCATGTTTGTCTATTCGCATGTTTTACAAAAATCTAAAGTGCAGAAATCAACGACTAAGGGTGATTTTCAGAGGAAATTTTTACCCTTTTCTCATCAATTGTACTACAATGACCGATAAGAAATTAACGTCAAAGATGCGCTTTAAGTGTCAATTTTAAGAACAGTTGTTTCATCTTTTAGGTCTGCATCATACATGTACATATGTGTGTCTGTCCGTAGGTGTACTCCAGATATGTCTAAAAAAAACTCTCCATTCTACATACCTAGCAAGCTTGTACGAGATCGGACCACTTTTAACAGATTTCGATTTTGCATTGAATTAGAGAGGACAATTTGGAACGGCTGCTTTTCCACTTCTGAGCACGAGTTCCGGGTAAACTCGGTATTTTCTGTCTCGGGATACTTCACTCTACATACCCAGCGAGTTTGGTCGAGATTAGACTTCTATTAACAGATTTCAATTTTGCATTGAATTATAGAGGGACATTTGGAACGGCTGCTTTTCCACTTTTGAGCACGAGTCCCGAGGAAACGCGATATTTTCTGTCTCGGGATACTTCACTCTACATACCCAGCGAGTTTGGTCGAGATTAGACTTCTATTAACAGATTTCGATTTTGTATTGAATTATAGAGGGAAACTTGAAACGGCTGCTTTTCCACTTCTGAGCACGAGTCCCGGGGAAATGCGATATTTTCTGTCTCGGGATACTTCACCCTACATACCCAGCGAATTTGGTCGAAATCAGACTTTTATTAACATATTTCGATTTTGCATTGAATTAAAGAGGGAAACTTGGAACGGCTGCTTTTCCACTTCTGAGCATGAGTCCCGGGGAAACGCGATATTTTCTGTCTTGGGATACTTCACTCTACATACCCAGCGAGTTTGGTCGAGATCAGACTTCTATTAACAGATTTCGATTTTGCATTGAATTATAGAGGGAAACTTGGAACGGCTGCTTTTCCACTTCTGAGCACGAGTCCCGGGGAAACGCGATATTTTCTGTCTCAGGATACTTCACTCTACAAACCCAGCGAGTTTGGACGAGATCGGACATTTTTTAACAGATTTAGATTTTACATTAAATTATAGAGGGAAACTTGAACGTCTGCTTTTCCGCTTCTGAGCACCATCCCGGGGAAACTCGATATGTTCTGTCTCGGAACACTTCCCTCTACATACCCAGCGAGTTTGGTCGAGATCAGACTTCTATTAACAGATTTCGATTGTGCATTGAATTATAGAGGGAAAATTGAAACGGCTGCTTTTCCACTTCTGAGCACGAGTCCCGGGGAAACGCGATATTTTCTGTCTCGGGATACTTCACTCTACATACCCAGCGAGTTTTGACGAGATCAGACTTCTATTAACAGATTTCGATTTTACATTGAATCAGAGACATAGATAACAGAGATTGGCAACTCCGGAATTATCGCCAAACTCTCGCGTGCCGCGAGGTTCTGCGCGATAAGGAAAGTGCTTACCTGTTTATCTGTTGTCACGGGAGATGTCAAGCGAAATTGATACTTCTTTATTACAGTAAAATAGCAATGTTTTGGTTATCTGAAACAACTTCTCGATATTTTGTTTTATTTTCATTTTATTCAATTGATTTTATGTTAAAAACATAACATAAAGTTCCAGTAGGCCTTCTTTTTCAATGACAGGCTTGATTACCATGCAATTCAGAATTGTACTTATAACGACAATGTCTTTTTCAAGCAAAGGTTTGAATAATATTTTGTAATAAATCAAGTGACTCTATTTAGTTGCAGTTAATAACCAAAGCATGAACTTTCCACTAAGACATGATAGTTTTCGTCAATACTAAAAGATTGCTTTCTCACTTCATTTCATTTATTCTGTGTCGTAAAACTGTTTACAGTGCTAATTTTGTCAAAACAAAACACATATTTCATCATGACATTATTTCAAGCCAAATGTTTCAATTTAAGAAGATTAAAAGTATTTTATGATGTTAAAATGCATGTGATGAGAATTTTTGTAAAAGTGGTTTTAGTAAACGAAAGGACACGTAAGAAAAACTGACGTGCAAAGTTTTTCAATACACCTTTTACCGCAGATTCCTCTAATATTGATTGCAAATCAATAAGTACATAATTATTCTTAAACAAGTAAGTGTCTGGTCTTATCATGCTGCTGACCGAAATGATTTAAGAAAAAAGAAATGTGAGCTTTTTGAATGTTAAACCAAAACAAATAGTGTGTCTTCACCTTCGTTTTTATTATCATTTCTCAACGAGAAATTAAGTCAAATCACACTACTTTTAAAACCAGACAGACGCTTTAAACAGAACAAATCCTCCCTATTTTGTTTTCGGGATCTTTAGGTCATTAAATTTGAATGAAGTGTCAGAGAGTGGACACAGGGTTTAGCGCACACACTTCTTGTGTAATCGCCCTAGCATCAAAAGGTTTTATGACATCAAACTACATATTTTATGGGGTGGCAATTTACAATCATAGCCTGTATTGTCCACTACCGTGATTGACTCTAACACCCTTCGTTCTTCAAATGACACATTTCACTTGACATATTTGCAAGCGATCGGAATTAAGAAGAAGTATGACGAAAAATGAAATATCGTGGTGTTTCTGATTAAGAAGATCTATCCATTCTCTTTTGTTCATTAATTGAATGGATTTTCTTCTTCTTATATAGGAATAACACTTTGAAAATACGGGAAACTATAAAACTTAGTCAGCATTTAATACGGGATCAATTCAAACTCATTCAGACGTTTTCAGTAATAACACGTTTGATAAAATCCAAGTCACACAGTTTAAGTTTTAATTGATGCAAAAATGAAAGATTTTGATTGAAAATAAAATGGCTGAAATCATGATTATGCTTGTGTGGTAAAGCAAACCTGGTATAACTTCGTTATAAACACGACAATCACCATAAAAATAGGGTAACCATAAAACAAAAATAACACTTCAGGAAAATGTCAAGTATGATATGATCCAGTGCAGTGTTTTTTAGTTTAACTTGCTACAACTTTGTTATATTTTGGTTGGAAATCAAGATGGCTAAACTCATTAAGGTAGTAAATGGGACATATTTAGTACGCAATAACTTCTAAATGACAAAGCATATCAGACTGAAAATTTGGAAATCAACAAAATCATATTATCCCATTAAAGTGGACATAAATCAGAAATGTTTGAATAAACCTCCATTAAAACATTTTACTTTGTACAAGTATGAAATATTTTGGTTGAAAATAAAATGGCCGAAATCACGATCATGCTTGTGTGGTTAAGTAAACCTGGTATAACTTCGTTATGGAGGCGAACATTACTTTAAAAATGCGGGCAACCATAAAACAAATATAACACTTCAGGAAAGTGTCAAGTATGATATGATCCATCGTTTTTTAGTTTTACTGTGCACAACTTTGTTAATTTTTGGTTGGAAATCAAGATGGCTGAACTCATTAAGGTAGTAAATGGGATATATTTAGTACGCATTAACTTCTAAATGACAAAGAATATCAGACTGAAAATTTGGAAACCGACAAAGTCATATTAACCCATTAAAATGGACACAAATTAGAAATGTTTGAATAAACCTCCATTAAAACATTTTACTTTTTACAAGTATGAAATATTTTGGTTGAAAATAAAATGGCCGAAATCATGATCGTGCTTGTGTGGTTAAGTAAACCTGGCATAACTTCGTTATGGAAGCGAAGATTACTATAAAAATGCGGGCAACCATAAAACAAATATAACACTTCAGGAAAATGTCAAGTATGATATGATCCAGTGCATAGTTTTTTAGTTTTACTGTGCACAACTTTGTTAATTTTTGGTTGGAAATCAAGATGGCTGAACTCATTAAGGTAGTAAATGGAACATATTCAGTACGGAATAACTTCTAAATGACAAAGAATATCAAACTGAAAATTTGGAAATGTAGAAAATCATATTAACCCATTAAAATGGACACAAATTAGAAATTTTGAATAAACCTCCATTAAACATGTTACTTTTTACAAGTATGAAATATTTTGGTTGAAAATAAAATGGCCGAAATCATGATCATGCTTGTGTGGTTAAGTCAACCTGGCATAACTTCATTATGGAAGCGAAGATTACTATAAAAATGCGGGCAACCATAAAGCAAAAATAACACTTCAGGAAAATGTCAAGTATGATATGATCCAGTGCGTAGTTTTTTAGTTTTACTGTGCACAACTTTGTTAATTTTTGCTTGTAAATCAAGATGGTTAAACTCATTAGGGTCGTAAAATGGACATATTCAGTACGGAATAACTTCTAAATGACAAGGAATATCAAACTGAAAATTTGGAAATGTAGAAAAACAAACCCTTTCTTTAAAATGGACTTGAATTGGAAATGTTTGAAAAACCCTCCTTTAGAACAGTTTGAATCTAAAACTACTCAATCATCACGTTTATCGCACCAAACCACGAAATTGCGAACAATTCAATCAAGTTTGTCGCAGTTTGCCATGTTTATTTCTTTGATAATCGCTTGCTGATCGGTCTTGTTGGATGGAGAAACTTTCTAACAATAACAATATAGTAAATTCGGTAAGAAAATAATTTAATTATGACTTAAAACACGCTTAAATGTGTGTTGCCTATTTCGCGTTTAGTTGAAAATTGCGTCGATAGACAGATCTCGAAAGGTCTCGCTAAATAACGCGTCATGCGAGATATCGCAGAAACCGGCTATAGGTAAAGAAGGAGTTGCCAATCTCTGTTATCTATATCTCTGATTGAATTATAGAGGGAAACTTGAACGTCTGCTTTTCCACTTCTGAGCACGATCCCGGGGAAACTCGATATGTTCTGTCTCGGAACACTTCCCTCTACATACCCAGCGAGTTTGGTCGAGATCAGACTTCTATTAACAGATTTCGATTTTGCATTGAATTAGAGAGGGAAAATTGAAACGGCTGCTTTTCCACTTCTGAGCACGAGTCCCGGGGAAACTCGATATTTCCTGTCTCGGGATACTTCCCTCTACATACCCAGCGAGTTTGGTCGAGATAGGACCTCTTTTAACAGATTTCGATTAAGCATTGAATTAAACAGGAAAAAACGTGAAAGGGCTGCTTTTCCACTTTCGGGCACGAGTCCCCGGGAAACTCAATGTTGGAACGCTCCCAATGAGTTTGGTCGAACTCCAACCACTATCAACGGATTTCTCTTTTGCATAGAGTTTTATAGCGAAACTTGGAACGGCTTTTTCAGTTCTGGGCAAGAGTCCCGAGAAAACGAGATTATTTCTATCTTTGGATGCTCCATACTACATATCAAGCGAGTTTGGTCAAGATTGAACCACCATTAACGGATTTCGATTATGCATTTAGTTAGATAGGGAAGCTTTGAACGGCTGCTATTCCGATTCTAGGAAAGCGTCCCTGGGAAACGTGATATCTGTCTCTGGACGCTTCCATCTTTATACCCAGCAAGTTTGGTCGAGATCGGACCACTTTTGACAGATTTCGATTATTAAACATTGAATAAAAGAGCGATGCTTGGAACGGCTGTTTTCCCTCTTCTAGACAAGTGTCCCTGGAAAACGCGATATTTTCTGCCTCGGAACGCTTCCCTCTATGTACCAAGCGAGTTTGGTCGAGATCGGGTCACTTTTAACAGATCTCCATTTAAGGATTGAATAATAGTGCGAAATTTGGAACGGCTGAATTTCCATTTATGGACACGAGTCCCGGGAAAACGGAATAATATTATCTGTCTCGGGACGCTTTCCTCTTTGTACCCAGCAAGTTTGATCGAGATTGGACCATGTTTGACGGATTTCAATTTTGCATTGAATTTAAGACTGAAACTTGGAAAGGCTGCTTTTCCACTTCAAGGCAAGAATCCCGAGAAGACGGGATTTTCTGTCTTTGAACGCTCCATATTATATACCAAGCGAGTGTTGGCGAGATTAAACCATTATCAAAGGATTTCGATTGCATTTAATCAGATAGGGAAACTTGGAATGGCAGCTTTTCAACTTCTAGGCACGAGTCCCCGGTAAATGCAATATTTTCTGTCTTGGGACGCTCCCCTCTACTTACCAGCAAGTTTAGTCGAGATCGGGTCACTTTTAAACGATTCAAATTTCTCATTGAATTAAAGAGTGAAAATTGGAACGGCTATCTTTCCACTTCTAGGCGAGAGTTCTAGTGAAACGCGATATTTTCTGTCTTAGTACTCCCCCTTCAACGTACCCAGCGAATTTGAGGTTTGCATTATCTTTGTTAACAGAATGCTTTTGAAATTACTTTTGGAATCAAAGATAACTCTACGACCGTAAGTAATAAAGTTAACCTAAGACAATTATTTGGTTTAATTGCACGACTTCAAAGTATGCAAAAGAAAAACCGTTCAAGGCGAACAATTTGATTGTTGCTCAATAAGACGATTAAATCATGATAGGTACAAAACATTAATTAAGGCGGGCATATTGCTTTGTATTAATTTCCTACAAAAGAGTCAATTCGTTTTAGCATATTGTCTTGTCACTTGTAAATCCAATGGTGAGCAAAACAATATCACTTAAGGCGAACACATGGAGATTTAGTGATTTTCTTTTATATATCATTTAGGGCGAACAATTTAACTTATGGTATGTTTTAAAAAAATCGTTGTTTTATAGGTTTTTTTATTTATTAAAGACAATTCTCTAAAAACATGAGATTATTTGGTATAAATCTGAGACCAGAGGAACCAAGTTCGATTCCCTTCTGTAGCATATTATTCCAGTGTAGTATCCTTGAGAAAGACACTATTTCCTAGCCATGTTTTCGACGATTACCATTCAAGACGAATATAATAGGAACATGTTGAAACGACTTTGAATTAAATTACGCTTTATTGTTCGAACTCAACTTAGCTTGTTTCTTCAGTTTGTCTTTTTGCTGGAATTGAAATGCGGATTGGTTAAATTAGATGTCTCCATTAATTGCAAACAATTTGATTTAGCTCTGTTATTACAGAGGCATTCTACGGATATATATTGTTTGCTGTCAGAATTATTGTATGATAAAGCAACAAAATCTTCCTGAATTAAGGAAGTATCAAAATTAATATCGCAAAGGTACGAAAAGGTGAAATTATTTGCGGTTTATAGCTTGTGGAAAGTGCCAGCTAAACGTAAATATCAGTTATTAAACTGAAAGTGTTAGTGTGAACAGATTTGATAATACTGGTTGCAGTTATACGCACCATTTCAGTCTTATCTTTAAAACTCATTTAATACCAATTGATACTTAGTTATGGTCCGTTCATTCATGTTCAAGATTTGATCTACATTTAATACTTAACATGAACATTTATTTTTCAATCTAACGCTGTGAATTTGGGGGTATAACCATGCTATTAGGCTGGTTCAATAATGTTGAAATCTGCGGAAAGGGATACGTATATTAAAAAGGTGTATATAGCACCATGACAGATCTAATTATGTTGGAGCGCGCGGGGGTTGATATTTACGACATGTACCACTGTTCGGGGATTTTAGAGGAAAATATCCACAATGATTACATTGAATGAATTTAGATAAAAAAGCAAGACACTGCTTATACTTAACCTAATACCGGTAAAAAAAAAGAAAAGTCGCTATACAACTGAAAAATACAACACACATTAAACCCCATACCAAAAACAAAAAAAAACTTACTGTTGCCCGAGCATTTATTTAAGTGCTGTAATTTCCTTTTAAAGATACTTTCTCAGAGATGTGTGCATTTGGAGCAATAATCGTCATTTTTTTATTCACAATCCTTGTCACTTTACCAAAGACAATTTTCAATTTCTTTACTTATGAAGTACAAAAATCTGGTTATGTCGTTTTTGAACATGAAGTGCGTCGTCGCACCTGTATGTTTTTCTTTGGAAAGCCGTTTATTAATAAACGGAGGAATTCTCTGTCGGCGAATTTTGCTTTAGAGACAAATATATATTTCATATTAATTACCTCCCTTTAATCTTTAATTTTCACATGGAAAGTTTCAATCCACGAACACTTTTTATGATAAGTAACTTGAGTTTAATAGGGCATTTGTTCTGTTGAGTCTTTAATTTTGTTATCCTGAAAATACCTCTTCTTAATCTTCAGCATAGATGTATCCTAACATCCTATGTATCAATGTGTTTACTTGCTCACAGAATGGCAAATGCCTAAACGGTGAGGTTAAACTGAAAACTATGATTATAATCTAATTAGGGAAGATCTATTTTTTTTAATATTTATGCTGATTATTTTCCTCCTCACTCGACCCATTTTCGTTTGATGGAAATGATGTATGCATCCATGCGCATGCGTTGAAAACGTATTTTTTCCGAAGACCCACGTGACAATGGTGTATCAAAATTACCACCTCTTATTCTAAGATTAGACGTTGTTTACAAAATTAACCCGTTTAAACGGTCTTAGATGTCTGCGAGTTTGATCTTCTTTGTATAGTTACGATCAGTGTTGGGAAGCTGTCGACAATCTAGTTCCATGTTATTTAGAAATCTTTGTTGTTCTTTTTACGATAGAAGACGATTTATTTAAAAAGAAAATAAGATCTCCATCTCTGCGAGAGTCTCTTTAATCACGATATCCTTTTTACTAGTCAAAAGACATATCGCAGTAGTCATTACAACTAATGTTCGCTCGAATGACGTTCCTTTCAGATTAATCTTAAATGATGGAATACGTGTTGGTTGTAATTCAAGAAAATAATGAAAAGCACACGTGCATGACCCCCGTTGGTTTTTTCGGACGAAAGCTTGTCGATGAGTTATTATTCTTTGCATTCTACGCTCGAGTTCGTCCTATACGTTCACTGTCTGGTTGACATTCGGTAGCAATGGCTTACCATTTACGGCATTTAGCATGTTGATGTGCAGTATATCAACTGTTTGTTGCAGGTTAAATGACATGATGCACCGCCTTGCAATGATGGGACACCTATGTTTTGCTGGATGTGCGGAATCGCAGCAAGTCTAAGTGTCTTATTCTGGTATCCGATACCGTTAAAAGTACCACTTATGGCATCTTTGTTTGAAGGGTTAAGCTTATGGATTTATATGTTAGAGGCTGTCGTAGAATGTTGGTTTTTATGTTAGACAAGCCAATACACAATAATGAAATAACACATACAAAACCATTGTAAAGAAAACACGGGGAGGCTCCCGGCACGTTCATTTTATCTATCAAAACATAAATGGAGAAACTATAGATAGATAAGGCACTAATAGCAAAATTAATAACTAAAACCAATATAAATAATTGTTAAACTGAACCATACACAATTTAATTAAAACATGCATTTGAATTATCAGTCATAGACCAACGATATCGGAGCGCTTAGCAGTTTTGTTGTTGCATACATAAATACGAACGTATATTCTTAAAAATGTATAGGTATAGAAAAATTATGAGTTATAACTCGTGACATAGGAAGTATAAAACTATATCGATGAATATATGTGTTGTTAACGTTTAATAGATTCATTTTGGATAAAAGAGAGTAATTCTATCGACAGGTTTTAAAACAATTAAAC
>OX401407.1:39940040-39973066 GCA_947846245.1 Cerastoderma edule | reverse complement strand
GGATGGAAAACTGGTTTTATGAGTCGATTATGAATCATTTTCGTTATTGTATGGTAATTCTAACCTGTTTTCGATGAGATAAGTGTCTGATCTTGATATCCGTTGTAGGTTCATGTCCTATGTATGATCTTAGTCAAAGAGACTGATCATCAGACTTTCGGTAAGTGAGCAATTTCTTAGTTTGCCGCCTCAAGACCCCTAAATTTAGACCATCAAACTACGATTTTTTTCATTAGTTTCATTCCCCATATTCTCATTTTATCATACGTTGATACCTACGGAAAGTACATATCATTTTAGACATTTAATACCTATGGAAAGTACATATCATTTTAGACATTGTTAATGTCTACGAATCCATAAACAACTGTATACACATTTTGATACGAGCAATGGCTAAGTGCTGTTTCGGATTAAAATTCTGGTCTTAAATTTACGGGAAATATGTCGTCAAGCAAACTCTTGAGACAGTAAGAACGGCATTAGATAAGACTGATGTCTCATCTCAATATATGTTGTAGGTACATACACTGGGAGTAATACGTGACAAGATAGTTGGTCGTTGGACCCTTGGTCCGTGAGTAATGCTAGCTTGCGTGATCAAACCGAGGCAAAACGGACCATCAAGATACTTTGTTTTTGTGTATTCATTTTTGATTCAATCTCCATATGAGCATGGGGTTGTTCTTGCACAAAATCTATATAAGATATTAGTTCAACTTTGTGCTAACAAATACATATGAGAACACGTGTCCGTATACCCGTCCGTACTAGGTGGCATGTGGTCAATTTCTTGATATTGACTGTTTTCTGATCAATTTTAAAGAAAACGCATCAGCAGCAGACGACGTTTAGATTTATTAACACCTATGGTATAGCAGAATCTTAACTTTTCTTACAATGGTTTCAACACTTGTATTATGCCATTCATAGACTCGTAGAACTATCATATATGATGAATGCGTTTTATACTTATCGGCAAAAAGTACATGGATAAGGGTAAGCTGTATAAACCCCCATCTAGTCAAATATTTGGGCATTATAACAGAGCCTGGTTCTATACACAAAGGTCAGCGGCAATGTACAATAACCCTTGCCGCATATGTTTCACACAAGAACGAATGTTAAAAACATGCTTGTAGAATCTAAAAAAAGGAGAAAATTCGCCGAGAAATAGACAAAAAAGTCGTCTTTTTTAATTTGACAGGCCTGGATGTGGGTAGTTGTACACCTTTCATTCTCCATTCCAGGTACCAATGAGACAATCAACTTTGAGCCAATTAACAAAACTTCAAGTTGTTGAAAACTCCAATAAATTATATTTCAATGGATTCAGTTCCTACATCGGTTTAGATAAAGTCTTACAACAAAACAAACGTTGAATGATCGACTCAAAATGTCATAGTTGTAGGTACCTGAAGAAGGATATGGTTTGATGTCGAAACTGTGCGATTGTTCGATGTTTTAGCGAAATTTCAACCCGCTGCAGATGAGACAATTGTCTGATATTGGTATATATTGTAGATACTTATCCTAGTAGGATTCTAACACAAATGGCTGATCATCAGACCCTCAGTACGTGAGCATTGGCTAGTACGCAGGCTCAAGGCCCTCAAAAAGAGCCCTTCGAATAAAACCTTTTGACTATTTTCAGCACCTACTTTTTCATTTATCATAAAAGCGTTATATTCAAAAGGGTATGCATACTAACTTGGTTATTAAATTGCGCCCAGAAAATATTAAAAATAGGCATCAATATTTCTTTTAAGAAAAAAGAAATGAGAAATATATATTATCAATACAGACCCTTTAAAAGAGTTAAACATTTTGACAAAAATGATATGATAAAGATCTAGTAGACGGTGTTCTACTCTTATAGAACATGCTAAAACGAGAAACATCTAAAATGGAGAAAATGATCGGCCGTTTGGTAGTTAAATGCTTTTCATGATTTTTTTCGGTACAGACGGAACGAAGAATTTTGGATTCCAATTAGATAAATGAAAACGGTAACTATAGTATTTAAAGCAAATAATCGTGTTAAGTATTACATGTGTAGTCAACTGTAAGTTAATATTGATGCAAATTCTGGTAAAATGTCTTTAGATTATAGTCACCAGATTCCCCATCTTAGAATTAAACATGGTTGACATATTTTGATCGAAAATCGTAACCCAATGCTATTCGAACTTCCGGTTTGCATGGATCAGTGATGGATATTCCAGTTGTCAGATCAGAAGAAAAAGAGTAATAATTCAATTCATCGATTGCAAGCTCCAAACGGGTCTTAAAAGTTAACCAGCGAATAGAACTCTGGTATATCCTACCATGTTTGTCTATTCGCATGTTTTACAAAAATCTAAAGTGCAGAAATCAACGACTAAGGGTGATTTTCAGAGGAAATTTTTACCCTTTTCTCATCAATTGTACTACAATGACCGATAAGAAATTAACGTCAAAGATGCGCTTTAAGTGTCAATTTTAAGGACAGTTGTTTCATCTTTTAGGTCTGCATCATACATGTACATATGTGTGTCTGTCCGTAGGTGTACTCCAGATATGTCTAAAAAAAACTCTCCATTCTACATACCTAGCAAGCTTGTACGAGATCGGACCACTTTTAACAGATTTCGATTTTGCATTGAATTAGAGAGGACAATTTGGAACGGCTGCTTTTCCACTTCTGAGCACGAGTTCCGGGTAAACTCGGTATTTTCTGTCTCGGGATACTTCACTCTACATACCCAGCGAGTTTGGTCGAGATTAGACTTCTATTAACAGATTTCAATTTTGCATTGAATTATAGAGGGACATTTGGAACGGCTGCTTTTCCACTTTTGAGCACGAGTCCCGAGGAAACGCGATATTTTCTGTCTCGGGATACTTCACTCTACATACCCAGCGAGTTTGGTCGAGATTAGACTTCTATTAACAGATTTCGATTTTGTATTGAATTATAGAGGGAAACTTGAAACGGCTGCTTTTCCACTTCTGAGCACGAGTCCCGGGGAAATGCGATATTTTCTGTCTCGGGATACTTCACCCTACATACCCAGCGAATTTGGTCGAAATCAGACTTTTATTAACATATTTCGATTTTGCATTGAATTAAAGAGGGAAACTTGGAACGGCTGCTTTTCCACTTCTGAGCATGAGTCCCGGGGAAACGCGATATTTTCTGTCTTGGGATACTTCACTCTACATACCCAGCGAGTTTGGTCGAGATTGGAGTTCTATTAACAGATTTCGATTTTGCATTGAATTATAGAGGGAAACTTGGAACGGCTGCTTTTCCACTTCTGAGGACGAGTCCCGGGGAAACGCGATATTTTCTGTCTCGGGATATTTCACTCTACATACCCAGCGAGTTTGGACGAGATCGGACATTTTTTAACAGATTTCGATTTTCTATTGAATTATAGAGGGAAACTTGGAACGGCTGCTTTTCCACTTCTGAGCATGAGTCACGGGGAAACTCGATATTTTCTGTCTCGGGATACTTCACTCTAAATACCCAGCGAGTTTGGTCAAGATCAGACTTCTATTAACAGATTTCAATTTTGCATTGAATTATAGAGGGAAACTTGGAACGGCTGCTTTTCCACTTCTGAGCACGAGTCCCGGGGAAACGCGATATTTTCTGTCTCAGGATACTTCACTCTACAAACCCAGCGAGTTTGGACGAGATCGGACATTTTTTAACAGATTTAGATTTTACATTAAATTATAGAGGGAAACTTGAACGTCTGCTTTTCCGCTTCTGAGCACCATCCCGGGGAAACTTGATATTTTCTGTCTCGGGATACTTCACTCTACATACCCAGCGAGTTTGGTCGAGATCAGACTTCTATTAACAGATTTCGATTGTGCATTGAATTATAGAGGGAAAATTGAAACGGCTGCTTTTCCACTTCTGAGCACGAGTCCCGGGGAAACGCGATATTTTCTGTCTCGGGATACTTCACTCTACATACCCAGCGAGTTTGGTCGAGATTGGACCTCTATTAACAGATTTCGATTTTGTATTGAATTATAGAGGGAAAATTGAAACGGCTGCTTTTCCGTTTCTGAGCACGAGTCCCGGGGAAACGCGATATTTTCTGTCTCGGGATACTTCCCTCTGCATACGCAGCGAGTTTGGTCGAGATTAGACTTCTATTAACAGATTTCGATTTTGTATTGAATTATAGAGGGAAACTTGAAACGGCTGCTTTTCCTCTTCTGAGCACGAGTCCCGGGGAAACGTGATATTTTCTGTCTCGGGATACTTCACCCTACATACCCAGCGAGTTTGGTCGAAATCAGACTTTTATTAACATATTTCTATTTTGCATTGAATTATAGAGGGAAACTTGGAACGGCTGCTTTTCCACTTCTGAGCACGAGTCCCGGGGAAACGCGATATTTTCTGTCTTGGGATACTTCACTCTACATACCCAGCGAGTTTGGTCGAGATCAGACTTCTATTAACAGATTTCAATTTTGCATTGAATTATAGAGGGAAACTTGGAACGGCTGCTTTTCCACTTCTGAGCACGAGTCCCGGGGAAACGCGATATTTTCTGTCTCAGGATACTTCACTCTACAAACCCAGCGAGTTTGGACGAGATCGGACATTTTTTAACAGATTTCGATTTTACATTGAATTATAGAGGGAAACTTGAACGTCTGCTTTTCCGCTTCTGAGCACCATCCCGGGGAAACTCGATATGTTCTGTCTCGGAACACTTCCCTCTACATACCCAGCGAGTTTGGTCGAGATCAGACTTCTATTAACAGATTTCGATTGTGCATTGAATTATAGAGGGAAAATTGAAACGGCTGCTTTTCCACTTCTGAGCACGAGTCCCGAGGAAACGCGATATTTTCTGTCTCGGGATACTTCACTCTACATACCCAGCGAGTTTGGTCGAGATTGGACCTCTATTATCAGATTTCGATTTTGCATTGAATTATAGAGGGAAAATTGAAACTGCTGCTTTTCCACTTTTGAGCACGAGTCCCGAGGAAACGCGATATTTTCTGTCTCGGGATACTTCACTCTGCATACCCAGCGAGTTTGGTCGAGATTAGACTTCTATTAACAGATTTCGATTTTGTATTGAATTATAGAGGGAAACTTGAAACGGCTGCTTTTCCACTTCTGAGCACGAGTCCCGGGGAAACGCGATATTTTCTGTCTCGGGATACTTCACTCTACATACCCAGCGAGTTTGGTGGAGATCAGACCTCTATTAACAGATTTCGATTTTGCATTGAATTATAGAGGGAAAATTGAAACGGCTGCTTTTCCACTTTTGAGCACGAGTCCCGGGGAAACTCGATATTTTCTGTCTCGGGATACTTCACTCTACATACCCAGCGAGTTTGGTCGAGATAGGACCTCTTTTAACAGATTTCGATTTTGCATTGAATTATAGAGGGAAACTTGGAACGGCTGCTTTTCCACTTCTGAGCACGAGTCCCGGGGAAACGCGATATTTTCTGTCTCAGGATACACTGTACTTCGATCTACATACCCAGCGAGTTTGGTCGAGATTAGACTTCTATAAACAGATTTCGATTTTGCATTGAATTATAGAGGGTAACTTGGAACGACTGCTTTTCCACTTCTGAGCACGAGTCCCGGGGAAACTTGATATTTTCTGTCTCGGGATACTTCCCTTTACATACCCAGCGAGTTTGGTCGACATTAGACTTCTTATAACAGATTTCGATTAAGCATTGAATTAAACAGGGAAACGTGAAAGGGCTGCTTTTCCACTTCCGGGCACGAGTCCCCGGGAAACTCAATGTTTCCTGAGTTGGAACGCTCCCAATGAGTTTGGTCTAACTCCAACCACTATCAACGGATTTCTATTTTGCATAGAGTTTTATAGCAAAACTTTGAACAGCTTTTTCACTTCTAGGCAAGAGTCCCGAGAAAACGAGATTATTTCTATCTTTGGATGCTCCATACTACATATCAAGCGAGTTTGGTCGCCGATTCTAGGAAAGAGTCCCTGGGAAACGTGATATTATCTGTCTCTGGACGCTTCCATCTTTATACCCAGCCAGTTTGGTCGAGATCGGACCACTTTTGACAGATTTCGATTATTAAACATTGAATAAAAGAGCGATGCTTGGAACGGGTGTTTTCCCTCTTCTAGACAAGTGTCCCTGGAAAACGCGATATTTTCTGCCTCGGAACGCTTCCCTCTTTGTACCAAGCGAGTTTGGTCGAGATCGGGTCACTTTTAACAGATCTCCATTTAAGGATTGAATAATAGTGCGAAATTTGGAACTGCTGAATTTCCATTTATGGACACGAGTCCCGGGAAAACGGAATAATATTATCTGTCTCGGGACGCTTTCCTCTTTGTACCCAGCAAGTTTGATCGAGACTGGACCATTTTTGACGGATTTCAATTTTGCATTGAATTTAAGACTGAAACTTGGAAAGGCTGCTTTTCCACTTCAAGGCAAGAATCCCGAGAAAACGGGATTTTCTGTCTTTGAACGCTCCATACTACATACCAATTGAGTGTTGGCGAGATTAAACCATTATCAAAGGATTTCGATTGCATTTAATCAGATAGGGAAACTTGGAATGGCAGCTTTTCAACTTCTAGGCACGAGTCCCCGGTAAATGCAATATTTTCTGTCTTGGGACGCTCCCCTCTACTTACCAGCAAGTTTAGTCGAGATCGGATCACTTTTAAACGATTCAAATTTCTCATTGAATTAAAGAGTGAAAATTGGAACGGCTATCTTTCCACTTCTAGGCGAGAGTTCTAGCGAAACGCGATATTTTCTGTCTTAGTACTCCCCCTTCAACGTACTCAGCGAATTTTAGGTTTGCATTATCTTTGTTAACAGAATGCTTTTGAAATTACTTTTGGAATCAAAGATAACTCTACGACCGTAAGTAATAAAGTTAACCTAAGACAATTATTTGGTTTAATTGCACGACTTCAAAGTATGCAAAAGAAAAACCGTTCAAGGCGAACAATTTGATTGTTGCTCAATAAGATGATTAAATCATGATAGGTACAAAACATTAATTAAGGCGGGCATATTGCTTTGTATTAATTTCCTACAAAAGAGTCAATTCGTTTTAGTATATTGTCATGTCAATTGTAAATCCAATGGTGAGCAAAACAATATCACTTAAGGCGAACACATGGAGATTTAGTGATTTTCTTTTATATATCATTTAAGGCGAACAATTTAACTTATGGTATGTTTTAAAAAATCGTTGTTTTATAGTTTTTTTATTTATTAAAGACAATTCTCTAAAAACATGAGATTATTTGGTATAAATCTGAGACCAGAGGAACCAAGTTCGATTCCCTTCTGTAGCATATTATTCCAGTGTAGTATCCTTGAGCAAGACACTATTTCCTAGCCCTGTTTTCGACGATTACCATTCAAGACGAATATAATAGGAACATGTTGAAACGACTTTGAATTAAATTACGCTTTATTGTTCGAACTCAACTTAGCTTGTTTCTTCAGTTTGTCTTTTTGCTGGAATTGAAATGCGGATTGGTTAAATTAGATGTCTCCATTAATTGCAAACAATTTAATTTAGCTCTGTTATTACAGAGGCATTCTACGGATATATATTGTTTGCTGTCAGAATTATTGTATGATAAAGCAACACAATCTTCCTGAATTAAGGAAGTATCAAAATTAATATCGCAAAGGTACGAAAAGGTGAAATTATTTGCGGTTTATAGCTTGTGGAAAGTGCCAGCTAAACGTTAATATCAGTTATCAAACTGAAAGTGTTAGTGTGAACAGATTTGATAATACTGGTTGCAGTTATACACACCATTTCAGTCTTATCTTTAAAACTAATTTGATACTAATTGATACTTAGTTATGGTCCGTTCATTCATGTTCAAGATTTGACCTACATTTAATACTTAACATGAACATTTATTTTTCAATTTAACGCTGTGAATTTTGGGGTATAACCATGCTTTTAGGCTGGTTCAATAATGTTGAAATCTGCGGAAAGGGATACGTATATTAAAAAGGTGTATATAGCACCATGACAGATCTAATTATGTTGGAGCGCGCGGGGGTTGATATTTACGACATGTACCACTGTTCGGGGATTTTAGAGGAAAATATCCACAATGATTACATTGAATGAATTTAGATAAAAAAGCAAGACACTGCTTAGACTTAACCTAATACCGGTAAAAGAAAAAAAAAAAAGTCGCTATACAACTGAAAAATACAACACACATTAAACCCCATACCGAAAAAAAAAAACTTACTGTTGCCCGAGCATTTATTTAAGTGCTGTAATTTCCTTTTAAAGATACTTTCTCAGAGATGTGTGCATTTGGAGCAATAATCGTCATTTTTTTATTCACAATCCTTGTCACTTTACCAAAGTCAATTTTCAATTTCTTTACTTATGAAGTACAAAAATCTGGTTATGTCGTTATTGAACATGAAGTGCGCCGTCGCACCTCTATGTTTTTCTTTGGAAAGCCGTTTATTAATAAACGGAGGAATTCTCTGTCGGCGAATTTTGCTTTAGAGACAAATATATATTTCATTTTAATTACCTCCCTTTAATCTTTAATTTTCACATGGAAATTTTCAATCCACGAACACTTTTTATGATAAGTAACTTGAGTTTAATAGGGCATTTGTTCTGTTGAGTCTTTAATTTTGTTATCCTGAAAATACCTCTTCTTAATCTTCAGCATAGATGTATCCTAACATCCTATGTATCAATGTGTTTACTTGCTCACAGAATGGCAAATGCCTAAACGGAGAGGTTAAACTGAAAACTATGATTATAATCTAATTAAGGAAGATCTATTTTTTTTTTAATATTTATGCTGATTATTTTCCTCCTCACTCGACCCATTTTCGTTTGATGGAAATGATGTATGCATCCATGCGCATGCGTTGAAAACGTATTTTTTCCGAAGACCCACGTGACAATGGTGTATCAAAATTACCACCTCTTATTCTAAGATTAGACGTTGTTTACAAAATTAACCCGTTTAAACGGTCTTAGATGTCTGCGAGTTTGATCTTCTTTGTATAGTTACGATCAGTGTTGGGAAGCTGTCGACAATCTAGTTCCATGTTATTTAGAAATCTTTGTTGTTCTTTTTACGGTAGAAGACGATTTATTTAAAAAGAAAATAAGATCTCCATCTCTGAGAGAGTGAGTCTCTTTAATCACGATATCCTTTTTACTAGTCAAAGGACATATCGCAGTAATCATTACAACTAATGTTCGCTCGAATGACGTTCCTTTCAGATAAATCTTAAATGATGGAATACGTGTTCGTTGTAATTCACGAAAATAATGAAAAGCACACGTACATGACCCCTGTTGCTTGTTCGGACGAAAGCTTGTCGATGAGTTATTATTCTTTGCACTCTACGCTCGAGTTCGTCCTATACGTTCACTGTCTGGTTGACATTCGGTAGCCATGGCTTACCATTTACGGCATTTAGCATGTTGATGTGCAGTATATCAACTGTTTGTTGCAGGTTAAATGACATGATGCACCGCCTTGCAATGATGGGACACCTATGTTTTGCTGGATGTGCGGAATCGCAGCAAGTCTAAGTGTCTTTTTCTGGTATCCGATACCGTTAAAAGTACCACCTATGGCATCTTTGTTTGAAGGGTTAAGCTTATGGATTTATATGTTAGAGGCTGTCGTACAATGTTGGTTTTTATGTTAGACCAGCCAATACACAATAATGAAATAACACATACAAAACCATTGTAAACAAAACACGGGGAGGCTCCCGGCACGTTCATTTTATCTATCAAAACATAAATGGAGAAACTATAGATAGATAAGGCACTAATAGCAAAATTAATAACTAAAACCAATAGAAATATTTGTTAAACTGAACCATACACAATTTAATTAAAACATGCATTTGAATTATCAGTCATAGACCAACGATATCGGAGCGCTTAGCAGTTTTGTTGTTGCATACATAAATACGAACGTATATTCTTAAAAATGTATAGGTATAGAAAAATTATGAGTTATAACTCGTGACATAGGAAGTATAAAACTATATCGATGAATATATGTGTTGTTAACGTTTAATAGATTCATTTTGGATAAAAGAGAGTAATTCTATCGACAGGTTTTAAAACAATTAAACGTTTTAAAAATGATGCCCGTAAGTGATACTTTTTTGGAGCCCATGTATAGGGCCCTCATTTTTTAATGACCTATATTTTCCATGATAACCATTAAAAGTCAACCAATCTTTCAGTTTGCAATGACGTGTATGTCATCTTTATCATTGATAAGTTTCAGGGGTGTGAAACATCTTACTTAGTAATTATTTACAATTAAAACTTAAGGCGACCAGGTTTTGGTCGCCTTAAAATAAGTTCGCCCTAATGTATATATTTTTACCCCCAAAATTCCCCCTAAGGTTGGAAATATATATATATATATATATATATATATATATATATATATATATATATATATATATATATACCATTGATGGAAGTGAGTAAACAATGTGAGGGACTGAGGGTAGTCCCATCTTGAAAATTCAAGTTTGCATGCTATTATCTTACCCAAATTACTCAAACCAAAATGAAAAAAAAAGTAATTTTGGTGATCAAGTATTTTTTATGTTAAAATGATTTCATATATTTGAAAAATTCTTTCATGATTCAAATTAAGCACATTTTAAATTTTGATTCGTGACCAAAAAATAATTTTGCAAACAATATGTACGTCAATACAATGGATGTTTGGTGATTAAATGTATTATCACTGAATTCATATTTCAATTACTTCTGGTTATTACATTTTATGGGTTTTTTTTCTAAAAAGTCAGATATATATGTTTCAGATGAAAAAAGCAAAAGCAGACTTCTCTGCAGAGCAGATAAGTCTGGGGAAGACTGGCGGTGGCCCGGCAATACCACCAATGTCACAGACATCAAGTGATATTGTAACGTTCATGAGGGACTTGGCCTCCTTCAGTGGGATTCCGGGGGCAGCGGAACTCGATACAGCTCCAGGGTTTGGTGAGTTGTAGTGTTTTATGCTCTAAGCAAACAAATTCTTAAGTCACTTAGAGACTTGATTTTCGACACGACTGTGCTATGGACTAGGTGAATGTGAAGGGCATTGATTGAGAAAAGACTTTAGATTAGAAAATTTGGATAATATTATTTATTTAACAAGTTACGTCGTGCTAAGTATAAATGCATTTGAAAGGTAAGTTGTGTTATCTATTTTTCACCTTTTTTTGTAATTAAATACACACTGTGGGAGTTTATCGTTCAAATCTACCGTGGATGGGTATAATCGTTTATCGCATATTAAACCTTTCCTGCCTGTCAAAACTTAAACATTATCTGACAAGAAATCTGTAAACACTTTTTTATTTACTTTATTTAAGCTCAATGTATACTATGCGAGTATGTCGATCATATTTATCTTGAATTGAGTTAATTCTTTACCGCGCACTGAATGTTTCCTGTGTGTCCCTATTTAAACATTATCAGACACGAAAAGTTTGATGTGAGTACCAAATGACAATTTTCTCGCTATGAATGATTCGCTTTGGAGCAGTTTACCTTTTTTATCCGGTAACCTATATGGACGCTTTACTTAAACATAAATATAATATCAATCGCTGACGTAATTGAGTCATTCCCCCATATTGGATTTGTGACTGATCCAAACTCAAAGCAACAGCAGGCCACAATAAACATAAACTAAGTAAATACAATGTACAAGTTCTCTTTAATGTCAGGTAGACACCATTGGGAAAATAACGAAACGTTGCTGACAAACAGCGTTTTATCCGTTTGTTTCAATGGTACAGAATACAAAATATTGTATGACTGAGTAAGGGGTTCACCCTACGCCCTTAATGAGCAGCATTGTCTATCCAAATGTTTACCTTTGTGAAAGAAAAAATTGTATGGCTAATCCTATGCCCATTGAAATTTTTCATTTGATTGTACCATTTGTGAGGATGGAATGGTCTATATAATAATAACATCGACACTGTTGACACGATGTCTGTACCTAAGAAATAAAAGAAGGAAATTTATTTAGGAATGCTTTCTTATTCTTTGTAACAGAGTTAGTTTATAGAAAATTTTCAAAAGTCGTCCATCGAAGACTACGATCCATTGCATTAGTCTATGTTCTGATATCACATATCAAGGGTTCATTGCAACACTATAGTAAGTGCTTCATATTTATGAAGCACTTACTATAATTTTGCACTGAACCCTCGATGATTATGCCATGAAAGTCTGAACCCGCCACTGCTATAAGCCAGACTTATGCATAGATAAATGAATAAATTGCTCATAACGAGCAATGTCCCAGTATGACATATTGGTTTCTGCAAAATATCAAAAAACGAAATAACACTTCTTTTTAATACTTTTAAATTTCTATCTCTCGTTTCTTTCAATTAAGACCAGTCAGGGCCGTAGCTTGACTGATGAATAGGCACGTCATTCAAGGGGATCCAGGGGCATGCGCCCTCTTGGAAAAAATGCATTCTGAAATCGCTCAGGGGGGTTCTGTCATGTATTTGAGTGCAAATATACTTTGCTCAAGCAGGAAATAAAGACCCTTTCTGTTGCTTAAAAAAAAAAAAAAAAAAGGAATTCCTGAAATGAAAGTGTAGGCACGTGCCTAAAGTGCCTTAAGAAAGCTTCGCGAATGCCAATTATACAATTTCATATAACGAAATGAACCATGCCCTATAGTCGACAGTTAATGAATATGAATACATGTATAAATAGGATCAGCGTTTTATATGAAAGATTAAGTCTAAATTTAGATTTCTTAATATAACTTTCGGACTTACCTGGGGTATGTCCAATCACTCACCTGTCAAGTCGTACGACATTTGAATGCGTAGTTTTAACCCATTCCCCCATAATGTATAGTTCGATTGTTGCAAATTGAAAACAGCAGACGACAATTATAATATAAACGGTAACATTGCTTTGTGGTTTTGTGGTATTAGATAGAAACAATCATAATAAACAGAGACGTTGCCATAATGAGTAATGCATTCTTTTGTGATAGCGATAATAAAAGATATTTTGTTGGAGGTCTGTTGGGACAAGAAGGCACGATGGAAACGAAAACCAATCGAGCCTGGGTTTCATATGGTTTTATTTTATGTATTTATTTTTATTTTTATCTTTTTGAATAGGCGTTTTTTTTAAACGGCTTATTTTCTTTTATCTCTTTTAAAAAGTCGTTTAATTCATAATTGACTATAAATACACCTCTTGAATTCGTCATGGCGAAAGGGTTATTACTGAGTATTGGTTAACTCCCCATTTAGCCTTTATTCGTTATGTGTGTTGACGTTCTGACAGGTGTGGGGTTTTCACTCATTTGGCACTTATAATCAGAGATTGATCCCCGAGCTAACGTGGGTTCGCATTTTCTTGAAAGCCAATGCCTCAGCTGACTTACACACATCTCCATGGCCTGTTGGTAATAGTACTAAACTTGAAATAAAACTGCCCATTGGGCTTTCCTCCAACCATCCATGTTGAGCCTGGCACAACAATGTAACTTGAAAATCGTTGATGCGATTTAAAACAAAAAGAACAAGGCACATATTTATTAGTTATTTAAAGACTTCTATAAAAAATCTGATATATATTGAAAAAATGATTTATTTAAAAAGAATTGAAATGTCTAACCATGAGTAAAGTGATGACTATGCATGAAGTAACGACTTACTTATTGTGGCTTGTTCGTATAAAGGACACACATGATGACGTTATCAACTGTTTGTTAGCACTCGCGACCTGCTGTTTCACACGAGGCATTATTCAAATATTTCTCGCATGAGACATTTCAAAACCTTATCTGCTGGCCTGACATCTGCTTCTTCTTCTTCTTCCGGTGAAATGACGAAGACGTAAAGTACAACATTGATTTCTCTACATTATCTGTTTAACCAATTAACCACACAATAACGACATTTGACCGGTTTGTTGCAGAGGAATCTGGAAAACAATTTTGGATAAGGAGAAATTTCTCTGCATGAGCAATTTCTCTTTTTCCCACAATGTTTTCTGTCCTGTCAGAAGATTATATTTCAATTTCATCACATTTTGAAATGTCTTCTACAAACTCTTTCAATTTGGAACAGTCGAAAATCTGGCGTTTGGTAAAGATTTAATGCTGCAGTATGTTGCGCGCTGTTATGCATTGAATATCTAGAAATCTCGCCTTAGCCTGCATGTACGTAAATGCAAGTTACGTTCACCGTCTTACATACATGTTTTTCCTTTTCAGAACTTATCGTGAGACTTGTGTAGATGCTTTTGATTGCATTATTCAAATTAATATCATGCATCTTATTTTGTCATGCTGTGACATGGGAATTTTCGTTCTGTTGAAAACAACGTTAAACACAAACTAAACGTAAATAATATTAAAACAATTCAAACATATGTTGAGAATTGAGAATTATTACAAAGTATTTCGAGTTGGGTCGCCGTTTTTGAAACGTGAAACTATTGTTTTTCCTTATTTCTCAATGAAGGAGATGCTACTTAACCCTTATAGTACTGAAACCGACTTCATGGTTATGAAAATAGATTAGATCCAGTCCAGCGCCAAGGATTTGGCGGCTGGCCTGTTTTTTAATTAGTTTGTAACTCTGAGTATCTTTCCTCATTAACATTTAGCAGATTTTTAAGGTTTTGGAAAGCTGTCGACACCAAAATCTATAATTAGAAAATGTTCAATCTTTCTAAGGGTTGATGATTAGGATGTCGGAAAGATAGTGCGCAATTCCATCTGCACACTCGTTTGCATAAAATGCCGGACCGGAAGTTGGTCTGTGACACATAACCATTTATATTCACCGATAGTGGATTACAAGGAAGTACGTTCAATAGAAAAGATAAGTTTTGGTGACAAATTTAATGATAATTAATTACGATGAAGACTATGGTGTTTAATCGATAATTCTTTTTATATATAGATAAATCAAACACTACGTGATTGAATTAATGTTTAAAGTTGAAATCAACAGCAGACGACTCGTATTATATGACGAACAAAATTTGTTTATGATATAAAGTAGATAGCATTGCGCCTAGTCTCAATAATGATCCGTGAACGAATATTTTTTTCATCATTTGGACATTAATCGTGCGTCAGTCAATACAGCAATATCGTTCGAGACCAGAAATCTGGACTAGCATGGAGCCTAGAGTGAGCAATTGCATGTCGCAAGCAATTGCTCATTTTTTCACAAGGGGTTTATTTTGTTCACTGCTTCAAATAACATTATGGGGTAATGAGTTAAAGATAACAGTATTTTCAAAAGGAGGGTGGGATTTCTATATCTATATGTGCGTATTTCGGATATGATAAGTCTCTAATTATAAACGGGCGCATAGTTAAAACCCCTTTGTGTGTCATTATAAAAGAACATTCGCCGATAGATACCTGTTCAATTGTGTTTCTTTAATCCAGCGTGAAACTGAATAACTCTTTTTAAGTATACATAACATAACTATAAGATTACATAGCAGGGGTGATATAGATATACACATTGATAAGGTATGTTGCATAGATTACGTAAAGTGTAACATCTTAACCCTTATAGTGCTGGGTAACTTTCTAAAGATAGATTTTTATGTTGTCTGCTTTCCAAATACTTAAATATCTGCTTAACTTTGATCGGGACAGATACTTAGAGTAGCAAACAGGTTGGATCACAGGCCAGCCGCCAATTTACTTGGCGACTGGCCTGGATCCAACCTGTTTGCATAAGCACGAAGTTGGTTCCAGCACTAAAGGGTTAACTTCTTCATCGTAGTTTCTTCATAGATTTTCACAGAGACGATATCGTCACAATTAATTTGAGATTTATTCCCGATTTGTCGGACATTAAGAATTTGAATGGCGATTTTTTTACTCCATGAAACAACTCTTTGACGCATCATCAGCAACAGCCTCATCAAACCATCGTGACTAAATGAGAAATTGCTTGTGACAAGCAATTTCTCCTTTAATCACGATGGTTTCTACCTAATATAGTAAGAATGGCCTTGGTTTGATTATTCACTATCTTATTTTTCAGTACAAAATTGTATGTGCCAATTTATTGCATAAATAGGTTTAAACTTAATAATGTTGTGGTTAAACTGATGAAAGTTGTGAAATAGGAACGACGTTGACCTTGTAAGTGTTTAGTCGTGCCAAGACTGCCTAGTTAAACAAAAAGAGGCTTATTGTGCTGTTGCGATCGGTGGTTTCTTTCCGTTTCAACAATTTTTCAGTCATATCGCAGCGATCAGCACACATAGTCATGCTCCAAAAATGTCTTCACGAGAACTTAATACTTTTCTTTCCCAAGCAGCTGACTGATTTCCCATATGAGCTCAACCAATCAGCGATGAGAGACGAATGAATTATGTCGGTATCGACCAATGAATACTGACCTAGCAGGGTTTGGAATTTAACCCTAAGAATACTGGGTAATTTTCTTTAAAAATAGAGTTTTGTGGCGTCTGCTTTCGAAAACCTTGAAAATATGCTTAGTTTTTCTCGAGGAAAGATACTCAGAGTAGCAAACATGTTAGATCACAGGCCAGTCGCCAATTTACTTGACGGCTAGCCTGGATCCAACCTGTTTGCATAAGCATAAAGTCGGTTCCAGCACTGTAAGGGTTCAATCCCATGTATTCCATTTTTGACACACTACCGACTGAGGGAATGGTGCCCGGCTCTTGTATTGAAAAAAGGCAACATTACTTAATAGTAAGTATTATAGATCTGCTTTCAGAGAGACTAATCTGATAATTTTTAATTTTACAGTGATTTCATCCGCAATGACGTCATCAACTGGCGTTTCACGGAACCCCACAATTCCTTTGACGAAGCGGGATTCCCTCGCGCAGACCGGAAGTAGAGTTTCCCTAATCTCCAACAACTCAAATAATACAAATAACAGTGGTACACATAATAAAACAAACGGCATGGGTTTCAAAGAAAGTGACTTTGTGAACTCTCATCCGGAGATGGTTGCCGGAAAGAAACGAACACCGAAGAAGGTGAAACGAACGGATTCTTACAAACTAGCCCTTGACAGACAGTCGGCCTATGATGATATAGATGCTGAAACGCGGGGCGAGAAAGCGCATGGAAAACACAAACGCGATAGTGAAAGTCGTGCTAAATACAATACGCTGCCAATCAAAATGGGTGTGACAATAGAGACAACCTCTCAACCCGAAAGCAGCAGAAAGAAACACAAACTAGATAAGCATGTGGATGGTGGTAATAAGGACCAGTTTCAGAGGTCGGCCTCTCAAAAGTCGGGAACCTTTCCGTCACCGGATACAGACGAGGATCAGAATTCCACACAACCGGAGCGGAAAAAGAAGAGCACGTCTAAGAGGATAAAAGAACGGCTGATTCAGACGTTTAAAAAGGACACATCTTCAGACAAGAAATCCCGCCATCGTGCCTCACGGAAACATACTGTGCGCCATCGGACATCTTCGGGAGGTCGAATAAGGCCGAATGGTCTCGACGGAACCCGAGGATTCCAAACACCCGATTCCATTGGCGGAACAGACAATCCCGAATCGATGGATGCTGACGACCAGAACAGCAACAAAGGAATAAAGATCTTGCAGTCCATAAGAACTAGCTTTAGACGAAAACATCGACCAGACAGTAAGTTTTCAACCATATTCACTTCTTTTTGTCTCAGATTGTAAAGGTATTAGGGCTTAACCAAATTGACAGTATCTGGTGACAGATATAAGGCATCATGATGTGTGCAAGGGTATCTGCGACCCAGCACCCGTGCGTAACTTCCTTTTACCGAGCGGGACCTAGCATATCGACAAAATCGGGAACATAATAGACCATTTTAAATGTCATCGTCTTCTTTTACTGACAACATATTTAAGCACGGAAGTATTACAATAACAGTGGTAAATAATCCTCAATATTTAAACCAATTTCAATATTCAATGTCTTTATTTAAGAACTGTTCAAAACATGTATTTTCATAAAACAATTGTGAAACGAGCATTCATTTCTTTTAGCACTTCGATTACAAAGAAATTTGCCTATAAAGAGTCATATGATATTGCTCTCCAGACACCTTGCTAGCTTTACATGATAAGATTGCCGATTCACTGTATAGTCTGGGTCCCAGAAGCTTTTACCCATTTAGATGATTTTACAGGACAGAAGTTATAGATCATTGTTTACAAAACAAATCTGTTTTAACAATTAACTACATCTGAAAGACCAATATCAATTGTCAATATTGCCAAGCTTGTCCAACGCCTTCCTGGACAAGTTAATCTTTACTGAGCCTTCATGGACAAGCGAAATAAACTCTATAACCGTAATAAGGACAAAAGCAGAAAAAATGGGATTTACAAAATGCAGCTTTATAATATTTGTTGTCATGCTATCCATGGAAGGCATTTTATCTGAAAAAAAGGATTAATTTCTTAATCTGTTAGAGAGTCAGTATCTAATTTTAAAACTAGATTTTAACCACACAAGTAGCAAACGATATACAAAATATGTGGCATTGTTTTCTATTTGGCTTTTCTTTCGTTGTTTATTTATATTTTCTAATCGGGCAATGTTAATGTTAACCCTACATGTAGCAGACGACACATTGGGAACTGTTGGGGGAGGACAAAGTTCTTATTAACGAACTATGCATCAGCTTTGTCATTCTTACCACTGTACTTCAATGATGCGTTCAACTTGGACCCATTTCAATTAGTACAACCATTTATCGAACTTGTATACACGGTTAATAAGTGCATTTAGTCACCGAGATTGCAAATATGTATTCAGGGCTTTTTTCCCCTTTAATTGGGAAGAGGCCCAAGCCTGTTGAATTTGGGAAATTTTATCGCTGTAATTGCTTAATTGAGAAGCCTAAAAGCTGGTATGACTTTGAATTTTTGCGAAAACTGCATGATTTTAAAGAAATTTCAAATTGGGAAGGTGCCTTTTATGGGAGTCTGTTATAAAACGCAAAAAAAGCCCGGTATTGCATTAGTGTTATCGACTTTTTGTGCTGACGTAATGGTGAACTGTTATTGTGTACATAGTGAATAACAACCGCTTTACTATGCGTATTAAAACTTCCTTCACCTATAAGCTTTGCACTCAGGAAAATGTTGATCATCGTATAAAGAAGCTTCAGAAGGTATTTCAAATTGAATTGTATTTTTAAAACAGTCTTCTGCTAGATAAGGAAAGAAAAATGCTTAATTTTAGGATTAAGATCTACTTGCACAAGGGTAGTAAAGTGACCATGTCCAAAGACAACCAAACTTGATTTATTGATCGATAAGGCCTAAAATAATATTATGTTTGTTTGGCCCCACTTTTTATCCCGTCTGTTTATAACTGACTCATTGTTGACGGGAAAACAGCCTAGGCAACACACATGTTACTTTATCCATTATCAAACAATAACGACATTCTACCGCTTTGTTGCAAACGACACTAGAAAACATTGATGGAAAAGAAAAATTTGCTCATGACGCGCAATTTCTCCCTTTCCCACAATGTTGTCTACCCTATCAGAAGATTATTTTTCAATTTCATCAAATTTTGAAAGGTCGTCCGCAAACTCTTTCAATGTGGGACAGTCGAACGTTTGGAGTTTGGTAAAGGATTAAGTGCGTGCTTTACATGCCCCTTAAAAATGGCTCCCCTCTATGGCATTATGGGTAATTGGGATTCTTATCCGCCTGGAGAAACCAGGTCCATAAAGAGAGAAGGGGAATACGAGTTTGATCAAGGGAAGTCCTTTAAATTTCTAAAGAATTGTTTAAAACTGTGTTAAACCACAGAAATAAGACTGTTCCATTGTCAAGGTATCATGATGAACGTCTATAAGGGTCAGAAGTGCAAGCCTTATTGCGGACAATAAATTGTTAAATGTAAGAGACGTGTGTCGCCATTTTATTGTGTTAGTCGATAAGCAGTGTAGGATGAGTACATTTCCTTCAAGTAAGATTTACTGACTGTTTTGATTTGACAGCACTGACATATGGCAAACTTTGGTAATGATGACAAACATTTTTTTGGTGATCTTTGGTTCACAAACCATCGTAACAATTAGAAGATTTTGCACGTAACAAACAGATTCTCCCTTTGTAGCAATTGTAAACGATTAGGCCTACGTGCATGTATAAAATAGTGCATCTCTATATGCAGTGAGAGTTTTAACTGTTTTATGGTCATAACTTAACGGAAAATCTACTCCATTACAAATGTGGATTATATTGATTGGAATTGAGAGCGTTATCAATGATATCGTGTAGGAAAAAAGATATCTCGTAAGTCGCCAAACCAGTCTATTGTATGGAGTTTTCAAAAACGATCTAATAAGTCTTATGCATTCTTCGATGCGTTTACTCATTAGAATAATATCTTCTTGGCGACTGTTAACTACCGCAATAATTTGGCTTTAGAATCAATTAAGAGGTTGTGACTATTACCTTTGAATGATAGACACCACAATATCCGGTTTATATGGATGAGCGACTAATTACTTCAGAACAATGCTTTGATTTGCTTTATCAGACATGTGGTTTGAGCCGTTCCTCCATTAAATATCTGTATCCTAACGGTGTTAAGGGAACAGTTTAAGAAATCATTGTACTTGGTCAATATAGACTCTTTTTTTCATCTTACCACGACTGTTTTGTTCATATTTAACAAACAAAAACAAAGTCATTTTCATATCCGACAGTTGTCATTCTTATTGCATGGATTTGAAAAAAAACCCGCAAAAGTTCATATAGTGTAGTGTGTTAAACGTGTGCACTTGTTTATCGTACAACAAGAATGCCTCGTCAAGACTATCGTTGAATCAAAACATTTCTTCTAGACAACACTCAATAGTAACGGGACGCCCTTAACAACAGTATATATAGCATCATGAGCAAGTGTTACGATTCATTGATCCACATCGTTTCAACGTTTCATGTCGCCATTCTATTTTTAACAAAACTTATCTTTTTTTTAGGAAATTCCAAAGAAGAGCCGAAACAGCCATCCTCTGGCGCTCAATACTCGCCCCACCGATCTCATCCCATCGACATTCCACATTCACATACTCCCGATACCGGATACGGAAATGCCACCATTGCTGGGAACGGAAGTGAGCCCAACGACACGATCTCTGAAATATTCGGCAGTCTAATTGACCCGACAAGTGACCTTTTTACCCCACCCAATTGTACGAGACCCGACAGGTCTAAACTCAAACTAGAAGGACTCACGAAATTCCGTCCCAAAAGTTTCGAGCGGAAGGATACAGAGGGTGCAACCAGCAGGACGCATGCGCGAGGTAACTACAGAAGTCATGGCCATCCAACGAGACGCGGTGATTTGTCCCCTACAGTTGAAATAGACGGCCTGGATTATACAGGTACGTAAGATATTAAAGTATTCGAAGCCAGATTACAAACATACTCGTTTAAACATACCTTTAGCAGACGACTTAAATAAAAGAAAGGAACTATTTCAAAGTTTTTAGTTTTGATACAATGATAGCATCCCAATATCATTAAGACATTTTATAATAGAATCTGTGTCCATACCATGATACGCATCGGTGTCTTTTTATAGGCCTAGATGCTAACAATTTACGTACCTTTACATGCAAACGTGACTGTTCTATAAAGATGAAAATAGCTCATTTACAGATTGCAATGATTATGAATTTATTTAGAAGCTCAAAACAGGAAAATGTGAAGAATCACTCGTACGGACTTCCTTTAATTCCTGTGCATAGCGGTTCGTCAAGTTTCTGAACGAACTATCAATTATTAGATACTTCAATACTTCATGAATGCAATCTGAACTCATCGGGCTTATCCAATGATCCCAGCTCACGGAAATACCCGAGTCATTACGATTGCTGTGCATATAATGCTTGTTTGTATTTATTTATAGACGCTCCCATTCGACCGCACCAATTTCAAGAAGAAAGCGACGACAATAACCTCCCTTACTCGATGGCGTCACAGACAGAACAACAGCACCGTGTTGACGAGGTCGGGAGGCGACTCGCTGCCATTGGAGACCGGATCGTTACTGACAAGGAATCTGAGAGCGCCACATCATCAACGGACGCCGGCCCTCGTCGGCTCTCGGGTACGTATTATTGTACAGTAGAATATCTGTACCTCGGACTTCTGATTGTCGAATTATTCTATATGCCGAAGTTAACACGGGTTCCCGAATCATTTGTTCTTTATATCTATGTCTTTATGTTCAAGACATCTCTATGTCGAACTCTCTTTATGTCGAAAAGAGTATTGCAGGTTTGGATCTAGACAAAGCCTGGATAGAACGGAAATGTATTATGCAGAACGACGTCAGACTACTGTCACTTCAGTTGCGGATTGTGAATAGACGGTACACGGCACGTTTGTTTTAAAGACACAATATACTTATTTGTCAAAGACCAATAGAGTTGGCTATTTTAGTTACATATCGGCATCTTTGAGCAGGATGCAATATAAGCTCTATGATGTCGTTGTTTTCTAAAAGCTTGTATCCGAGTACCTAGAATTATATAGCCTAACACCGAAAGGAACCTTCTTTATTGCACCTCGATCACTCATTGAATTGCTACCACAAGTACTTTACAATCGTAAAAGACTTACATATGATGAACTGAGTCTTCGATGCGTGCATTATCATCCACTGTTTATTTTACCCATACGGCCTGTATAATCATTGGCAAATCTCTCTTTTTACTTCCAGCGTTTGAGCAAGAAATTTTGGACGAGTTGAGGCGATTTGGTGATACCAAAAATAAAGAGATAAGCAGAGAGGTGGGTGTGTTCATTTTAAGATTGTAAATGCATTTGCAAAGGTTTGCTCAAATGATGTATCTTGGTTTTACACTAGTTGATTGACAAAGACTTAACATCGCGTTGGGATTAGCCGCCTTTTTTCTGTATTGACAGTTTGTACTGTATTAACATTCGGAATGGTCGAGATGAGGTGTAATTTAAAGAGATTTAACACGGTTCTTAAATCTGTAACGAACCGAGCAAATGAACCTCTCAAAGACACAAACACATCCGATCAGTGAAAAACACTGTCGTTCACTGAGCAGTTGTGATGTCTTTGTGTATACCAGCATGTTCTCTCAAACAATGCATTAGGTTCCTAATTTGCATAAAGTTCAACGAACGTTACAAACTCTTGAGACTTGTGAATAATAATCGTGCGTCAAACCAGATCGATTCGGTCTTATCATTTTAGCTTGACTATTCAAAGAATAATGAGAGCTTTACTATTCACCCGGTCGTCGGCGTCACCGTCGACGTCGCACCTTTGTTTAGTTTTTACATACAAGATCGTATCTCATGAACTTCTTTATGGGATGGTTGATACATCATACATGTATTCAGTGTCATTATGTTAGGTCCCTGATTTAGCTTCACATCTCTTGTTTTGAATTTAAGCAAATAATGCTTTCGTTTGTACTGAGCAAATCTTTGTTAAAGTTGTGCGTGCATGTTCGTTTCTCAACAACTATTGTTGAGTGCATCCTCTTATTTTAGAAACAAATAATATTTCACTGAGTTATACCCCTCTCCGACATTATCGAATATTCGAGCAAGCTGTCGTATGGGCAGCCATTGCCCATATTGAAATCATTTAAGGCTTCGAAATATTCAAAGTTGAAGTTGCATTACTTATATCTAACCCACATACATTAGGCTCTGTCACCCTTAATTCAAGCTTTATGACAAAATGAGCATCACTTGACGATTACTTTGTTTTATTGCAGGGCGGCGTTGGTATTTATCTAGTGCCGATAATCAAAAATATCATAACGGCTCATTCTTACAAAGAGTTCAAGCAAGTCGTACAGAGGGAGCTTTCGAACACCATGGGCTGGGACACGGTAATTGGCAATTATATCATAACGTTATAGGAATGTTGTAAAGTTTACACAAATTAAAGAAGTATTATGACACTATAACTCTTCGTGCAAAACCGTGGCAATGTTTGATTTGAAGTGGAAATTTTGATTTGCACACAATATCTTCCTTTGATGCAAATTTCATCATTACACCATTGAAATGCTTTAAAGTTTACAAAAATAAAAGAAGTATTATGACAATATAACTACGTGCAAAACAGTGGTACTGTTTGATTTGATTTGATTTGAAGTTGACTTTGCACGCATTATCTTCCTTTGATGCATATTCTAGTTTTCTTTTGGATTTATGTAAATGAACACATTTCAGAAATACATATTCATTTAATAGTGTCTGTGCATATACCAAAATTGGTCTTACGATTATCTATCTAATACATTAAAGATTAACATTTTCTTAGTATTAAAGACTGTGTGCTACATATTTCATAACCATTTCAAACACTCCAATGTTGCTTGGTACACTCTGATTATAGTATATACCCAAGTTTGTTTGACTGTTACCAATATTTACTCACGAATAAAATAATTCATACACCAAAATCAGTTTTACGATCACCAAACAATGCACACGAACAAGCAATGTTGTTTTAAGGTTGACTTACACATATTGTTTCACCGTTTTATTCCTTCTGAATCGTGTTTTAAGGTTGCATTGTACATATGCCTCATGAAGACGACGATGTGCGTTGTGTTTTCCGGAAGAGATGTAGGAACGATGGTGAGGAACAACGCAACACGTTACTTTAACACGAATATCCGACCTTTCATACAGTCACGACCCAATGGATGGGTAAGCATCATATAGCATTTGTAGATGGCATTAAGATAAACCATTTGTAGATGAAACAAAGCAATTGTAGATGAGGTCAAGCATTTGTAGATAAGATAAAGCAGTTGTAGGTGTGGAAAACTAATGTATGTCCAGTCCATTGCCCAATGCAAGACTCTAGAAAGTCCTTTAGGTTTGTGAAGTTCTTACTATAGATTTGTATTGAGTATCGAAAATATTTGAATATAAAGCAGTTGCTAATAAGAAAAAATGATCGATGTTAATTTTAGGGAACAATACAAAACAATTACGAGTTTTTCATGTTTGTACTTCATGTTTGTAAAGGACGTACTCGTAAAGTCTTGCTATGAACAATAGAATATTTTCAAATCTGAAGCATTTGCAGACAGGGGAACATAATGGATGTTAAACTTAGGGTACGTCGCAAGATTATATCGAGATCTTTACTTTTGTGAGACTTGCTTTAGTCTTGCATTGAGCTCTCGAAATCGTCATGACATACGCGAATCATTAAAACAAATGTTTTTTGTTCAATATTTGGATTTAAAACATGATTATCTGTTAGCACATATAACGGTTACTCTGGTTAGGTGTGTAAGTGTTTCAAAATGAAAAGTGAAGATATTTAACATTGTCACATTAATGGAATGTTTAAATACAACACCTCTTCAGAATGCCATTACTTGCTCATGTTATCAGTTTATTAACGTGAAATGGTGACGGACTTGCTACAATCGTGAATAGAACATTTTAGATTTGTTATATGCATAATGATGATTAGTTCTAAAAATGTAATTACCGGTTGATTATCTTCCTTCTAGGAATCCATAGTCGAAGAAACAGACGCAGAACTGGACGATTCCGAGTTGGATTGAATCCATCAATGTCAAGGTCACAGTCAAGTCGATCACGTGACACGGACGAGCCACATCATTGGTCAGAATTCGTTCAGGGGTAGATGCAATATTTTGTGTTGTGGTATGGTGCAGACTATAGTGTTCGTAGGAAGAGCAATACAGGACACATGTTAAATACTCATTGAGATCATACATTGACAGGTCCCTCTCATAAGACACACGTTTCAATCAGATGTTCACATTGAAATCATCAGCAAGCTGATGAGTACATGTATATCGTATGAAAAAGAGTCACATTCATTATGTTATTGGCTGATTGACAACGTTGATACACTTTTTTCAACTGGTCGTCTGGAATATTTTTTTTCTTTTATTCGCAACGATCGCTTGATTCATCCACTGGGACTGCGCCTGTGTTAAAATGAATACATATCAGGAATGTAAGCATTGGAAATGTTGAGTAAAGCGGAAAAGTGTTAGTTGGAAGACATGTTGCTTTGACTGATACTGTCAATGTCGAATGGAAAATTTACAAGATACAAGGATATTCTGAGGGGTGTTTCGAAGTCAGATGGGAACCGAAATACTTCGGTGGGTACTGGGATCACCGACTGGTTCCGATCGTGTCCAATCAGTGAGAGCCGCTTTTCGGTGTCGGAATCTGCTGAAATATCCTTCTTGTTTTTCGACGCCAGGCTGTCTTTCAAACACATTTAAGGTGGTCTAACTTAGAATTAGAAGTTACGGGCATTTAGTTTGACACTGACACTATATTTATAAACATTCCTCCTAGTCATGCATAGCTGTGACAGAACCGTTCATACGCAGGACTCTCATATAATTGTGTTGTTTGTTACTGTGTGTGAAATTCCAAACTTATCTCGTCATACTTGTTTTTTATATTTGATTATTTTTGTACACGTTTTATACAAAGTCATATCAGTCATACCAATTGTGTTGAAAAGAATTTGCTCATTTGTTCTGTGATTGAATTAGATTTCAAGTTCGTAGATTCATACGACTGTTAGGCCAGTCATCCTAGCTATTAAGGTCAAACAAAAACCTTCAAATATTTTGTGTTTATTTACATTGTATAATGTTTGTGACAGTGTTGTATCACACATTTCCGGAGATTTTAAATTACATTTGCGTACAAATGTACTGTACATGATTATATGAAGTTACGGAATCCCTTTATATTGCCCAGTGTAACTGTTTACGGATTACTGTGGTTAGAATATTGACTTGGCACTTACAGATGATGGGTTTATGAATCTCTGTGGCATAAGATTTTGCCTTTTGCCTCATTGGTTTCAATGGTTACAAGAGTCAAATATGGTTTTCAAAGTCATTTTAACACTCTGACAGTCGGTTTCTACCCTTATAGTGCTGGAACCGACTTGTGCTAATGCAAATAGATTAGATCAAGGCCAGCTGCCAAGTTAATTGGTGGCTGGCCTTGATCTAACCCGTTTGCTACCCTGAGTATCTTTCCTCAACAAAATTATGCAAATATTCAATGTTTTGGAAAGTAGACGACACAAAAATCAGCATTCTAAGATTTAGAGCCGTCTGAACCAACTTGCTTCTTTACAAGAATGAATCTAGCCACAAATGAACCCCCTTGTTTTGCTTTCGTTTTCGCTATTCCAACATAAACAAGCGGTGTAAAGAATTATATATCATTTTATTTGTTCGATATGATAGTTTCAACAAAGATGAATAAAGAAAGCTATAATAATTGAATAAACCTTTCTCGTTATTATGTCCTATTTACGACTTTCCAGGCCTGACCAATTACTTCCTACTTTACGTTAAAGCCATTTAGACGAGTTTTCTGTGGTGTCTCATCAAAAAGACATATTTTTTTTTGTTCGTATAAACGGGCATTGCCTTAGCAAGAATTCTAATTATTGGCCTGTCTTATTTTCCGCTCTCTATTGGCACATTTTTGCCTGCCATTTACCGCCAAGGTCTTATGATAAGACATATTGAGCTCTTTTTCAATATAATAAAGTTTTTGGACACCAGTTAAATGCATACAAGGAAACACGTCTTATAGCAAAGCATTCTTGTCACAAAAGGTTCGTGTACCGTAAAAGAAAAGTATAAAAGGAAAGCTGCAAATCTGTTAGGTACCGTTAGTAACAAGGACTAACCTCTCACCGCCTGCTCCTCCTGTCCGAACCTGCTTCTCATTGCCTTCACCTGCTGCTCGAAAGGAAAATCGGCCATAAATAACTCATTTATTAGTGACATATCTCGAAAATCAGGATTTGAGACAACAGTGGTGTGTAGGAGCCTCGCTGGTATGAATAATGGCCCATAAGCTGCTATATGTTAGGTTAGAAGGCAAAACCAGGCGGGAACCACCGTTTCTTGGACAACTATAACGTGAGAAAAGCGCTTACGCTTACAAACTAAGTACTTGCATGCAAACAACCTGATCTACGGATAGTTTGAACAATTTGCCTGAAGCATAGCATTCTTAGTTTTTTCGTTTTTTTTTGCGTTCAAATTAAACTATAATTGAAAATGTGTCAACAAAACTTACTGTGTTCCATCATTTACAGCCATTTTCCTGCTTCTCGGAAGCGCCTTCAGCTACTTTTACATACTGCTTATTTTGGAGAAGCAGACGTAGATTGGAAGGCGTCTATTTACCTCTTGGTAGAACATAGATTGCGAAGAAGTCACCATGAGTGTATCATCATCAGTATAGAAATCATGAGACAGTTTAGCAAACGTACGCGATTAACTGCAACCGCAAAATAGCGATACCACGACATACGAATAAAAAAACCTTTATATTGATTAGAAGCCTTTGTGACAAAATAATCAGTTGCTCATGAGGAGTCAATCGTTACAGCGCATATCCAAACTAAAATTGGCAATGCTTAAACAAAAGGCAAGAACACAAAGATGTAGATGAATTAAACAACGAGGTTGCGATGCTTCTTGTCATTGGTGTTCCGCCCACATTATGCGGGTATCGACCAATGCCGGAATATAATGTCCCTCGTCGGATACAGGAAAAAGATACCAAGGAGATAACCCTTTACCAAACGACACATTTTCGACTGTCCCAAATTGAAAGAGTTTGCAGAAGACGTTTCAAAATGTGATGAAATTGGAAATTAATCTCCTGATAGGACAGAAAACATTGTTGGAAAAGGAAAAAATGCTCGTTACGAGCAATTTGTCTTCTTCCCACAATGTTTTCTAAAGTCGTCTGCAATAAACTGGTAAAATGTCGTAATTGTTTGGTAATGGGTTAAAGAGGGTGCCGATATATCAAGGTCGGCTCATGGAAAGGGAAGTTAGCACTGGACGTAAGTTCTAATAATGTTTGACTTTGTCCAAAAAGCGGCACTCGTTCAACGCGCAATGTGTGCGTAGGCTTTCTATCTTTATTTTCATCGTTTCAAGATTCACTAGCGCTCTGAGACGGGATTTTGAATGTGATTGCGGTGCAGCAACGATTAAACATTTCTCAATACAGTATGTTTATGTTAAAACCCTAGCGATAAACACGCAGTAGCTCTTTTGCTTGTTTTAGTCGTTTTCGAAAAGAATGGCCAAGACATTAACCTGTTCAAAAGTCTACTGTAGAGCACTGTCTAGAATACATGTCAATCACTCAGAAACGTTTCAACAATTCTTAATCCATGAAGGACAAATATACTGGTAGTTTTAGTAGTTTAAACAAATTTTATTGCCATATAATTGAACATAAAATACACAGTACATGACATCGGTAAGTAACAAAATCATCAACTTAGAAACGGCCATTCCCTTTTGTAATTACATAATCATAAGAGTGTTATTAAGCTTTTGTTTCTTTAACATAGTAAAGTTAATCTATAAACACTCATCCCAGTTATGAAACATAAATGTTCTTAAGTAACAAATGACAATCAATGGTAAATATGAAATGGAAAACTTGTAAGATAGAGAAAGAGAAAGGAAGAACAAACAAATAACATAATGGAATACTATTTAGATATTCTGTCAACAGGATTTAGGGGATGAGGAAACGTGACAAAGGAGGATATTTGCACATATATTAATCAACACTGTTGTGTTTTAGGGAGAGAACCTGATTGATTCTTTAATAAACGTTTGGACCGCTAGAAAGATTTCAGCGTTTGATCGGAAACATAGACTTTGGTTCCCATACAATGAATTATTCAAGTTTAGTGGATGATACGGATGGAGCCGACATAATGACAACGTTTCAACATGATATTTGGTACATTTAAAGAAAAAGTGTTCTGCATCCTCTTCGTGGGATCCACAATCTCAATTAATGCTATTAGAAATGGTTTTTAAAAAGATCTGCTTGAAGATCACTGCAGTTATTTCTAAGACGAGCATGACTGACTGAGAATCTCCGCTCACCAATGTTATAGTGCGTTGGTATTAATGTGCGAGGAAATCGACGAAGAATTTCATTTTTAAACATGACAAGCGATTGAATAATTTTGATTTCGTTTGGTAATGCGTTCCAGAGGGCGATAGCAGATGGAATATAAGAGTTAGCAAACAGTTTAGTTCGTCGTGCAATGATATCAATGTCAAGAGCATTTATTAATGAATAATGCGTTCTAGTCTCTACAATTGAGGGAAATATTTGTGATAAATAATTTGGTGCTAGTCCATTTTTAATTTTGTATGTCAAAACTAGTTTTTGGTATTTTCGTCTATCAGCAAGTAATAACCAACCTATTTCAGAGTACAAGTTTTGAAGAGAAACGGACCTTGTAAGACCAGTTACTATATTCGTTCTGGTGTTCATTAACCCTTATGGGACTGGAACCGACTTCATGTTATGCAAACAGGTTCGATCCAGGCCAGCCGCCAAGTTAATTGGCGACTGGCCAGTGATCTAACCTGTTTGCTACTCTGAGTATCTTTCTTCACCAAAATTAAGCAGATATTTTTTTAATCTATCTTCAGAAAATTACCCAACAATCCAAAGGTTAAGGGCATTCGGTTAAACATGCTGTTTGGAGATTTGAAACATGGGACTTCCGCTGGGTATTGTAATAGCCTAAGAAGTAAATAAGAAGTATATCTTTGACATATTTTGTCCCCGACTATTTTTTTGGGGAATTGCCTTCCTTGATCCGTAGAAATGTTGACCTAAATACATGCACAAGAAGCATATTGGTATGTGCCATCAAGGCTCGTTCTAAATTAAGCATCACGATGATCAAGTGTCAGACCAAAATGCATGACTATCGAATTGATATATATTTGCTCAAATCGCCCCAAAATCCATAGAAAAAGCCCAGATCTAGTTTTGTTTACAAACCTTCCTTTCATAAGTAGATGTTCGACCAATTAAAGTTGTTCAATAAGTCCAAAACAATGAACAATCGCTTGAACAAGCAAAATATCATTTGATAAATGTTTGATAATGATATATATGCCGTTTGCCAGCTGATGCTTGAATCAAGAAAATATGTACAGTGTATTAGTTTTTTTCCCCACTTGACCATTAGGAAGTGCCTTTCATTCAAAAGCTATTCTTTCTTCCTGTCTTCTCTTTGCAGTTTACAAGAGTACAAAGCAAGAACGATATAAAGACATGTGGTCCATCAAAACAAGAAGTTGGATGAACAACAGAAAATGGGATCAATTCACGTCAATTTAGACCACAAAGCTAGATTGATACATTGATTATGATAATGGTATTTTACCTTTAGTACACTTATCATCATTATCATCGTACTAATGATAGTCATCATTAGTATCTAAATGAAATGAAAACAACTTCTCAGAAATAATTAAACTATAGAATCTTTTTCGATCTCTCCACCACTCTATATTGGCGTTTTGCCTTCAATTATCTCTTTCTCCCCTCCTTTGATATGTCTGTATGTTCCTCTTTATCCCAAACCATTATGATAAAGGTGAGTTATTCCTCAAACTGAAGACATGGGATCAGCATTTATAATGAACACTTACATAACTAAGTATTAAATTGTTTCTGACAGAATAAACATATCACAACGATACAAAAATTTCTTTATCACTAAGCTTTCTATACGTTTTATGTTTAAGGGAAAGAGTATTGGTCAAGATATGCAAAGGGCTTGATAAATTAAATCCACTTGTCCTAAAAATGAAAATAAGATAAACACATAGGTCAAACACAATCAACTTTTATACTGTTTATTTTACCTCTACATACATAGTTGTATAATTTCATTCTGTTAATATACCCTGTACATACAAAATTGTATAAGTTTATGTTGTTGATACACCCTGTACATACAAAATTGTATAAGGTTATGTTGTTGATACACCCTGTACATACAAAATTGTATAAGTTTATGTTGTTGATACACCCTGTACATACATAATTGTATATAATTTTGTAAAATATACTTGCACATACATTATTTGAATATTTCTATTTATAGTTAGATAGTCAGACAATGCATTTTTTTTTTATATTTGCACTATGAGTAATCTTTATTTCAAGATGTATTGAACAGTACAGTCTAAGCATTCCGAAGTATATACATGTATGCAAAATCCTCCCCAAGAGGGCAGATTAATCCTTTCCCAAACAACAAATTTTCGACTGTCCTTAATTGAAAGAGTTTGCAGACAACATTACAAAATGGGATGAAATTGAACAATATTCTTCAGAAAGCGCAGAAAACCCTGTTGGAAAAGGAAAAATTGCTCGTTACGAGCATTTTCTCCTTTTCCCACAATGTTTTCTAAAGTCGTCTGCAACAAAGTCGTCAAATGTCATTATTGTTTGGGAAATTTTACAACGAAAAAAAAATGAATACATGATGCAATTATAGAAAACATGATGACAAAAAGATAATGTGTTCATTTTAAGCAACTCCTCCTTTCCCTTTCCCAAATATGTTTACATACATGCTTCCTTGAAAAAAATACATTACCAAAAGTCAGACTGAATGCCATTTGCTCTTAATGCATTTTACAGTGAAAATACATAAAGGTATGGTTTTGTTATTGTAAATAACTATGTTTGTTGATTAGTCAATATTCAACCAATCAAAACACAGCAGTTGAGTTCAGCATTCAGTATCACATGTTCTTATCTTAGAACAAATTCTTGGTAAAATAGTGAGAGTTCCTGTTATACAATGTACTCTTATGGAAAAAAAAAAGACAAAACATTCTTGTCTACGATAACTCCTAGCTTTGTTCAACTACAATCATATTACTTGTAGTTCTATCTGAATTATATCATGTACAAATAAGGGGTATTCAAACGTAAATCATAAGCTTTTCCTGATAGAGCAAGCTTGATAAAATGACTGTGGAGCTATGAAAGCTCGTCTCCAATAATATCAAACATTGACCAAGATCTAGCCAATTCACACTCAGAGATT
>OX401407.1:39918847-39939540 GCA_947846245.1 Cerastoderma edule | reverse complement strand
TTAAAAAAGAATAGCCCAGCATTCTGGATGTAACCTGTTTGCATAAGGGTGAAGTCGGTTACAGAACTATAAGGGTTAAAGCAAACACAGACAATAGAATGAAAATCCTTTTATTTTTTTATGATATTGTTTCTAGCTTTCTATGGAAACTGGTTCAAATGTAAAGTGATGGCTAAAAAAATACTTAACAAGCATATGACATTTCAAAACCAAAAGACTGAAAGAGATTTTATTCATCATTATGTTTTTGGTCATTGTATGTTGGTATTTACTATGGGTATAGAAATAGTCAATCTATGGTAAAAAAAAAAAGGAAGTACCGGTATAATATTTTGTAAAAATATTCTCTTAAGTTTTTTAAAATTTTCTATAAGTATGTTCGTTTTTTCTTTTTAGAAAATGTATTTAATCAAACATTTTGGAAATGATGACAAATAAACAATTTATTTTTTTTCAGTTTTACTCCTCGTTGGCCTAAGCGTCACCATAGCAGGTGTGTTTTCCATTTGTGCCTGTCGAAACGCTAAACGCAAGACACGCTTTCTATTTCCATGGAAGAAGCGAATAAGAACAGAAACGGGGTTTAAATTCCTCAGTACCTCGGAAGGGGAATTACTCTCAATGAACAGCGATGACGATGAATTCTGACCGCGATCTTGATACTGTAATGTTTAACCCTTTCCCAAACAAAAAATTTTCAACCGTCCCAAATTGAAAGAGTTTGCAACCACATTTCCAAATGTGATGAAATTGGAAAATAATCTTCTAATAGGCCAGACAACATTGTGGTAGAAGGAAAGATGGTTCTTCACAAGCATTTTTTCCTTTTCCCTCAATATTTTCTAAAGTTGTCTGCAACAAAGTGGTTAAAAGTCGTTATTGTTTGGGAAAGGGTAAACAGATTTATTTCCTAATTTCATTAATGCTCATTTCAATTCACAAGCTGGATACAATTTGGAAAATAATGGTCACAAGAATGAGAAATTTCTGTTTTATGAGTGTTTTTCCTTTTGTGATGATGTTTTCCTTTTGATCTCGTTAAGGAAATGTTGTTTACCTGTCCGGGGTGGCAAAATTAATTGTCCGTACTGGGGTTTTGCTTTACTTGTCCATAGAAGCCAAATCTTTTTCTGCACTTGTCCATATAATGGTTATATACATGTATTAAAATTTCAGTAATAATCCACTTGTCTGTCAAGGTTTTTGGACAAGAAGCTTTACTTGTTGGTAAAACCCAAATCTTTCTCTGTTATTGTCCGTATAATGGTTAAATAGTAGAATTCTGTAAAAATCCACTTGTCTGTTAAGGTTTTTGGACAAGAAGCTTTACTTGTTCGTAAAACCCAAATCTTTCTCTGTGCTTGTCCGTATAACGGTTTAATATAAGATTTCTGTAAAAATCCACTTGTCTGGTAAGCTTTATGCCCAGCTTGTCCATGTATGACCATTCTACAGACAAGTCCAGAAAAAGTTTTGGCATTTTGAGGCAAGTTAATTAAAATCATATTTTGCTAACCTTGCCTGTATCAGCTAATTGAGACCTGTCAAGGAATGTGTTTTTTGCCAACAGATTAACAGTCATGATTAATCTTCTTGTACCATCATGAAATTGAAAGAAACATCAGACAATTATGTAAGAAAGATAATTCTACTCCTTGTGATTTTAGATACAAACCATCATCACATTAGATTGCTCTGTTGGAGCGGTATACTATTTGTCACATGGATTTCTGAAGTCTTCTACAGATACAAATCTGTAGGAGCGGTATACTATTTGTCACATGGATTTCTGAAGTCTTCTACAGATACAAATCTGTAGGAGTGGTATAATATTTGTCACATGGATTTCTGAAGTCTTCTACAGCAGATGTGGTATAATGAGGTAATACGGCATTAAAAGCTAAAACCTGAAGCTCATGATTTCATTATTCTACACTGTTTGTTTAAACATATTTTATTGCCCAAAATATACATAGCCATAATATAGAGTTTTAGTACAAATTATAGTATTCCACGCTCTTTACCGATGTACGATGGAATAGCCACTATGTAACAGATAATCAATTAAATGAGTTTTAACCCATAAGTCAATTTTTCAGGATATAGCCTGACTTGTTTAACTCCTTTACTACATAAGCCTTCATGAAAACATTACCACCTAATGACACATTTTTGCGTCTTGCAGCAGACGACTTTCAAAAAGCATTGTGGCAAAAGGAGAAATTGCTTGTGACAAGCAATTTCTCCTTTTGCCACAATACTTTTTCAATCTATTCACATATGAAGACAGCAGAACTGAAAGGTTTTTCACATGGTAACAAAGCTTTTCTGTCGTCTGCTTCAAGTAAAAAAAAAATGCTGTCTGCAGGTGTTAAAGAGTTAATGCATATGCTGTAAAGCCTTGAGAGACTGAGAATTTTTACTTAAAGTGATCTTTTCGTTGATCTTTTTAAGTTAAACATGTAGCATTATGAAGCATAGTGTAAAGTATTTTTGTAGCTGTTTGAACTGTTTTTTTTTATTTTTTTTTTGTTTTTGCAGGGTATAAAGGTTGCTTGCATATTCTGTATATCTCTGCCTTATTTTTTATTATTTTATGATTGTGTGTTGAGATTGCTGAGTGGCAGGCAAATGGATTTGGAATTTGATACTATCACTGTAATGCTTAATTTGCTTCATGTGAAATATTATAATTCTGACATTTGATTGGTTAAAATCCAGCACAGTTAGATATTGACCAATCAGAATCCAGAATGATTCACAGAATAGGCCTTAACCTAGTGGAAGAGCAATAAGTCTAAAGTGAGAATCTCTGAGTGTGAATTGGCTAGATCTTGGTCAATGTTTGATATTATTGGAGACGAGCTTTCATAGCTCCACAGTCATTTTATCAAGCTTGCTCTATCGGGAAAAGCTTATGATTTACGTTTGAATACCCCTTATTTGTACATGATATAATTCAGATAGAACTACAAGTAATATGATTGTAGTTGAACAAAGCAAGGAGTTATCGTAGACAAGAATGTTTTGTCTTTTTTTTTTTCCATAAGAGTACATTGTATAACAGGAACTCTCACTATTTTACCAAGAATTTGTTCTAAGATAAGAACATGTGATACTGAATGCTGAACTCAATTGCTGTGTTTTGATTGGTTGAATATTGACTAATCAACAAACAGAGTTATTTACAATAACAAAACCATATCTTTATGTATTTTCACTGTAAAATGCATTAAGAGCAAATGGCATTTAGTCTGACTTTTGGTAATGTATTTATTTCAAGGAAGCATGTATGTAAACATATTTGGGAAAGGGAAAGGAGGAGTTGCTTAAAATGAACACATTATCTTTTTGTCATCATGTTTTCTATAATTGCATCATGTATTCATTTTTTTTTTCGTTGTAAAATTTCCCAAACAATAATGACATTTGACGACTTTGTTGCAGACGACTTTAGAAAACATTGTGGGAAAAGGAGAAAATGCTCGTAACGAGCAATTTTTCCGTTTCCAACAGGGTTTTCTGCGCTTTCTGAAGAATATTGTTCAATTTCATCCCATTTTGTAATGTTGTCTGCAAACTCTTTCAATTTAGGACAGTCGAAAATTTGTTGTTTGGGAAAGGATTAATCTGCCCTCTTGGGGAGGATTTTGCATACATGTATATACTTCGGAATGCTTAGACTGTACTGTTCAATACATCTTGAAATAAAGATTACTCATAGTGCAAATATAAAAAAAATTGCATTGTCTGACTATCTAACTATAAATAGAAATATTCAAATAATGTATGTGCAAGTATATTTTACAAAAATATATACAATTATGTATGTACAGGGTGTATCAACAACATAAACTTATACAATTTTGTATGTACAGGGTGTATCAACAACATAAACTTATACAATTTTGTATGTACAGGGGGGTGTATCAACAACCTAAACTTATACAATTTTGTATGTACAGGGTGTATCAACAACCTAAACTTATACAATTTTGTATGTACAGGGTATATTAACAGAATGAAATTATACAACTATGTATGTAGAGGTAAAATAAACAGTATAAAAGTTGATTGTGTTTGACCTATGTGTTTATCTTATTTTCATTTTTAGGACAAGTGGATTTAATTTATCAAGCCCTTTGCATATCTTGACCAATACTCTTTCCCTTAAACATAAAACGTATAGAAAGCTTAGTGATAAAGAAATTTTTGTATCGTTGTGATATGTTTATTCTGTCAGAAACAATTTAATACTTAGTTATGTAAGTGTTCATTATAAATGCTGATCCCATGCCTTCAGTTTGAGGAATAACTCACCTTTATCACAATGGTTTGGGATAAAGAGGAACATACAGACATAGCAAAGGAGGGGAGAAACAGAGAATTGAAGGCAAAACGCCAAAAAAGAGTGGTGGAGAGATCGAGAAAGATTCTATAGTTTGATTATTTCTGAGAAGTTGTTTTCCTTTTCATTTAGATACTAATGATGACTATCATTTTTACGATGATAATGATGATAAATGTACTAAAGGTAAAATACCATTATCATAAACAATGTATCAATCTAGCTTTGTGGTCTAAATTGACGTGAATTGATCCCATTTTCTGTTGTTCATCCAACTTCTTGTTTTGATGGACCGCATGTCTTTATATCGTTCTTGCTTTGTACTCTTGTAAACTGCAAAGAGAAGACAGGAAGAAAGAATAGCTTTTGAATGAAAGGCACTTCCTAATGGTCAAGTGGGGAAAAAAACTAATACACTGTACATATTTTCTTGATTCAAGCATCAGCTGGCAAACGGCATATATATCATTATCAACCATTTATCAAATGATATTTTGCTTGTTCAAGCGATTGTTCATTGTTTTGGACTTATCGAACATCTACTTATGAAAGGAAGGTTTGTAAACAAAACTAGATCTGGGCTTTTTCTATGGATTTTTGGGCGATTTGAGCAAATATATATCAATTCGATATTCATGCATTTTGGTCTGACACTTAATCATCGTGATGCTTAATTTAGAACGAGCCTTGATGGCACATACCAATATGCTTCTTGTGCATGTATTTAGGTCAACATTTCTACGGATCAAGGAAGGCAATTCCCCCAAAAAATAGTCGGGGACAAAATATGTCAAAGATATACTTCTTATTTACTTCTTAGGCTATTACAATACCCAGCGGAAGTCCCATGTTTCAAATCTCCAAACAGCATGTTTAACCGAATGCCCTTAACCTTTGGATTGTTGGGTAATGTTCTGGAGATATATTAAAAAAATTTCTGCTTAATTTTGGTGAAGAAAGATACTCAGAGTAGCAAACAGGTTAGATCACTGGCCAGTCGCCAATTAACTTGGCGGCTGGCCTGGATCGAACCTGTTTGCATAACATGAAGTCGGTTCCAGTCCCATAAGGGTTAGTGAACACCAGAACGAATATAGTAACTGGTCTTACAAGGTCCGTTTCTCTTCAAAACGTGTACTCTGAAATAGGTTGGTTATCACTTGCTGATAGACGAAAATACCAAAAACTAGTTTTGACATACAAAATTAAAAATGGACTAGCACAAAATTATTTATCACAAATATTTCCCTCAATTGTAGAGACTAGAACACATTATTCATTACGAAATGCTCTTGACATTGATATCATTGCACGACGAACTAAACTGTTTGCTAACTCTTATATTCCATCTGCTATCGCCCTCTGGAACGCATTACCAAACGAAATCAAAATTATTCAATCGCTTGTCATGTTTAAAGATGAAATTCTTCGTCGATTTCCTCGCACATTAATACCAAAGCACTATAACATTGGTGAGCGGAGATTCTCAGTCAGTCATGCTCGTCTTAGAAATAACTGCAGTGATCTTCAAGCAGATCTTTTTAAAAACCATTTCTAATAGCATTAATTGAGATTGTGGATCCCACGAAGAGGATGCAGAACACTTTTTCTTTAAATGTACCAAATATCATGTTGAAACGTTGTCATTATGTCGGCTCCATCCGTATCATCCACTAAACTTGAATAATTCATTGTATGGGAACCAAAGTCTATGTTTCCGATCAAACGCTGAAATCTTTCTAGCGGTCCAAACGTTTATTAAAGAATCAATCAGGTTCTCTCCCTAAAACACAACAGTGTTGATTAATATATGTGCAAATATCCTCCTTTGTCACGTTTCCTCATCCCCTAAATCCTGTTGACAGAATATCTAAATAGTATTCCATTATGTTATTTGTTTGTTCTTCCTTTCTCTTTCTCTATCTTACAAGTTTTCCATTTCATATTTACCATTGATTGTCATTTGTTACTTAAGAACATTTATGTTTCATAACTGGGATGAGTGTTTATAGATTAACTTTACTATGTTAAAGAAACAAAAGCTTAATAACACTCTTATGATTATGTAATTACAAAAGGGAATGGCCGTTTCTAAGTTGATGATTTTGTTACTTACCGATGTCATGTACTGTGTATTTTATGTTCAATTATATGGCAATAAAATATGTTTAAACTACTAAAACTACCAGTATATTTGTCCTTCATGGATTAAGAATTGTTGAAACGTTTCTGAGTGATTGACATGTATTCTAGACAGTGCTCTACAGTAGACTTTTGAACAGGTTAATGTCTTGGCCATTCTTTTCGAAAACGACTAAAACAAGCAAAAGAGCTACTGCGTGTTTATCGCTAGGGTTTTAACATAAACATACTGTATTGAGAAATGTTTTAATCGTTGCTGCACCGCAATCACATTCAAAATCCCGTCTCAGAGCGCTAGTGAATCTTGGAACGATGAAAATAAAGATAGAAAGCCTACGCACACATTGCGCGTTGAACGAGTGCCGCTTTTTGGACAAAGTCAAACATTATTAGAACTTACGTCCAGTGCTAACTTCCCTTTCCATGAGCCGACCTTGATATATTGGCACCCTCTTTTTTTTTTTTTTTTCAATTGTCATTCGACAATCCGTTTATTCAATATTATTTACAAATTTACAATCATAATAATATACATAAAACATTATTTTATGTTGTAACAGTCATAAAGTTAATCTTTTTATATTTAAAAAATTTGGTTTATCATGACGGATGTGAGTGAAAAGAGTAGGTGGTGGGTGTATATTGCAGGGGTATTTTATGTATGAGAGCCCATCTTTTGGTATCCATCTAACCGAAAACGAAATTTAGAAGGATGAAATGGGTTGGCGAATGTGAGTGTTGTTGTAAGGATTGAGTCGTGTCTTGCTCGTACAAGATAACTCCTAAATCATGGTAGTGAATGAGTAGTATTTGATATGTTATTTTAAATGGTAAGCTATGATAGATGTTAGGTGGGTGAGTGCAATGGAGAGGTTTTGAAAGAAGAAGGTAATATATGAGATAAATCTTTGATTTGGGTGCCAGCACAATATAATGTGTACAGATTATATAAGTAATTCTATTTGTTTTATGTTACAACTATCTAACCTTTAATTGTGTTATTTAACAATTAAAATACAGAGCAAACTTTATATTCTTATCTATAGACAAGAGAAGAAAATTTTGCTCACCATGCAAATTGCAGGTGTGTGTGTGTGTTACATACCGGACCGGTAATTAAAGACTTGACAATGTTGTATGAAAAATAGAAAGTATAGTATCAACTTTGGAATGCCTTTTATAAACCGTCCAAAGGAATATAAATTCCTGTTTAAATAGTGAAAATATATCAAATTCTTTCATTCTGTTATCACTAAGGAAATAGGCCTTATAAATGCAGAAACAAAAAAGTGAAAGTATAACGTTTAAGTTGTAAAAGTTCGGCTCGTCTAGCTTGTAGCCTTCAATCACTGTTTTCATATTTCTAAAGTTTTTGTAAATTCTACACAATTTGAGGACTTTATGTTATTGAGTCCAACACTTTTCTACAATCGGACAATTTATAAATATATGTTCATACGATTCGGTTACACCACAAAGACTGCAATTAGGAGAGGCTATCATTTTCCATTTGAATCGAATTTCTCTCGAAGTAAATATTCTGTGTATACATCTATATTTGAATTGTTTAATTTTGTTGTCGTGAAGCGTATTGATAAAGTTATATACATTTGTCCAATTAGTTGTTTGATGCAATATTTCGTTCCAATAAGTGTGAATGTATGGTTCGACATATTTATGTTGAATCAGATTCTGATAAACTTCTTTATTTTCTATACTATGAATAGGCTTTCCTAGTATATTTATTTCTCGATCTAGTTTAATTAATGATTTTGACCGTTTTTCTGCTTTAATGATATTAAGCCAATCTTTTGGAATTGAATTTTTAATCATGTGTAATTCGGCTAACCAATTATTTTTTGAAAGCAGTTTGGTTCGTACTGCTTTTTCACATATGAGGCCGTCATCATTTATGAGATCATTGATAAAAATAATATTTGACTCAATCCAGCTTTTGAAAATTAAGCATTTATTGTTGTATTTTATGGATTTATTTCCCCATATTAATTGTTTTCGTACAAAATTAAAATTTAATTTATGTTGTGTTTCGTTACCGTTTGATCGTATATAGATATTTATTAATTCTTTATAAAATTCACTAATGTGATTTGTATTTATGTCTTTTATTGAATCCAGGTTCATGTTAAAAATTAAATAATTATTTCCATATCTGTTTAAGTAATATCGCGGGATTAATTGCCAGTGTGCTTTCTCATTTTGTTTGTCTGTTAAGGATTTAATCCACTTTATTTTAAGAGATGTAATCAGTAAGTTTACGTCAACCATTCCAAGTCCTCCTTTTGATCTTGGCCCAGTTATGATTGAGCGTTTTATTTTCTCTCTTTTTCCATGCCATAAAAAGTTAAATAAATGCTTGTTTATTTCATTTATTTTGGCTTTTGGAACTGTTAATGACTGGAACAAGAATATAAACTTTGGAATAAGTAAACTATTAATGACCTGTATTTTACCATAAAGAGTTAGTTTGCGTCTGTTCCAAGCTTGGATCAAGCTTTTGCACTGTTCTAGTTTAAGATTCCAATTTAAAGTGTTACATTCATTAAGATTTGTACCGAAGTATACACCAAGTGCTTTAATGGGACAAGTCTGCCATGATATATTTCCTGGTTTTTCGTTGCTATTCACTTTGCTACCGATCCACATTGCTTCAGTCTTATTCTTATTTAGTTCTAAGCCTGAATATTTACCAAATAGATACAATGTTTAATGCTTTAACAATATCGTTCGATCCCATTAAAAATAGTGTTGTGTCATCTGCTAATTGAGATACGCGTATTTCTTCATTTGATGCCTTAACTTTTATACCATGAAGTACATTAGATTGTCGTATTCGTAAAGCCATAATTTCAGCAGCTAGGATATAAAGCAGAGATGACGTCGGACAGCCTTGTCTAACGCCTCTCTGTGGTTTAAAAGTTCTTGATTTCCATCCATTGTTGTAAATGCATGACTGACAGTTTGAATACAATGTTTTGACCCATTTTATGAATCCTGGTTTAAAACCAAAGTGATTAAGAGTTTCAAACAAGAAAGACCACTCAAGGGTATCGAAGGCTTTACGAAAATCAAGGAAGACAACTGCACCCTCAATCTGTAAATGTTCAGCGTATTCAATAACGTCTTGTATCTGTCTGATATTATATCCTATAAATCTATTTCTTATGTATCCCTGTTGATCCATATTGACAATCTTGTAAATTACTTTTTGTAGTCTTTTTGATAAAACCTTGGCTGCTATCTTGTAATCTACATTCAAAAGGGTTAATGGTCGCCAGTTTTCAAGACTTGATGGGTTTCCTTTTTTATATAAAAGTGATAAAGCTCCAGTTCTTTGTGAGTAAGTTAATTCAGAATTATCATATCCTTTGTTAAGTACATTTCTTAAGTAAGGGCCTAATGTTTTCCAGAAATATTTATAAAATTCTACTGTAATTCCGTCTATACCGGGGCTTTTATTAGGTTTCATTTCATTAAGAGCATCAGTGCATTCAGCAAGTGTTAAATATCCTTCACAAGTCATGGCATCTAAATCTGATAATTTTTTATCACACATGGTTTCTGATAAATAGTCTTTTATGTTTTGTGTGTTCTGTGTTTGCGAACGATATAAGTTTTCATAAAAGCGAACCTCTTCGTTGAGTATATCTTGAGGTTCTGTAATAACTTTTCCATTTACATGTAATTTATTCAAAGTTTTCTTAGTTTGCCTTGAACTTTCTAGATTTAGGAAGTATTTTGTATTTTTCTCACCCTGTTCTATATCATCAATCCTTGATCTAATTTTTGCACCATCAGATTTAATTTGGTATAATGTATTTAATTCTTGGTCAATTTGTTTTAGTCTATGTTCGTTCTTATTTGCTTGACATAACTTATACTCTTCTTCTAGGAGGTTTATTTTGTTCTTTGTAGATGTGCTTTTACATTTTCCATATGTTATGGATTTGTCTTTTATATCAAATTTAAGAAGTTCCCATTGTGTTTGAATATCATATGTGCTATTGTTCTGCAAGGACTCCTTGATGGAGAGTGTCATTAATTTAATGAAGTCTGGATCATTTAGATGTGAATTGTTGAATTTCCAGTACCCTGGACCACGTTGTGTTTGTTTAGTAACTTTAAGGAATATAGCTAAGTGATCAGTGTATTTAATGCTAGCTGGCCTAATATCTGAACTGTGTATGGAGGGAACGATATCTTGACCTATTAGCCAGAAATCAATTCGGCTTTTTTCAGAATTCCAAGATCGTTTCCATGTAAATTGCTGCATGTCTGGATTAAACTCTCGCCATGTGTCACATAGATTGTTCTCCTTAATTAAGTGCATCAATGATTTCACGGGTTTAACAAATGTGTTTTTCTTATTCGGGTTTCGTACTTGTCTATCTTTAACAGTTATTGTGTCATTAAAATCACCCCCAATTATCAACGTACCTTTTGCGTGATCATTAATTAATGTATTTAAAGAGTTAAAAAATTGGTTTCTTTCATTGAAATTATTATTTGCATAAAGGTTTATTAGAGTAACTATTTTATCACCTAAATTTATAATAAGAAGATTGTAGCGACCTTTCTTGTCGTTTTTCTGGCTCAAAACTTCGTATTCTAGATTTTTATTCAGCATTATTGTACAACCTCTGCTTAAGTTGCTGCCATATGAGTTAGACAATTCCCAGTTGCTGAATTCTGTATGTAATTTGTTATCTAGTTCTGATGTAAAGTGTGTTTCTTGAAAAAATAAAATGTCAACTTTCTGTTGGTGTATGTATTGCTTCACGCGCGATCGCTTCCTTGTATCCCTCATACCTTGACAATTAAGTGATAAAAAATGTATATGAGAAGGCATTAACTTGTGTTTTTAGTGTTTAAATCCAAAGAAAAATGTAAACATAAACATATATGCAGTAATTCCCAACGCAAAGAGAAAAAAAAATCCACGAACAGTTGGAAACATAAACCATGCTGATTATAACAGATAATGGAACGCTGTGTGGAAAGAGTAACACTGTTATAAAAACAAAAAACATCGATACATTTACCACAACAAAGGATATCTCGTTTGCAATAAGTCTCCAAAAAGCTAATATGAGGTACACATATAACTTTCGTGCCAATGTCAAAAGCATGACAAAATGAAAAAGTGCTCTGTAACCTAGTATATTCTTTAACTTTAATTCTTTAGAAAATTTTGTAAATAAGTAGTATAATTTTCTAAACATCGATACAAATCCTCGAACAAGCGATATCTCGTACATAATGAGTATCCGTAAAAGGTAAGTATATTTAAACAATGCGTGCAAATTCTTTCTAAAGAAGTAGAACTATTCAAAACATTGTGTTGGAAGAGTAGTAATGCTCAAAATATAACATCGATACAACTCCAACAACAAGGGGTATCTAGTGTACAAAGAGATTCCATAAAAGGTAAGTATCTGTAAAGTAATGCATGTAAATTGTTTCTGTTAAAAGCATGATATGTTATTCGTCTATTAGTTTCCTAGTAAAAGGCATGTATATGTAAAGTACTGCGTGTAAATCTTTTCTGTAAAACATGAGGTATATATATATATTGGAATTGGTACGAAAGATATATATATATATCTTTCGTACCAATCTCAAAAATGTGACAAAATAAAATAGTGCTCTGATACCTAATCTATTCTTTAACATAAAAGTTCATAGATAAATTTGTGAACAAGATATATAACTTTTCAAACAATGTGTGGGAAAAGTAGCAATGTTCAAAAATACCATCGATACAATTCCTCGAACAAGGGGTGTATGTGTGTAAATTGTTTCCATAGACATGAGGTACATATATATATCTATTGTAAACGTCAATAGCATGACAATATCAAATAAGGTTTCGTTATCTAATATGTTTAATTGATTCTAATTCTCGCAGAACACTTCTCAAAGAAGTAAATGAACTTTTCAAACATTGTGTTAAAAGAGTAGTAATGCTCAAAAATAACATCGATACAATTCCAATAACAAGGGGTATCTACTTCACAAGGAGACTCCATAAAATTCATCTAAATTGTTTCCGTAATTTTCGTACTAATATTAAAAGCATGACAAAACAAATAATGTTCTGCTACCTCATATATTCCTTGACTTTTGTAAACAAGTAGTATAATTTCCCAAACAATGTGTGGGAAAAGAAGCACTGTTATATACAAAAAAATTGAAACAATTCCTCCAACAAGGGATATCTCGTAAACAATGAGTATCCGTAAAGGGTAAGTATATTTAAAGCAATGCGTGCAATATTGGCACCCTCTTTAACCCATTACCAAACAATTACGACATTTTACCAGTTTATTGCAGACGACTTTAGAAAACATTGTGGGAAGAAGACAAATTGCTCGTAACGAGCATTTTTTCCTTTTCCAACAATGTTTTCTGTCCTATCAGGAGATTAATTTCCAATTTCATCACATTTTGAAACGTCTTCTGCAAACTCTTTCAATTTGGGACAGTCGAAAATGTGTCGTTTGGTAAAGGGTTATCTCCTTGGTATCTTATTCCTGTATCCGACGAGGGACATTATATTCCGGCATTGGTCGATACCCGCATAATGTGGGCGGAACACCAATGACAAGAAGCATCGCAACCTCGTTGTTTAATTCATCTACATCTTTGTGTTCTTGCCTTTTGTTTAAGCATTGCCAATTTTAGTTTGGATATGTGCTGTAACGATTGACTCCTCATGAGCAACTGATTATTTTGTCACAAAGGCTTCTAATCAATATAAAGGCTTTTTTTATTCTTATGTCGTGGTATCGCTATTTTGCGGAGTAAAAGCTGGTTGCAGTTAATCGCGTACGTTTGCTAAACTGTCTCATGATTTCTATACTGATGATGATACACTCATGGTGACTTCTTCGCAATCTATGTTCTACCAAGAGGTAAATAGACGCCTTCCAATCTACGTCTGCTTCTCCAAAATGAGCAGTATGTAAAAGTAGCTGAAGGCGCTTCCGAGAAGCAGGAAAATGGCTGTAAATAATGGAACACAGTAAGTTTTGTTGACACATTTTCAATTATAGTTTAATTTGAACGCAAAAAAAACGAAAAAACTAAGAATGCTATGCTTCAGGCAAATTGTTCAAACTATCCGTAGATCAGGTTGTTTGCATGCAAGTACTTAGTTTGTAAGCGTAAGCGCTTTTCTCACGTTATAGTTGTCCAAGAAACGGTGGTTCCCGCCTGGTTTTGCCTTCTAACCTAACATATAGCAGCTTATGGGCCATTATTCATACCAGCGAGGCTCCTACACACCACTGTTGTCTCAAATCCTGATTTTCGAGATATGTCACTAATAAATGAGTTATTTATGGCCGATTTTCCTTTCGAGCAGCAGGTGAAGGCAATGAGAAGCAGGTTCGGACAGGAGGAGCAGGCGGTGAGAGGTTAGTCCTTGTTACTAACGGTACCTAACAGATTTGCAGCTTTCCTTTAAATACTTTTCTTTTACGGTACACGAACCTTTTGTGACAAGAATGCTTTGCTATAAGACGTGTTTCCTTGTATGCATTTAACTGGTGTTCAAAAACTTTATTATATTGAAAAAGAGCTCAATATGTCTTATCATAAGACCTTGGCGGTAAATGGCAGGCAAAAATGTGCCAATATAGAGTGGAAAATAAGACAGGCCAATAATTAGAATTCTTGCTAAGGCAATGCCCGTTTATACGCACAAAAAAAATATGTCTTTTTGATGAGACACCACAGAAAACTCGTCTAAATGGCTTTCACATAAAGTAGGAAGTAATTGGTCAGGCCTGGAAAGTCGTAAATAGTTCATAATAACGAGAAAGGTTTATTCAATTATTATAGCTTTCTTTATTCATCTTTGTTGAAACTGTCATATCGAACAAATAAAATGATATATAATTCTTTACACCGCTTGTTTATGTTGGAATAGCGAAAACGAAAGCAAAACAAGGGGGTTCATTTGTGGCTAGATTCATTCTTGTAAAGAAGCAAGTTGGTTCAGACGGCTCTAAATCTTAGAATGCTGATTTTTGTGTCGTCTACTTTCCAAAACATTGAATATTTGCAAAATTTTGTTGAGGAAAGATACTCAGGGTAGCAAACGGGTTAGATCAAGGCCAGCCGCCAATTAACTTGGCAGCTGGCCTTGATCTAATCTATTTGCATTAGCACAAGTCGGTTCCAGCACTATAAGGGTAGAAACCGACTGTCAAAGTGTTAAAATGACTTTGAAAACCATATTTGACTCTTGTAACCATTGAAACCAATGAGGCAAAAGGCAAAATCTTAAGTCACAGAGATTCATAAACCCATCATCTGTAAGTGCCAAGTCAATATTCTAACCACAGTAATCCGTTAACAGTTATACTGGGAAATATAAAGGGATTCCGTAACTTCATATAATCATGTACAGTACATTTGTACGCAAATGTTATTTAAAATCTACGGAAATGTGTGATACAACACTGTCACAAACATTATACAATGTAAATAAACACAAAATATTTGAAGGTTTTTGTTTGACCTTAATAGCTAGGATGACTGGCCTAACAGTCGTATGAATCTACGAACTTGAAATCTAATTCAATCACAGAACAAATGAGCAAATTCTTTTCAACACAATTGGTATGACTGATATGACTTTGTATAAAACGTGTACAAAAATAATCAAATATAAAAAACAAGTATGACGAGATAAGTTTGGAATTTCACACACAGTAACAAACAACACAATTATATGAGAGTCCTGCGTATGAACGGTTCTGTCACAGCTATGCATGACTAGGAGGAATGTTTATAAATATAGTGTCAGTGTCAAACTAAATGCCCGTAACTTCTAATTCTAAGTTAGACCACCTTAAATGTGTTTGAAAGACAGCCTGGCGTCGAAAAACAAGAAGGATATTTCAGCAGATTCCGACACCGAAAAGCGGCTCTCACTGATTGGACACGATCGGAACCCGTCGGTGATCCCAGTACCCACCGAAGTATTTCGGTTCCCATCCGACTTCGAAACACCCCTCAGAATATCCTTGTATCTTGTAAATTTTCCATTCGACATTGACAGTATCAGTCAAAGCAACATGTCTTCCAACTAACACTTTTCCGCTTTACTCAACATTTCCAGTGCTTACATTCCTGATATGTATTCATTTTAACACAGGCGCAGTCCCAGTGGATGAATCAAGCGATCGTTGCTAATAAAAGAAGAAAAATATTCCAGACGACCAGACGAAAAAAGTGTATCAACGTTATCAATCAGCCAATAACATAATGAATGTGACTCTTTTTCATACGATATACATGTACTCATCAGCTTGCTGATGATTTCAATGTGAACATCTGATTGAAAAGTGTGTCTTATGAGAGGGACCTGTCAATGTATGGTCTCAATGAGTATTTAACATGTGTCCTGTATTGCTCTTCCTACGAACACTATAGTCTGCACCATACCACAACACAAAATATTGCATCTACCCCTGAACGAATTCTGACCAATGATGTGGCTCGTCCGTGTCACGTGATCGACTTGACAGTGACCTTGACATTGATGGATTCAATCCAACTCGGAATCGTCCAGTTCTGCGTCCGTTTCTTCGACTATGGATTCCTAGAAGAAAGATAATCAACCAGTAATTACATTTTTAGAACTAATCATCATTATGCATATAACAAATCTAAAATGTTCTATTCACGATTGTAGCAAGTCCGTCACCATTTCACGTATCGTTAATAAACTGATAACATGAGCAAGTAATGGCATTCTGAAGAGGTGTTGTATTTAAACATTCCATTAATGTGACAATGTTAAATATCTTCACTTTTCATTTTGAAACACTTACACACCTAACCAGAGTAACCGTTTTATGTGCTAACAGATAATCATGTTTTAAATCCAAATATTGAACAAAAAACATTTGGTCTAATGATTCGCGTACGTCATGACGATTTCGAGAGCTCAATGCAAGACTAAAGCAAGTCTCACAAAAGTAAAGATCTCGATATAATCTTGCGACGTACCCTAAGTTTAACATCCATTATGCTCCCCTGTCTGCAAATGCTTCAGATTTGAAAATATTCTATGGTTCAAAGCAAGACTTTACGTCCTTTACAAACATGAAGTACAAACATGGAGAACTCGTAATTGTTTTGTATTGTTTCCTAAAATTAACATCCATCATTTTTTCTAATTAGCAACTGCTTTATATTCAAATATTTTCGATACGCAATACAAATCTATAGTAAGAACTTCACAAACCTAGAAATAAAGAATATGTAAATATAATTGAAGTGGTATTTTTCCCCCTCTTTGTCATTGGGCTTTTGGGTAAATGCATTTGAAATATGCTATGATCCTGTATTTTTCGCTGCTTTTTCAAGATTGATTTTTTGGTTATGTATCAGTTTTCTAACAATCGCAAAAAACTCATCGTTGAACGACTTTTCAAACATGCAACTTTGTTTATACTCTTTGTGTTTTTCCTTCATGTTTCACTTCCTCTTACTCATGAACCTATACTGTTGTTTATACTTTTTTAATAGTTTGAATATGTATTGTCAAAATATTAATCAGTCTGTAGTTATATTGGATATATTTTTCTCAAAAATTGAACTGTTTAAATACAAAACGTTTATATGGCAGATAACTGCGAAATCCTTTCACTGAATTGCAGAGGTCTACGGGGAGTTCATAAACGACTTCAAATTTTTAATTTCTTAAGGAGTATCAAATGTGACTTATGCTGCTTACAAGACACTCATTTTACGTTAGATATGAAGACAAGAATTTACGAAGAATGGGGATCTGAATGTTTTTTCAGTTTCGGAACCTCGAACTCAAGAGGCGTAGCAATTTTGATATCGAAAAATGTAGATTTTAAAGTTCATCAGAATATTATTGATCAAGAGGGTAATTATGTCATACTTGATTTAACTTTAAATGGAAATAAGATAACAATAGCCTCACTCTATGGTCCAAATAATGACACACCTTTTTTTTATGACTCTATTTTCGATCATATAGATCAAATCAATAACGATTCCTTTTTACTTTGTGGAGATTTTAATGTAGTCCAGGATCCAATTCTAGATTACTATAATTACAAACATCTTAATAATAAGGAAGCACACGACACATTACTAAAACATATCGAAAGTAAACAATTAGTTGACCCATATCGCGAACTATACCCAAACAAAAAACGTTTTACGTGGAGGAGGACAAATCCTATTAAACAAGCAAGGCTTGATTTTTTCTTCTCTCTCCAGTACTAGCTCATAATATTGAAAACACTGATATATTGCCAAGTTTACAGTCAGATCATTCAATAATAAAGTTAAAGTTAAGATTTAACAACTTTAGTCATGGCAAAGGACTATGGAAACACAATACATCCCTACTCAAAGATATTGAATATGTTAGAACAATTAATCAGGTAATAGAAGATATAAAACTACAATATGCTCTACCAGTGTATAATTTAGATAGATTAATTGATATACCAGATAAAGATATTCAATTTATTATAGATGATCAACTTTTTCTTGATACATTACTTATGGAGATCAGAGGAAAATCTATCTCTTATGCATCTTTTAAGAAAAAGCAGAATCTTCATCATGAAAAAAATATTTTAGAGAAAATCAAGACAATTGAAGAAAATTTAACAGAAGAAAATTCAGAAACACTAAATATTCTAAAACACGATCTAAATATTTTGCACGAGAACAAACACAAAGCCTTTTTGATAAGATCAAAATCACAACAAATCATCGAAGGAGAAAAACCAAGTAAATACTTCTTAAGCTTGGAAAAACATTATGCAATATCGAAAACAATGACAAAATTAATAAATGATAATGGGGAGGAAATAACTGATCAAAAATCGATATTGAAAGAAATTTCTAAATTCTATAAAAACTTGTATGACGCACAGCATGGATACAATGATTCTGAATACAAAGAATATGTAAAAGAATTAGAACATCCGAAATTGACAGTTAACGAATCAAACCACGTGGAAGGGCTTATTGATCTTTCTGAAGCCACAAACGTATTACAAAACATGAAAAACAACAAGAGTCCAGGAAGTACTGGTTTTTCTGCTGATTTTTACAAAGTCTTTTGGAAACGAATTGGTACCTTTGTTATTCGTGCTTTAAACTGTGCTTTTTTGAATGATAAATTGTCTCTAACACAATCGCAAGGTATAATTACTTGCATTCCAAAAGGTGAAAAACCCAGACAATACATAAAAAATTGGCGCCCGATTACTTTACTCAATACTGTTTATAAGATTGGCTCTGGGTGTATCGCAAATAGAATTAAATTGACTTTAGATAAATTGATCAATAGTGATCAAACAGGTTTTATTAAAGGTAGATACATTGGAGAAAATACACGATTAATTTATGATATTATGCAATATACAGAAGAAAAGGATATTCCTGGATTACTTTTGCTAATCGACTTTGAAAAAGCTTTTGATTCATTATCATGGTCTTTTATTGAGAACACTTTAAAATTGTTTAATTTTGGCCCAGATATACAGAAATGGTTTAATATTTTTAACAAAACTTCAACTTCAGCAATTATGCAGGCTGGTTATCTGTCTGACTTCTTCTCAATCAGAAGGGGTTGCAAGCAAGGGGATCCGCTTTCAAGTTATATTTTTATAATGTGTGCTGAAGTTCTATCTCTAAAAATCAAAAATAATAACAACATTAAAGGTATTAAGATAAATTCTACTGAGCATAAACTTTCCCAGTTCGCAGATGACACAACAGTAATTCTAGATGGCTCTGATACTTCTCTGAATGAAACACTAGACACTTTAACAAATTTTTCTCAAATGTCAGGTTTAAACGTAAATTTTGATAAAACAGAAATTGTATGGATTGGGAAAAACAAATATAGCACAAATAGTATAAAGACAAAGTGGAAACTAAAATGGAATATAGATAGGTTTACCATGTTGGGTATTAAATTCAATGTGGATCTAAACAAGATGATTGAATATAATTTCGAGGATAAATTTAAAAAGATGGAAACTGTTCTAAAACAATGGAAAAGAAGACATCTAACTCCTATAGGAAAAATAGTTGTGATTAAAACATTAATTATTTCTCTATTTAATCATCTATTTATATCTTTACCAAATCCTCCCGCTTCTATGATACATAAAATGAATAAACTTTTATACGAATATATTTGGCATGGAACAAATAAAGTAAAAAGTAATATTTTAGTTAAAGAGTTTTCAGGTGGAGGTTTGAAAATGATTAATTTGAGTGCTTACATTCAAGCTCTAAAGTTAACGTGGATACGGCGAATTTCAATTATGATGGTAAATGGTTTGATATCTTAAAATGTCTGATCAATGTTAATAAATTAGTGAATTGCGGCGAAGCATACATTGATCAATTGTGCACTCACATGAAAAATGAATTTTGGAAAAATGTTTTCGAATCTACAAGGGCATATCTCACTAAACAAGAAAAGTGTGTTACAAATTTTAACCAATATCCTATTTTTTACAATAAAGATGTTCAAATTGATTCAAAAACATTGTTTTATAAAGATTTTTTCGATGTTGGAGTTTTGTTTATTGGTGATTTATTTAACGCACGTGGGAATTTTATTTCTCATGAGGAGTTTAAAACTAAATACAGTTTAAATTGCAACATTTTAACATTTTTAGGCATGTATAAATCAATAATGAAAGCTGTTAAAAATCTGAATTGTTTGATTGTGACTCCAGTCCAAAGACCTTTCATTCCTCCTTTGTATAGAAATATTTTAAGATACAAAAGAGGAGCAAAGAACATGTATACGATATTAAACCAGAATAAATACAAACCATCATCTATAGCACAATGGACATCCAAGCTAAACATACAATACTCAGGAAAAGAATGGCAAAAAGTTTTTTCATTACCTTTTAAATTAACAACTGATGTCAAGTTTCACTGGTTTCAATTCAGAATAAACCACCGAATCATTGGTACAAATGATCTTCTTTATAAAATGAAAATTAAAAACAACCCAATGTGTACTTTTTGCAAAAAAGAAACAGAAACCATTAGTCACTTATTTTGGAACTGTGCTTTTACTAGAAATATAATTCAATCAATTTTTTCAAATATACAAGAGATACAGGTTAACAAAGAAATCTTTATTTTA
>OX401407.1:39775661-39918347 GCA_947846245.1 Cerastoderma edule | reverse complement strand
TATTAGAGGAATCTGCGGTAAAAGGTGTATGGAAAAACCTAGCACGTCAGTTTTTTCTTACGTGTCCTTTCGTTTACTAAAACCACCTTTACAAAAATTCTCATCACATACATTTTAACATCATAAAATACTTTTAATATTCTTAACTTGAAACATTTGACTTGAAATATTGTCATGATGTATGTGTGGTTTTTTGACAAAACAGTTTTGCGACACAGAATAAATGAAATGAAGTGAGAAAGCAATCTTTTAATATTGACAAAAACTATCATGTCTTAGTGGAAAGTTCATGCTTTGGTTATTAACTGCAACAAAATAGAGTCACTTGATTTATTACAAAATATTATTCAAACCTTTGCTTGAAAGACATTGTCGTTATGAGTACAATTCTGAATTGCATGGTAATCAAGCCTGTCATTGAAAAAGAAGGCCTACTGGAACTTTTTGTTTTGTTTTTAACATAAAATCAATATAATAAAATGAAAATAAAACAAAATGTCCAGAAGTTGTTTCAGATAACCAATCAGATAACCAAAACATAGCTATTTTACTGTAATAAAGAAGTATCAATTTCGCTTGACATCTCCTGTGGCAACGGATAAACAGGTACGCACTTTCCTTATCTCACAGAACCTCGCGTCACGCGAGAGTTTGGCGATAATTCCGGAGTTGCCAATCTCTGTTATCTATGTCTCTGGAGTACTGGTGTTTTTTTTCCGAGTCACATTTACTGTGGCTGAGACTCTACAGTGTCTCTCTAAGGACACTTCCATACCAGCATATACACCCAAGGGTTGGATCCACATATGAGGCTTTGCCTTAAGTTTTGCTAACACATACTGTATGGCTTTTGCCTGTGACTTGATGCTGGAATGACTATTTCACTCTAAAATTAAATTCAATATGCTTTAACTAAAGTAAACCTTACTTTCATTTTCAGCATTTTACTGATGGTAAGCCAACCAAGGAAAACCCTGACCCTTTACCAGCTATTCATTTTGATAAACACACTCCAGCTAGAAAACTTCCAAAAGTTAGACCGGTTTCTGAACCACCAGTGAAACGGAGGAAAACATCATTGCCAGAATTGCCAGATTTTGGCGTTTCCAGAGACATATTAAGGTATGTTTCTATGTAGGCTGCAGTATCGTTAAAAAGATACACAAAAGCAAAAAGCATTGTAATGCGTTGTAAATCATACAACATGTTTTGAGGTTTGGGGTATAAACTTTTTAATATTATACTGTATATGATATGTGCATGAGGCAGTTGATTTTGGAAAATAAGAGACATTAATAATAAAATAAAAGTGTAACACATGTCTTACTTAATAACTTTTATTACATTAAGTGTTATTGATATATCTACAAAAGAGGTTTCTACTAAGTATAATATGCCTTTTTACTACCTATGAAAATCAATCCTATTTAATGTACATCTAAATAACTCAAGCAATAAACTTTTAGAAAGTTGACCCATTTCTCCAAATAATTTTTGTTGAAAGTAACCAGAGACAACAGTAACAATGCATGGAAAAAAACACTTTCTTTGATATAAGTGTAAAGAAATCATTATCACAAAAGAATTGCTCTTTTTAAGCTTTTTCTGTTTTTGTCGCAGTATTTCCAAAAGTGAGGGAAAAATAAGTATTATGGAGAAATGGGTTAAATAGATGAACAAATGATACATTTATGATTGTATTGCTGCTGGATTTCTTTTTGAATAAAATTTTCACACATATACCTTTTTTTTGTAGGACAATCAACAATGTCCAACAATCCCCAGTTGATCTACATTCATCTGACATAATAAACCATGAAAACATCAAAGAAAATTTGGCAGTGGAGAACAATATTGGTATGTTTTCTAGTCTTCAGTCCCAATCTTTTTTTTTACATATTCTTATTGAAAAAAGGCTTAAAATTGTTAACATAAACCTCAGTAAGTCTCTTGAGAAGGGACATCATTACTTCTTTATTTGGATATATCCTTTCAATGAAAAGCTCTAGTTTAGTAAAAACAACAAAGTCACAACACTTTGCCCCTGTCACAAGTAACTGACCCTGTACCTGAAAATAATATGCGTGTTCTTTGTTGATGGTGAAGTGATCATTGTCATTCTTAATACAGAAGTCTTTAATATTCGTGCAACTTCTGCTATGGTCATGTCTCCGGCTACGTAGGGACACTTAACTTCTAATAGGCCACTATCATTATTTTTGCAGAAAATTCCATCTGGGCTTGCCCCTAGAAAGGGAAAATCAGGATTAACTGTTAATCCAATATCATGAACATGGGAATCGGTTCTTTTGATATACATAGCCTTTGCACTCTTTTCATTAACAATACCATATGATGTGGGCTTCGACTGAAAAGGCTTTGCATTGAAAGTGTTATTAAGAAAACTGTCATTTATGTCTTTCTTCCTCTTCATTATGAGCCCAAAAGAAGATGCTGTTATCCTTTTCTTTCGTTCAAGGTGCCATAGCTTACTCTCATTCTGTAGCCTTGTTGATTTCTCCATTGTTCGTGACTCGTCCATCGTTACTTTCAAGTCGGCCCAAGCGTGATGTTGTTTAGTCAAAATGTTGGTGTTATCTGCATCAATGTCAACTCTTTGCGGAAAGTAAATGTCACCACAACCAGTAAATTCTCTTGGTTTCGAAACAAGGCTTATTAGTGGACTCTGAAAAAAGACAGAACACATATTATTATTTTGTTGTCTTTATCCTTTCTTTTAGGTGACAGTCTTGGAATGCTAGCACTTGCAGCCGAGAATGAATCCCTTAAGAGACAAGTGGCATCTCTTATTCTGGATAAGGAAGACATAATTCGTCAGAAGAGAGAAAATGATGAAGAGAATAGAGTGGACGATAATATTTTTTCCACAGAACAGTTAAGAAAGAACACCAAAAAAGATGAATTTATTTATTATACTGGATTGACCCAGGAACAGTTTAATGTTTTTTTCTCTTTCTTGATACAAGACAATTCTCTGCCATTTGAGCCCAAGAAATCTTTATCCAGTCAAAAGAACATGAAAATTGAAGACCAAGTTCTTTTAGTTTTAATGAAACTTAGACAAAATTTTGACTTTACTCATATAGGTAAAATGTTTCAAATTTCTCAACAAGATGCCAGCATGATTTTTAAAGACTGGATACAGTATATGTATTATCATTGTGGATCTGTACCAATATGGCCACATAGAGATACAATAGTAAAAATGATGCCTGAACGATTTCATCAAGAATTTCAAACCACAATGGTTATCATTGATGGTACAGAAATAAAAATGCAACGTTTAAGTTCAATGACTCGACAAAGTCAATGTTACTCCGACTACAAGTCCTGTAACACCCTGAAAGGTCTTGTAGGGATAGAACCAAGAGGTGGTGTTATCTTTGCTTCAATGCTATTCAGTGGTTCCATCTCCGACAAAGAGTTGACTGAAAAAAGTGGATTCTTAAGTACCTTGAAAAAATTAAAAGACTGTGGGAAACTGTCTGAATGAGATTCAGTGATGGTTGACAAAGGATTCAAAATTGAAAAAGAATTAGAAGACATTGGATTAAGGCTGAATATTCCACCATTTTGTAGGACTGGCACACAAATGAGTAACTCTGAGATAAAATTAACAGAAAAAATTGCAAGACACAGGGTTCATGTAGAGCGGGCAATAGCTAGGATCAAATCATACAAAATTTTGAGTCACAGAATTGATCTTAGTCACTTTTCTTGCATAAATCAGATTTGGTTTGTATGTTGCTTCTTAACAAATTTTATGAATTTTCTCATTAAATGAACAATAAGATAGTCCATAAGATGTACCTTCATTTATCAATTCGACCGGATATTGCTCTGTGTATATAGAATGGTGAATTGATATCAGAATGTATGTGTGTGCTTATCTAGGACCAAGCTGGTCACAAAGTTATTGAGAATCATAATGCCATTCAAATGAAAGTTGGTATGTTACCTGGTATGACAACGCTGAACCTGGCAAACATTCACCACATTGGGTATTCAGGGTTGATTTTGCGCCAGCTACGAGATATGAAATTGGACTTGTTGTAAGTTGGGTCAGCTCTTGAATATGATCACTGGTTACCTTCACTTTCCTGTCTTTTAAAGGAAAAAAAATAAATTAGAATTGATAAAGGAATATATCCTAATCACTTACTTAATGATGACTCATTTTGACACACCTAAAAAAGTAACCAATTGGATAAAATGATAAAAGAGAAGTAATTGATCCTTTGTTACAATGTTGTTGTTTTTTCACAATTTTTCAAGCCTTGGCTAATGTTAACTTGTCATCTGCTGATGCTCTTCCAACTGGACCAGAAGGAAGATCTCATATGGGGTTAATGAGTTAACATAATAATGCTAAAATTATTGATCTTTAAATGAGAAAAAATGAAATAACTATGCTGCAACATGTAATATGCTCTGTTATTAAATTGTACTTAGTTACATTTTATCACATACAATTCATTAACCTGTTCAGATGAATTTTGCTTGGTATATGTTTGCAATAAAATAAATGACAAGAGTATTCATCTGTTTTATTTCTTAGTTCAAACATGTGCTTTAAGCTTTAATTAGCTTGATTATAGTCAAAACTAACCACCCTTGAGTTTGCTTCCAACCAACCAGTGTTAGTGTCATATGAAGACTCTTTTGTGTGAGCCATTAAGACTAAAACATAATCCACCCTAAGCAGACAACATATCAATTAGAAAACATCTTTAATTTTTTGTATCGTTGATTGAATTTGTTTACCTGTTGTCATGAAAATCAGGTACTACTGGCTTCCGCTTCCTCAAAATATTTGTTGGTCTAGATATGATCATTTGAGAAACTGGTTCTGCAGTGATTTTCTCCCCTCTAGGTCTATCCCACTGTTGCGGAAGACTGGTTGATGACAATAAACTTGGAACTTCCTTGAATCCCTCCACCTTCCAACTTTCTGTAAGACGAATCACTGCAACCACATGCGAGCATGTCCCATCATCCCTGAAATTAATGTATTGAACTATTCAATAATTTGAAAAAACATTATAACAAAGACATCTCCACATCACAAGAATGCTGCTAAATCGAATTTGAAAATATCGGTACCTATTTCGGAAAGAAGTCAGCCACATGAAAATATATTGTGTAGTACTGGTGACTCGTGAGGAAATGGTAGATAGGATGTTTAAACGACTTGTGGCCTATACTTGGTTGCAACCGACCATGACATGGAGAGAAATACATACAATACTGTTGAAAACAGCAATAATACCAACCTTATTGTGAATATCGGATACATTCATTGAACCAAATGACATAGTTTAAGGTAGAGATAAACAACTACTATATACAGAATAAGTGGAGGCATTCTGTCCTGTTGTGTTGAGCTTAAATTTCCACTGTTGACTTTGTCATGATCCCAATCTGAGTTAATTTCAAATTGGCGGTGGTGATCATTTATCCTACACAGAATAATATAACCTAGTTCTAATTTGTTTTAAATCAATATTCCACCGATCTACCGATACCATAGAGTTTAGTAAAGTATTCATGTTTTTCGCGCTTTTTTCGCATTTTGTTTTTCTCAAAGTTCGCCAGTTTAAAGACAATACAGGATGATTCATGTTTACTGTCAGTTTTTAAAATCAACAGTAAAACGAGAATATACAATAAAACTAAAGAACTTACCCTTGTTTGCACTTGCAATGAGCATCAATGATGACTCTTTGTCCGGTCGAAATTTGAATGTAGACTACATGTCGAGCGTCATGCTTTCGTTGGCTGGGGTATACCTCTCCTCTAACGCTCACAATTTCACCATCTTCCTTATAAATTCTCACGCTCTGTACGTAGCATCCAGCAATAAAGGCATGCGCTTTTTGTTTCTTTCGTAACGAAATCTCCGCTTTCAAGTAAACTAAACCGAAATCATCGGGAACGTCAGACAGAGATCCTTGTTTGTGTATCGACGCCATTTTACTGTGAATGTCGGAGTTTATTAGAGTGACGTCCCTTGTTTTTGGTGGGCGTGGTTAACTGCTCTGTGTCGTAAGGTCAATTGTCAGACTGCCAAATTTCAGGACTTAAATGCAATCATTACATTGATTTTTCTATCTAGTATTGCTTCTAAAAAGAACTTTATTTTTTCTATGTCTACAGTTACTGATTAGAGAACACCGCATCGATGGGCCGCTCAGTAAGGAAATGTTGGCTGCTGAATGTAGAAGTTTTATCCAAGACTTCAAGATTACCTCAACTCAAGCAAACAACGTTGAAAAGATGACAAGGAACCAGGCGGAGAGTGGGTTGTGGAAAAGACGGAGGTTGGGCCGGATCACTGCTTCGGTAGCACATGATGTTAAAGTGAGAAAAGACGGTACAAATTCAGACAAATTGTTAAATAGAATCATGAGTAGTGACAAATATGACATCAGTTCAGTGCCCAGTGTTAGATATGGCGTCACTCAAGAGAAAAAGGCCAAGCAACAGTACTGTGCGACTATGAGAAGAGATCACAAGAACTTTGAGATGAGAGACAGTGGACTTGTTATTGACACCACTTTTCCTGTGTTTGCAGCATCGCCTGATGGTGTGCGTACATGTGATTGCCATGGTGAAGGTTTGGTTGAGGTGAAGTGTACCTATAAGTACAGAGACTGTTTTGTTGGTGATATTCCCCATATTGATCACCAGTTTTATTTAAAACCAAATTCACTGGTGCTTTAAGAAAGTCATAGGTATTACTCACAAGTACAGTTTCAAATGTTTGTTTGCCAGATACAATTCTGTGACTTTGTTGTATATAGTGATAAAGATGTTTCTGTACAGACAATATATTATGATGCAACACATGTTGGAGATCTTGTAGACAGGTGCACATCATTTGCATTTAATGAAATTGTACCACGAATAATAGTGAAACAAATGGAAGGGGATGATGAATAAAAAGGATTAGACTTTCTGTGAAAAATTCTATAAAATAAAGTCAGGAAGCACTTCAAAAGTTTCAATACATAAATGTTCCATTTCTTCTCAGAAGATTGTAATTGCACTGATATGATGAGAAACAGTCCCAATTACCATTTACTGAAATGAACATACTTGAAAACTTATCTAGTATCTTGATGTCTACCTTACATATAGATATATGGCAACAGGAAATAAAAAACAAAAATGTAAAAGCATGTATAGTTCTTGTAAATTTAATGTTTTGTATTTTTTTTTATTAAATTAACATATTTACATATCTTTGGGTTTTTTATTTTGCACTAAAGTACATAAGCAAGTAAATGTACAAATAAATATTTTGAACAGTTTCTTATAAATTGCTTTTGGTAGAAAGAAGTTAAGAGTACAGTAATCCTATTGTTATGTGTTTCACACACATCAGTAGGATTACTGTAGTCTTAACTTCTTGACAATTATACTTTTTACTGCAATGTAGGAATTTCACAACATATAATTTCATTGTCTCATTCTGATAGACCATGCAACATTTATTTAACTAATTTCGGCTGAAGATTAGTAAGAGCACCACATATCTGCAAAATATCGTCAGCGTGCTTTATCAATGAAATTGGCAAAGTGTGCTTCAGAATTTGGAAGTTTTTAATTCTTTCAATTGCTCTCTCCACATGTATATGAACGCGAGAAAGTCTTCTCGCAACCTCTACTTCCTTTAGAGCAAGTTGTTTTTTCCCTCTTGTAAACGGTGGGATAGCTAATGAAGCACCATGAACAACAAGCTCTTCAGAAATCAAAAATCCCCTATCAGCAAGAACGAGATCCCCAAATTCCAACTTTTCATAAAAGCCTGATTTTGCTGTTAGTTCTTTGTCCGATACACGTCCACCCCAACACTTCGAAAGGAAACTGATAGCTCCATATGGAGTTATACCAACTGAAAACTTGAGGGTATTGTGATGCTTGTAATTAGAGTATGTCTTTGCACGTGTATCTAGATTTGATGGCCTTTGTATGAAAATTTCACTACAATCAATAATCACACGACATTTCTTGTATTTCAACCTAAATGATTTGGGCATATTCTTCAGGATAGTTGCCTTGTCACGCCATCTTATTAAGAATCTCAACTTTTGGGCAATCACTGGCAGACAATTTGAAAAAATCTTTGAAACCTGAGTTGGACATATGTTAAATCTAATTGCTATGTCTGCATTTGTCAAGTTTAATTTCAGTTTCATTAAAACAAGCAAAAGTTGATCACCAGCACTCAAGTTTCCAATCCGTTTAAAGCCAAGACTAACTAATGTCAGCATCCACATAAAAACTGCACATGATGGCAAACCAGTCAGTGTCCTAATTAGACTGTTCCTTAAATTGGAGTAGGTGAACTTCTTTTCTTTGAGTTCTCTTTTTAAGTCTCTGTTCTCTGTTAACAGACGCTGGTATTCCTGTTGTAGGGAGCTGTGCCTGGCTTGTAGTTCATTGTTTTCTGGCTCCAATTCCTTCAACTTGGAATCTGTAATGTTTGGATCAGGATTGGTACCTAAAAGAACATGTTTGATACAAGGACTTTAAGTACAGGATATATGAGCCAAGTCTTGAAAAAAAATAACTTGGCATTCATTTGCATGTATATATCAATAAAGTGATCATTGAAAACTGAAACAGTAAGTGTTGTCATAAATAAATGAATTTGTGGAGGACAGTGGTCCGGGTTAGTGTTGGCTTCTGGACATTAGGGTCATGGGTTCGAATCCCGTGAAAAGCAGAATCTGACTGTCAAGCTTTTATTATTTGATTAATCCACATTCGGTGCAAGTACTGTTTATTTATCCAGGAAGCAGAATTGAGAGTGTTTAAGTTGAAAGAACTTGTTACATAATCAATGTAAATAAAATAAATAAAAATAAATATATAAGTTTTTTTTTAAACTAATAAATGAATATGTGAAGGTGAAGTAACTTAATATTAAGTTATTTACAAGAAAGCAAGTGGTCATTCACACATGCCTGTGTCATGGTAGAAGTGGAAGCGAACTGTTTGAAAAATACAACACATTTATATATTGGAAGCTAAATGAATATATACCTATTTCAACAAATGTTGGGCTGTTGTCCATACCAAGACCCAATAATGCATCTGCAGCAATTTCTCGATTCTCATCTATCGGTGTTAGAGCTAGTCTACGTTTCACACGTCTCTGATGCCTAGCAGTGTCGTCAGATGATTTCACCAGTGGGGTGAAGCAAAACAGTGATGGTACATAGCCAGGATGATCTGGGTCTTCAGATGGCCCTCCTATAAATAAATTATAAAAAAGTTATCAATATACTGCCATGGTGTGAAAAGGCTAATTAGTACAGTTAGTTACTGTCTTACTGATAAATGCAACTGACAATTTTAAGAAGTCCGAAACATAACCTGTAGGGTAATAGTTGTTTTGCAATGTGCTGCATTTGAATAAAGTTACTTATTGTATTCCAATATGCAAAAAATATCTGTTAATCAGAGGTTAAATGCCAATTGTATGCATGTTTGCAATTCACACTTTGCTGATTTGAAGTCACTTTAAATAATAAACATTTCCTTAATTTTGGTATCATAATTTCCAATCAATTAGATCAAATGAAGTTTTAAGAACTGACCCATTATTGCAATTAAAGCCAGTTTTGTATGAAGTAATTTTCAGTGCTTTAATTTTCTTGATATAAAATGCCGTTAAAAGCAAAGACCTAATAAACACAGATAAGCAACTCCCCATAGGTAAAGACCGAACTCCCTTATCATCTCGTGGAGGATGAGATTTCGGGAGACTATGCGAGACTTCCTAATCTCGTCGGCACTGAAGTGTGTCTGCCAGCTAGACGATGTAAACGAAGGTTGAATAAAGTGTGAAAACTAACGTTTATTTTATTAATTTTTCGATAGTTTTACAATTCCTTTATTAGTGTGTTGTTTTTATTAATAATTGCATATGAGACAATTGATTTCCTTTTACCACTGGTGAAACACGTGTTTTAAAATGTGTATCATCAATAGAACCGAAAGTGCTAGAATTGGATGGGATGGTAGAGTATTTGTATAACTCCTCGGAAACAAAAACAAAATATGGGTTGATTTAGACAAACTTTGATTCATTACACATAGTTTTATCGGCCAATTGAAGATCAAGGACTTTTATACATTTTTGTGATGTTGAGAGGCATTTACATTCTCTTATCTGGTCTTGGGTTTTTGAAAGCGTATCGTTGCATGTTTTAGTAGTAGAGCAATAGTTTTTGTCTAACTCCTCGAAAACAAAAACAAAATATGGGTTGATTTAGACAAACTGTGATTCATAACACATAGTTTTATCGACCAATTGAAGATCAAGGACTTTTATACATTTTTGTGATGTTGAGAGGCATTTAAATTCTCTTATCTGGTCTTGGTTTTTTGAAATCATATGGTTGCATGTTTTAGTAGTAGAGCAAAAGTTTTTGTCTAACTCCTCGGAAACAAAAACAAAATATGGGTTGATTTAGACAAACTTTGATTCATTACACATATTTTTATCGACCAATTGAAGATCAAGGACTTTTATACATTTTTGTGATGTTGAGAGGCATTTAAATTCTCTTATCTGGTCTTGGTTTTTTGAAATCATATGGTTGCATGTTTTAGTAGTAGAGCAATAGTTTTGTCTAACTCCTCGGAAACAAAAACAAAATATGGGTTGATTTAGACAAACTTTGATTCATTACACATAGTTTTATCGACCAATTGAAGATCAAGAACTTTTTTTCATATGTTTGTGATCCACCATCGGAATATGAAATGTTTGAATGGGACAGTAAAAAAATCGAAATGATAAAATGATCGGTAGGGGAATATTTTCCAATATTATTTGTATTATGGTAAGGGTCTTATACATAAGAAAGCAACGAGTGTATTGAATATAAACATTTACTTTTATTTTTCAAACTGGTCAAATATGAATATGTTTATCGCAGACGGATTTAAAGTTTAAATCAATTAAGGTATTACCATTTGCCAAATTAACGTCATATCATCTTATGAACGTATACCGCATTCTCACTGGTGGATGATCATAATTGACCAAGTGCAATCGGCATAATTAAGCCAAATTGACAAGTTATAATAGTATTTCAATTTCAAGTTAAAAAAAAGTGAGGGGGCAAATGTCCGCCCTGTTCATTAGAGCGAGGGGGCAAATGTCCGCCCTATACCAAAAAGGGGACAAATGTCCGGGGGGGCAAATGTCCGTATACCGTGTTTATTAGGTCTTTGTTAAAAGGAATACAAGTGTATAATCATTGTATGAAAATGAAGAAATTGATAAAATTACACCACACACATGTCATTAGAAAAACGACGACCCTTTCATGCAATGATCACTTAGACGAAACGACCGTCACCCGGGAGTATTGTTGTGTTCTTAATAAACCGACCGAACTGACTGTATTGTTTAAAAGTATATTACATGTCTTCCATATTCATTGATCTTATAATATAAGTGCCATGTTTACCTCCAATAAAGTGCTCCGAGCACAGCCGGTCGTAATCTTTTGCTTCCCATGGTTGGGAGGGATCCTCCAATCTCATCCGTTTCATGGCAGAAATCCATCTCTTCCTTCTGTTTATATCAATTGGAAATCGGTGAAACTTAACGTTGCCTCCTTTTTTTTGCCCTGTTTGTACATCCTACTGCTGAACAGGTGTTTACCATATTTGGATGTTAGGTTTAAATTTAGATGTACACGGTCTGTTTACGCTGGTTGTCAACAAAAATGGCGATCGATTATTTTACCCTCCAGTCAATATCTAGGTCATTTTACAGGTGCGCGTTACGTCACCCGTCATTGTTCGTATATATAAACAGGAAACAAACGAAAGGTTGGGGCTAAGTCTTTTAAAAGTGGAATATATTGAGTATTTTCGATCGGACTGCATTTTTATTTCAGTTAAATATTGTTCAAACTTCAGGGACCAAGTTTGGCAAGTTTTAATGAAAACAATACATGATTAATTATATTTTAACACGAAAATGTAAAGCGCAAACTTTAAACGACGTTTTCTCGGAATAGACGTTTTCGCCGTTAGACCGATTTCTGCTGCCGACGTCACATATACGTCCGGATCTTTCGGACTACGGTCCGCCTAATGACAGTAATAAATAAGGGGATGAGTGCGTGTACAGGTGTGCGTATGTTTGTTTACCATTCCTACAAGTGTATGCTAAGATAAATTTGTTGTTATTTTCTTTGACACTTATTAGCTGCATATTCATCAGGTGAAATTAAATGTTCTTCTATCATATAAAAAGTAAATGCCAAGGAGAACAAGTTTTGATATAGATATACATAACGGGTTTTCTATAGGAATAATCATCAGCAATTATTGTAAGAAGACTATGGATGATACAATTTATCATCACTTGGTCCTAAATCGGGGAAAAAAGGGGGTGATCTGTACCCTCAAGAGGGGCGATACGTACCTTCAATAGGGGCGATATGTACCTTCAATAGGGGTGATATGTACCTGTAATATGGTTGATTTGTACCTGCAATAGGGGTGATGTGTACCTTCAATAGGGATGGTTTGTACCTTTAATAGGGGTGATCTGTACCTTTAAGAATGGCGATATGTACCTTTAATAGGGGTGATCTGTACCTTTAATAGGGGCGATCTGTACCTTTAATAGGGGTTATTTGTGCCTTTAATAGGGGCCATCTGTACCTGTAATAAGGATGATCTGTACCTTTAATAGGGGTGATCTGTACCTTTAATAGGGGTGATCTGTACTTTTTAATAGTGGTGATCTGTACCTTTTATAGGGGTTATCTGTACCTTTAATAGGGGTTATCTGTACCTTTAAAAGGGGTGATCTGTACCTTTAATAGGGGTGATCTGTACCTTTAATAGGGGTTACCTGTACCTTTAATAGGCGTGATCTGTACCTTCAATAGGGGTTATCTGTACCTTTAATAGGGGTGATCTGTACCTTAAATAGGGGTGATCTGTACCTTTAATAGGGGTGATATGTACCTTTAATAGGGGTTATCTGTACCTTTAATAGGTGTGATCTGTACCTTCAATAGGGGTTATCGGTACCTTTAATAGGTGTGATCTGTACCTTCAATAGGGGTTATCTGTACCTTTAATAGGTGTGATCTGTACCTTCAATAGGGGTTATCTGTACCTTTAATAGGTGTGATCTGTACCTTCAATAGGGGTTATCTGTACCTTTAATAGGTGTGATCTGTATATTCAATAGGGGTGATCTGTACCTTTAATGGGGTGATCTGTACCTTTAATAGGGGTTGTGTGTACCTTTAATAGGGGTGAAATGTACCTTTAATTATTCAAAAGGGATGATCTGTACCTTTAATAGGGATGATCTGTACCTTTAATGGGGGTGATCTGTACCTTAAATAGGTGTGCTCTGTGCCTTTAATAGGGGTTATTTGTACCTTTAATAGGGGCGATATGTACCCTCAATAAGGGTGAACTGTACCTTCAATAAGGGTGATCTGTAACTTCAATAGGGGTGATATGTACATCAATATATGTGATTTGTACCTTTAATAGGGGTCATTTGTACTTTCAATAGTGGGTGATTTGTACCTGGTATAGGGGTGATATGTACCTTTAATAGGGGTGATCTGTACCTTTAATAGGGGAGATATGTACCCTCAATACGGGTGATCTGTACCTTCAATAGGGATGATCTGTACCTTTAATAGAGGTCATTTTAACCTTCAATAGGGGGTCATTTGTACCTTCAATAGGGGTGCTCTGTACCTTCACAAGGGGTGATCTGTACCTCCAATAGGGGTGATTTGTACCTTCAATAGGGGTGATCTGTACCTTCAATACTGGTGATTTGTATATAATTGAGTAATTTCTTCTTTTCACACATTGAAAATCTTTTGCAACACATACTTTTTATGATCATCCTAGACTGATGATCACTTTCCGATTTAAAACTGAGGGACCGTTTTTGGGCCAATTTGAAATAGAAAAAGAATAAAAATTACGGGTATGATACACACCCATATGTACTATAATATAAAGCCACTTTTAGCGCTCAACTTGGACTTAACTATCCCACTTCACTAAAAATGATCCTAGAAAATCAGTTTTGGTCTTTAAACTTGCCGAGTCGGGCCAGGAACATATTATAGGTATTTTTCTAACATTTCGGTCAGGTTCTTCCCTTAAGCAACCGATTTCTTAATTCAAGTTTTTGAGAAAATAAAAGGTAAATATGTCCCTGAGGTGTCTTTTCGTTTTTAACCCTTCTAAAATTAATTTTTTCTTTGGGCTTTCGTAATTTTAAGATTAACATATTTGAATACTACGCAATAAAACAAATTTCGCGAAAAAACGGTTTTAGAAAAAAAGTTATTCAACTTTTTTAACCAAATTTCGCACTTTACGGCCATTTTCACCTATTTTCAAACGCTCATAAAATCAAAACTCTTGCAAAATTTCACATTTTTTTAAAAAAAATCCAATAGACCATTTCCTAATCTCAAAACAAGATATGTTTGAAACATTCCCATCGAAACGTTCAAAACATTACGAGGGCATTGACCGACATCTCCTCACAGCACCCAAATTTTCCAAATTTACCAAAATTCTAAAGTAAAGAATTCATAAAAAATACAAATTTACTCTTAAAAATTTAAAACCACTTCCAACTTATACCCATGTATCCTGGCTATCAAGATATATTTACTTGTAGATCATTCGTCCGTCCGTCTGTCCGTCTGTCCGTGAAAACTATTTATTCAACGCACAATCGCCAAAAAAATCACCATTTTCCCGCCATTTTTCCCGACAATCACCCATTTTCAAAACTTTATCGTAGCAATAATACTTATCACAATAACTTTAAAATACCTTTAAACTCTTTGCAAAATGGTCTTCTTTTACCTCAAGTTATTTTCAATTTCTTGCCATACTTCAATCTTATGCATTTCCGTAAGGCCGTACGCACTATCACAAACACCTCAAAAACGCAAAATAAGTCCAAATGTCTATAATGTCAGATTTCACATTTTCCAAACACCCGTAAATCCTTTAATAAACTAAACTTCTCTATATATTTTTCGGAATCATAAAGCCCATATTACGGACTTTAAAATCAGTATATTTGAAATCTTTCCATCTAACTTTTTAACCCATTGCGAGTCCATTTTTCACCCCTTGCTTAAAAACACCAAAAATAACCTATTTTCGTACAAAAGATTGGAATAAAATGTTCAATTTTATCATTACAACCACCATTTTAGTGTTATCCGGGAGTTACTCTAGCAGAATATATAAATGTTTTAGGCAAACATGCCTCATCACCGCCTGCAGAGCCTGTCAAACACACGTCAAAAACACACACATTTTCCCGCCAGTTTGGGCATTTGAGGCTAATATATTAGGGTAACGAATAACGCAAAATACACAAGCACAGACGCACGCACGCTCATGAAATTACTTTTTTATTATTGCTATTAAGTTGAGCTTCAATATTAAAAAGAGTTTTAAGTCTATAACTTACAAACTTTTCCAACAATATCTTCCCAAAACTTGGTCATTCTCGCAACCTCTACTTCCTTTAGAGCAAGTTGTTTTTTCCCTCTTGTAAACGGTGGGATAGCTAATGAAGCACCATGAACAACAAGCTCTTCAGAAATCAAAAATCCCCTATCAGCAAGAACGAGATCCCCAAATTCCAACTTTTCATAAAAGCCTGATTTTGCTGTTAGTTCTTTGTCCGATACACGTCCACCCCAACACTTCGAAAGGAAACTGATAGCTCCATATGGAGTTATACCAACTGAAAACTTGAGGGTATTGTGATGCTTGTAATTAGAGTATGTCTTTGCACGTGTATCTAGATTTGATGGCCTTTGTATGAAAATTTCACTACAATCAATAATCACACGACATTTCTTGTATTTCAACCTAAATGATTTGGGCATATTCTTCAGGATAGTTGCCTTGTCACGCCATCTTATTAAGAATCTCAACTTTTGGGCAATCACTGGCAGACAATTTGAAAAAATCTTTGAAACCTGAGTTGGACATATGTTAAATCTAATTGCTATGTCTGCATTTGTCAAGTTTAATTTCAGTTTCATTAAAACAAGCAAAAGTTGATCACCAGCACTCAAGTTTCCAATCCGTTTAAAGCCAAGACTAACTAATGTCAGCATCCACATAAAAACTGCACATGATGGCAAACCAGTCAGTGTCCTAATTAGACTGTTCCTTAAATTGGAGTAGGTGAACTTCTTTTCTTTGAGTTCTCTTTTTAAGTCTCTGTTCTCTGTTAACAGACGCTGGTATTCCTGTTGTAGGGAGCTGTGCCTGGCTTGTAGTTCATTGTTTTCTGTCTCCAATTCCTTCAACTTGGAATCTGTAATGTTTGGATCAGGATTGGTACCTAAAAGAACATGTTTGATACAAGGACTTTAAGTACAGGATATATGAGCCAAGTCTTGAAAAAAAATAACTTGGCATTCATTTGCATGTATATATCAATAAAGTGATCATTGAAAACTGAAACAGTAAGTGTTGTCATAAATAAATGAATTTGTGGAGGACAGTGGTCCGGGTTAGTGTTGGCTTCTGGACATTAGGGTCATGGGTTCGAATCCCGTGAAAAGCAGAATCTGACTGTCAAGCTTTTATTATTTGATTAATCCACATTCGGTGCAAGTACTGTTTATTTATCCAGGAAGCAGAATTGAGAGTGTTTAAGTTGAAAGAACTTGTTACATAATCAATGTAAATAAAATAAATAAAAATAAATATATAAGTTTTTTTTTAAACTAATAAATGAATATGTGAAGGTGAAGTAACTTAATATTAAGTTATTTACAAGAAAGCAAGTGGTCATTCACACATGCCTGTGTCATGGTAGAAGTGGAAGCGAACTGTTTGAAAAATACAACACATTTATATATTGGAAGCTAAATGAATATATACCTATTTCAACAAATGTTGGGCTGTTGTCCATACCAAGACCCAATAATGCATCTGCAGCAATTTCTCGATTCTCATCTATCGGTGTTAGAGCTAGTCTACGTTTCACACGTCTCTGATGCCTAGCAGTGTCGTCAGATGATTTCACCAGTGGGGTGAAGCAAAACAGTGATGGTACATAGCCAGGATGATCTGGGTCTTCAGATGGCCCTCCTATAAATAAATTATAAAAAAGTTATCAATATACTGCCATGGTGTGAAAAGGCTAATTAGTACAGTTAGTTACTGTCTTACTGATAAATGCAACTGACAATTTTAAGAAGTCCGAAACATAACCTGTAGGGTAATAGTTGTTTTGCAATGTGCTGCATTTGAATAAAGTTACTTATTGTATTCCAATATGCAAAAAATATCTGTTAATCAGAGGTTAAATGCCAATTGTATGCATGTTTGCAATTCACACTTTGCTGATTTGAAGTCACTTTAAATAATAAACATTTCCTTAATTTTGGTATCATAATTTCCAATCAATTAGATCAAATGAAGTTTTAAGAACTGACCCATTATTGCAATTAAAGCCAGTTTTGTATGAAGTAATTTTCAGTGCTTTAATTTTCTTGATATAAAATGCCGTTAAAAGCAAAGACCTAATAAACACAGATAAGCAACTCCCCATAGGTAAAGACCGAACTCCCTTATCATCTCGTGGAGGATGAGATTTCGGGAGACTATGCGAGACTTCCTAATCTCGTCGGCACTGAAGTGTGTCTGCCAGCTAGACGATGTAAACGAAGGTTGAATAAAGTGTGAAAACTAACGTTTATTTTATTAATTTTTCGATAGTTTTACAATTCCTTTATTAGTGTGTTGTTTTTATTAATAATTGCATATGAGACAATTGATTTCCTTTTACCACTGGTGAAACACGTGTTTTAAAATGTGTATCATCAATAGAACCGAAAGTGCTAGAATTGGATGGGATGGTAGAGTATTTGTATAACTCCTCGGAAACAAAAACAAAATATGGGTTGATTTAGACAAACTTTGATTCATTACACATAGTTTTATCGACCAATTGAAGATCAAGGACTTTTATACATTTTTGTGATGTTGAGAGGCATTTACATTCTCTTATCTGGTCTTGGGTTTTTGAAAGCGTATCGTTGCATGTTTTAGTAGTAGAGCAATAGTTTTTGTCTAACTCCTCGAAAACAAAAACAAAATATGGGTTGATTTAGACAAACTTTGATTCATAACACATAGTTTTATCGACCAATTGAAGATCAAGGACTTTTATACATTTTTGTGAGTTTGAGAGGCATTTAAATTCTCTTATCTGGTCTTGGTTTTTTGAAATCATATGGTTGCATGTTTTAGTAGTAGAGCAAAAGTTTTTGTCTAACTTCTCGGAAACAAAAACAAAATATGGGTTGATTTAGACAAACTTTGATTCATTACACATATTTTTATCGACCAATTGAAGATCAAGGACTTTTATACATTTTTGTGATGTTGAGAGGCATTTAAATTCTCTTATCTGGTCTTGGTTTTTTGAAATCATATGGTTGCATGTTTTAGTAGTAGAGCAATAGTGTTTGTCTAACTCCTCGGGAACAAAAACAAAATATGGGTTGATTTAGACAAACTTTGATTCATTACACATAGTTTTATCGACCAATTGAAGATCAAGAACTTTTTTTCATATGTTTGTGATCCACCATCGGAATATGAAATGTTTGAATGGGACAGTAAAAAAATCGAAATGATAAAATGATCGGTAGGGGAATATTTTCCAATATTATTTGTATTATGGTAAGGGTCTTATACATAAGAAAGCAACGAGTGTATTGAATATAAACATTTACTTTTATTTTTCAAACTGGTCAAATATGAATATGTTTATCGCAGACGGATTTAAAGTTTAAATCAATTAAGGTATTACCATTTGCCAAATTAACGTCATATCATCTTATGAACGTATACCGCATTCTCACTGGTGGATGATCATAATTGACCAAGTGCAATCGGCATAATTAAGCCAAATTGACAAGTTATAATAGTATTTCAATTTCAAGTTAAAAAAAAGTGAGGGGGCAAATGTCCGCCCTGTTCATTAGAGCGAGGGGGCAAATGTCCGCCCTATACCAAAAAGGGGACAAATGTCCGGGGGGCAAATGTCCGTATACCGTGTTTATTAGGTCTTTGTTAAAAGGAATACAAGTGTATAATCATTGTATGAAAATGAAGAAATTGATAAAATTACACCACACACATGTCATTAGAAAAACGACGACCCTTTCATGCAATGATCACTTAGACGAAACGACCGTCACCCGGGAGTATTGTTGTGTTCTTAATAAACCGACCGAACTGACTGCATTGTTTAAAAGTATATTACATGTCTTCCATATTCATTGATCTTATAATATAAGTGCCATGTTTACCTCCAATAAAGTGCTCCGAGCACAGCCGGTCGTGATCTTTTGCTTCCCATGGTTGGGAGGGATCCTCCAATCTCATCCGTTTCATGGCAGAAATCCATCTCTTCCTTCTGTTTATATCAATTGGAAATCGGTGAAACTTAACGTTGCCTCCTTTTTTTTGCCCTGTTTGTACATCCTACTGCTGAACAGGTGTTTACCATATTTGGATGTTAGGTTTAAATTTAGATGTACACGGTCTGTTTACGCTGGTTGTCAACAAAAATGGCGATCGATTATTTTGCCCTCCAGTCAATATCTAGGTCATTTTACAGGTGCGCGTTACGTTACCCGTCATTGTTCGTATATATAAACAGGAAACAAACGAAAGGTTGGGGCTAAGTCTTTTAAAAGTGGAATATATTGAGTATTTTCGATCGGACTGCATTTTTATTTCAGTTAAATATTGTTCAAACTTCAGGGACCAAGTTTGGCAAGTTTTAATGAAAACAATACATGATTAATTATATTTTAACACGAAAATGTAAAGCGCAAACTTTAAACGACGTTTTCTCGGAATAGACGTTTTCGCCGTAAGACCGATTTCTGCTGCCGACGTCACATATACGTCCGGATCTTTCGGACTACGGTCCGCCTAATGACAGTAATAAATAAGGGGATGAGTGCGTGTACAGGTGTGCGTATGTTTGTTTACCATTCCTACAAGTGTATGCTAAGATAAATTTGTTGTTATTTTCTTTGACACTTATTAGCTGCATATTCATCAGGTGAAATTAAATGTTCTTCTATCATATAAAAAGTAAATGCCAAGGAGAACAAGTTTTGATATAAATATACATAACGGGTTTTCTATAGGAATAATCATCAGCAATTATTGTAAGAAGACTATGGATGATACAATTTATTATCACTTGGTCCTAAATCGGGGAAAAAAGGGGGTGATCTGTACCCTCAAGAGGGGCGATACGTACCTTCAATAGGGGCGATATGTACCTTCAATAGGGGTGATATGTACCTGTAATATGGTTGATTTGTACCTGCAATAGGGGTGATGTGTACCTTCAATAGGGATGGTTTGTACCTTTAATAGGGGTGATCTGTACCTTTAAGAAGGGCGATATGTACCTTTAATAGGGGTGATCTGTACCTTTAATAGGGGCGATCTGTACCTTTAATAGGGGTTATTTGTGCCTTTAATAGGGGCCATCTGTACCTGTAATAAGGATGATCTGTACCTTTAATAGGGGTGATCTGTACCTTTAATAGGGGTGATCTGTACTTTTTAATAGTGGTGATCTGTACCTTTTATAGGGGTTATCTGTACCTTTAATAGGGGTTATCTGTACCTTTAAAAGGGGTGATCTGTACCTTTAATAGGGGTGATCTGTACCTTTAATAGGGGTTACCTGTACCTTTAATAGGCGTGATCTGTACCTTCAATAGGGGTTATCTGTACCTTTAATAGGTGTGATCTGTATATTCAATAGGGGTGATCTGTACCTTTAATGGGGTGATCTGTACCTTTAATAGGGGTTGTGTGTACCTTTAATAGGGGTGAAATGTACCTTTAATTATTCAAAAGGGATGATCTGTACCTTTAATAGGGATGATCTGTACCTTTAATAGGGGTGATCTGTACCTTAAATAGGTGTGCTCTGTGCCTTTAATAGGGGTTATTTGTACCTTTAATAGGGGCGATATGTTCCCTCAATAAGGGTGAACTGTACCTTCAATAAGGGTGATCTGTAACTTCAATAGGGGTGATATGTACATCAATATATGTGATTTGTACCTTTAATAGGGGTCATTTGTACTTTCAATAGTGGGTGATTTGTACCTGGTATAGGGGTGATATGTACCTTTAATAGGGGTGATCTGTACCTTTAATAGGGGAGATATGTACCCTCAATAGGGGTGATCTGTACCTTCAATAGGAATGATCTGTACCTTTAATAGAGGTCATTTGTACCTTCAATAGGGGGTCATTTGTACCTTCAATAGGGGGTGATTTGTACCTGGTATAGGGGTGATCTGTACCTTTAATAGGGGCGATATGTACATTTAATAGGGGCGATATGTACCCTCAATAGGGGCGATATGTACCCTCAATGGGGCGATATGTACCCTCAAAAGGGGCGATATGTACCATCAATAGCGGTGCTCTGTACCTTCACAAGGGGTGATCTGTACCTCCAATAGGGGTGATTTGTACCTTCAATAGGGGTGATCTGTACCTTCAATACTGGTGATTTGTATATAATTGAGTAATTTCTCCTTTTCACACATTGAAAATCTTTTGCAACACATACATTTTATGATCATCCTAGACTGATGATCACTTTCCGATTTAAAACTGAGGGACCGTTTTTGGGCCAATTTGAAATAGAAAAAGAATAAAAATTACGGGTATGATACACACCCATATGTACTATAATATAAAGCCACTTTTAGCGCTCAACTTGGACTTAACTATCCCACTTCACTAAAAATGATCCTAGAAAATCAGTTTTGGTCTTTAAACTTGCCGAGTCGGGCCAGGAACATATTATAGGTATTTTTCTAACATTTCGGTCAGGTTCTTCCCTTAAGCAACCGATTTCTTAATTCAAGTTTTTGAGAAAATAAAAGGTAAATATGTCCCTGAGGTGTCTTTTCGTTTTTAACCCTTCTAGAATTAATTTTTTCTTTGGGCTTTCGTAATTTTAAGATTAACATATTTGAATACTACGCAATAAAACAAATTTCGCGAAAAAACGGTTTTAGAAAAAAAGTTATTCAACTTTTTTAACCAAATTTCGCACTTTACGGCCATTTTCACCTATTTTCAAACGCTCATAAAATCAAAACTCTTGCAAAATTTCACATTTCTTTAAAAAAAAATCCAATAGACCATTTCCTAATCTCAAAACAAGATATGTTTGAAACATTCCCATCGAAACGTTCAAAACATTACGAGGGCATTGACCGACATCTCCTCACAACACCCAAATTTTCCAAATTTACCAAAATTCTAAAGTAAAGAATTCATAAAAAATACAAATTTACTCTTAAAAATTTAAAACCACTTCCAACTTATACCCATATATCCTGGCTATCAAGATATATTTACTTGTAGATCATTCGTCCGTCCGTCTGTCCGTCTGTCCGTGAAAACTATTTATTCAACGCACAATCGCCAAAAAATCACCATTTTCCCGCCATTTTTCCCGACAATCACCCATTTTCAAAACTTTATCGTAGCAATGATACTCATCACAATAACTTTAAAATACCTTTAAACTCTTTGCAAAATGGTCTTCTTTTACCTCAAGTTATTTTCAATTTCTTGCCATACTTCAATCTTATGCATTTCCGTAAGGCCGTACGCACTATCACAAACACCTCAAAAACGCAAAATAAGTCCAAATGTCTATAATGTCAGATTTCACATTTTCCAAACACCCGTAAATCCTTTAATAAACTAAACTTCTCTATATATTTTTCGGAATCATAAAGCCCATATTACGGACTTTAAAATCAGTATATTTGAAATCTTTCCATCTAACTTTTTAACCCATTGCGAGTCCATTTTTCACCCCTTGCTTAAAAACACCAAAAATAACCTATTTTCGTACAAAAGATTGGAATAAAATGTTCAATTTTATCATTACAACCACCATTTTAGTGTTATCCGGGAGTTACTCTAGCAGAATATATAAATGTTTTAGGCAAACATGCCTCATCACCGCCTGCAGAGCCTGTCAAACACACGTCAAAAACACACACATTTTCCCGCCAGTTTGGGCATTTGAGGCTAATATATTTGGGTAACGAATAACGCAAAATACACAAGCACAGACGCACGCACGCTCATGAAATTACTTTTTTATTGTTGCTATTAAGTTGAGCTTCAATATTAAAAAGAGTTTTAAGTCTATAACTTACAAACTTTTCCAACAATATCTTCCCAAAACTTGGTCATTTTTAACCTATCACAAGCTACCCGGCCACGTAAGGACGTCTGTACGGACAGACGTACGGTTTCAAGTCTAGCATTTTTGCATACATTCATTTACCAAAGACTGAACTAAACTATTATAAAACAATTGTAGGAAAACAAGCCTGTACTTCTGCTACACATCCTACCAAACTTGTCACACAAATCCCGTTTTTTTGCCCGATGGATACATGCAAAATCGTGCTCTCTTCTATTCCTCATTACATACAAACGGACACACAAAGCGCAATTATTTTAACATTTTCTGATAGCTATTAAACTACACTTTGACTATATTAACGTTTCTAGTCTTTATCTATTTTCCCTTTCTCACAATAACTATCCAAACTTCGTCAATTTCACAAATACCACCACGCATCGTCTCGTACGGACGACCGTACGGACAGACGGACATTCTCACAACCCTACTTCTTATATATTACTGTTGAGTAAGGACGAAACTAAAATGAAATATAAACATTGTAACAAAACAATCATATAAGGACCGGGAGAGCGTCTCAAAGTTACACGGAAAATTACACATTTTTCTATACATGTATATTACGCAACTGACCTGTCTGCTATAATGCCCAATACACACAGACGGACAAGAACAACTTCACCATATTCCATTCCCATTTACACAATGTATTACAATAACGATATAACAAAGTTTTTATTTCAAATTATTTTTACATTTCTCACAATACATTCTCAAACTTGTCCAAAATCACAAAAGTCACCACTTACCTCCTCGTACGGACACCTGTACAGACAGACGGACAGGTGTACGACTTCTTTTTTGTATATCGCTGCTTTCATATGAGGTTCAACTAAAATGTTATAGAAACATTTCACAAGAATAACCTCTCTGATCATCTAGAAATTGAATAAAAAATGCACAAAATACGCTTTTTTTCAACTTGCATTTTACACGGGTTTGATCCCCAACACAAGCCATTGCTTCCAAACCAAGGGTCCACCCACCGGCTTACTAGGCTATAATCCTACCTATGACATTTACCTACAACAAACATCAAGATCAGAGACCAGTCTCATCCGATACGCTTTCTGTTGTCTCCTCATAATCAATCAAGGCATCTTTCCCGTCAATTTCAGACCCATGTTTGAACCCCAAACGGCGCTTAGCCAATGCTCGTATTGAAAATATCTTAATATGTACATAAACACAAAACCCATGTCTACAAAACTAAGTTGATTTCATAAGTAGCAGCTGGCGATAATTCGAGAAAATCTTCTCAACACCGTAGCAATCATAGGCTGATGATAATTTCCAATTTTACATGGAGAGATTGTTTTCAGGCCAATATGAAAGAATTCAACATTGACCGTATCTATATATGAGTAGTTTCTCCTTTTCTCACACTGGAAATCAGGGTTATGGTTAGGCAATCTCTGTACAATTAGGGCCCCGTCGTCATTAGACCATAAAACTGATTAATGGCAATTCCAGCTAGAAATTTCGGCGGGCTAGATGCAGCGAGTGTCAACATGTTTGTGAAGAATTCCTGAGTAATGAGCATGGGCAATGGCTTATGGAAAATTTGAAATAACGAATTTAGCAACAGACGACTTTGAAATAACATTGACAGTATGAATATCTGTATATATGACCAATTCCTCCTTTTCTTACCTTGAAAATCTTCGCAACACATGTAGTTGTCCATACACGGGTAATTGCTCCCCAATTCTGTCCAGAAAGACTGTTCTCGAGCCAATTTAAAAGAATGATACCAGCAGCAGACGACTTTGAAGTTACATTGACCGTGTATAAATGTATGAGTAATTCATCCCTTTCTATCACTGAAAATCTTCTCAACACCTATGATTATGATATGCTTATGATTACTCATCCATTCTACACAGAGAGACTGTTTTTGGGCCTAATTGAAAGAATTCCACCAGCAGCAGACGACTTTGAAATTACATTGACCGTTTATGGGAGTAATTCACAATGCATTAGAGATCCGATGAAACTGACAGACAAAGGAAAAACATCGCTTTCCATCGGATCGAAGCGCCGATAGTAGGAACGGGTATAAGGGTGACCACCTGGGTTAACCATACGCGCCAAAAATGACCGACCGTGTATATCACGGGGAAGTTAGTCACCCTTAATTACTACCTATTTGCACAGGATTGACTCGACAATTGTCACTGATTGGGGTATATTAAAACAAGATTTAAGTCTATAACTTACATACTTTTTCCACAATACTTTCCCAAACTTGGTCATTTTAACATATCAGAAGTTACCCGGCCACGTACGGACGCCTGTACGATCAGACGAACTACTGCATACACCTTGTTGAAACTCGGGTCGAACCAAATCTTGAATATTTTCTATATACACGTAGATTCCTAAAGCTAAAAGAACATATAATTTTTAAAAGAATATGTTGTCTTCTTTTCTCACAATACATTCTCAAACTTGGCCAAAATCACAAAAGTACAAAAGTACGGACAGACGGACAGGTGTACGACATCTTTTTTTATACCGCTGCTTTCATATAAGGTTCAACTAAAATGTTATAGAAACATTTATCAAGAATAACCTCTCTGATCATCTAGAAATTGAATAAATAATGCAAAAATAGCATTCCAAAAAATGCGTCTTCTTTCAACTTGCATTTTACACGGGTTTGATCCCCAACACAAGCCATTGCTCCCAAACCAAGGGTCCACCCACCGGCTAACTAGGCTATAATCGTACCTACGACATTTACCTACAACAAACATCAAGATCAGAGACCAGTCCCATCCGATCCGCTTTCTGCTGTCTCCTCATATTCAATCAAGGCATATTTCCCGTCAATTTCAGGCCCAGGTTTGAACCCCGAACGGCGCTTAGCCAATGCTCGAATTAAAAATGTCTTAATATGTACATAAACAGAAGAACCATGTCTACAAATATAAGTACGTTTCATAAGTAGCAACCGACGATAATTTGAGAAAATGACCGCAGAATATCGCTCAAAATTCACAGTTCCAAACTCTTTTTTTAACGGTCTTGAGTCAGAAACATAGCCATTGCTCATCAACCAAAGGCCTTTTTTGGTGCTTTGGGCTTGTATTGTACTTAGGGCATGTACCTACAACATATATTAATATCAGATGTCTATATCCCATCTAATGCTGGCTTGAAGGCCTCTCAACAATCAACATATCGCTTATTTAAGACTCATACAACAAGTCTTGGGTCCAAACAGAGCCATTGATCATCAACCAAGGGTCTGATTTTCAGTGTTCTAGGCTAGAATTGTACGTGGGACATGTACCTACAACATATATCGACATTAGGTGTCTGTCTCATCCAATGCAGGCTAAAAGGCCTCCTAAACATAAACATATTGTTAATTTAAGACTCATAACCCGGTCTTGGGTCCGAAACATAGCCAATGCTCATCAACCCAAAGGTCTGATCTTCAGTGCTTTAGGCTAGAATTGTATTCTGGACATGTACCTACAACATATATCAATATCAGATGTCTATCTAATCCAATGCGAGCTAAATGCCTCTAAACCATCAACATATCGCTTATTAAAGACTCATACAACCGGTCTTGGGTCTGCAACCTAGCTATTGCCCATCAACCAAAGGTCTGTTCTCCAGTGTTCTAGGCTAGAATTGTACTTAGGACATGTAACTACAACATATATCGACATCAGGAATCCATCTCATCCACTGCGGGCTTAAAAGCTTCTAAACCATCAACATATCGCTCATTTAAGACTCATAACCCGGTCTTGGGTCCGAAACTTAGCCATTGCTCACCAACCAAAGGTCTGATCTTCAGTGTTTTAGACTAGAATTGTATTTTGGACATGTACCCACAACATACATTGACATTAGGTGTTTGTCTAGTCCAATGCGGGCTTAAAGGCCTCTAAACCATCAACATATCGCTCATTTAAGACTCATAAGTCATAACCCGGTCTTGGGTCCGAAACCTAGCCATTGCTCATCAACCAAAGGTCTGATCTTCAATGCTTTAGACTAGAATTGTATTTTGGACATGTATCCACAACATATATCGACCTTAGGTGTTTGTCTAGTCCAATGCGGGCTTAAATACCTCTTAACCATAAACATATCACTTATTTAAGACTCATAACCCGGTCTTGGGTCCGAAACCTAACCATTGCTCATCAACCAAAGGTCTGACCTTCAGTGTTTAAAGCTATAACTTTACTTAAGGCATGTACCTTCAACATATATCGACACCAGGTGTCTGTCTCATTCAATGCGGGCTTTAAGGTCTCTTATCCATAAACATATCGCCTATATAAGACTCATAAAACCGGTCTTGGGTCCGAAACCTAGCCATTGCTCATCAACCAAAGGTCTGATCTTCAGTGTTTTGGGCTAGAATTGTACCTAGGACATGTACCTACAACATTAATTGATAGTAGGCGTCTGTCTCATCCAATGCGGGCTTAAAGGCCTCTAAACCATTACCATATCGCTTATTTAAGACTCATAACCCGGTCTTGGGTCTGAAACTTAGCCATTGCTCATCAACCAAAGGTCTGATCTTCAGTGTTTTGAGCTAGAATTTTACTTAGGGCATTTACCTACAACATATATCGACACCAGGTGTCTGTCTTATCCAGTGGGGGCTTAAAAGATTTCTTATCCATAAACATATCGCTCATTTAAGACTCATAAAACCAGTCTTGGGTCCGAAACCTAGCCATTGCTCATCAACAAAAGGTCTGATCTTCAGTGCTTTAGGCTAGAATTATACCTAGGACATGTACCTACAACATAAATCGATAGTAGATGTCTGTCTCATCAAATGCGGGCTTAAACTCCTCTAAACCATAAGCATATCGCTTATTTAAGACTCATAACCCGGTCTTGGGTCCAAAACTTGCTCATCAACCAAAGGTCTGATCTTCAGTGTTTTAAGCTAGAATTTTACTTAGGGCATGTACCTACAACATAATATCGACACCAGGTGTCTGTCTCATTCAATGTGGGTTTAAAGGCCTCTAAACCATAAGCATATCGCTTATTTAAGACTCATAACCAGGTCTTGGGTCCTAAACCTAACCATTGCTCATCAACCAAAGGTCTGACCTTCAGTGTTTAAGGCTATAACCTTACTTAATGCATGTACCTTCAACATAATATCGACACCAGGTGTCTGTCCCATTCAATGCGGGCTTAAAGGCCTCTAAACCATAAGCATATCGCTTATTTAAGACTCATAACCCGGTCTTGGGTCCGAAACCTAGCCATTGCTCATCAACCGAAGGTCTTATCTTCATTGTTTTGGGCTAGAATTATACTTAGGGCATGTACCTACAACATTTATCTATATCAGATGTCTATTTAGTCCAATGCGGGCTAAATGCCTATAAACCATTAACATATCGCTTATTAAAGACTCATACGGCCGGTCTTGGGTCCGCAACCTAGCTATTGCTCATCAACCAAAGGTCTGACCTTCAGTGTTTTGGCTAGAACTGTACGTATGACATGTACCTACAACATATATCAACATCAGATGTCTATCTCATCCACTGCGGGCTTAAACGCCTCTAAACCATCAACATATCCCTTATTTAAGACTCATAAAACCGGTCTTGGGTCTTAAACCTAGCCATTGCTCATCAACAAAAGGTATGATCTTCAGTGCTTCTTACTAGAATTGTACTTACGGCATGTACCTACAACATATATCGACATCAGGTGTCTATCTCATCCACTGCGGGCTAAAAGGTCTCTTAACCATCAACATATCGCTTATTTAAGACTCATAACCCGGTCTTTGGTCCGAAACCTAGCCATTGCTCATCAACCAAAGGTCTGATCTTCAATGCTTTAGACTGGAATTGTATTTTGGACATGTAGCCACAACAAATATCGACATTAGGTGTTTGTCTAGTCCAATGCGGGCTTAAATACCTCTTAACCATAAACATATCACTTATTAAAGACTCATACGGCCGGTCTTGGGTCCGCAACCTAGCTATTGCTCATCAACCAAAGGTCTGACCTTCAGTGTTTTGGCTAGAACTGTACGTATGACATGTACCTATAACATATATCAACATCAGATGTGTATCTCATCCACTGCGGGCTTAAACGCCTCTAAACCATCAACATATCCCTTATTTAAGACTCATAACCCGGTCTTGGGTCCGAAACTTAGCCATTGCTCGTCAACCAAAGGTCTGACCTTCAGTGTTTTGGGTTTGAAATGTATTTAGGGCATGTACCTATATCATAAATCGACATCAGGTGTCTATCTCATTCAATGCGGGCTTAAATGCCTCTAAACCATCAACATATCGCTTATTTAAGACTCATAAAACCGCTCTTGGGTCCGTAACCTCGCCATTGCTCATCAACTATATAGGGGTGATATGTACCTTCAATAGGGGCGATATGTACCCTCAATAGGGGGATATGTACCTTCAATAGGGGTGATCTGTACTTTCAATAGGGGCGATATGTACCTGTAATAGGGGCGATATGTACCTTTAATAGGGATGATCTGTACCTTCAATAGGGGTGATATGTACCTTTAATAGGGGCGATATGTACCCTCAATAGTGGTGATCTGTACCTTCAATAGGGGTGATCTGTATCTTCAATAGGCGGGATTTGTTCCTTTAATGGGGTTATTTGTACTTTAATAGGGGTGATCTGTACCTGTAATAGGGATGATTTGTACCTTTAATAGGGGTTATTCGTACCTAAAAAAGGGTTAAACTGTACCCTTAATAGGGGTTATTTGTACATTCAATAAGGGTGATCTGTACCTTTAATATGGTAATTTCAACCTTTAATAGGGGTTATTTGTACTTTTGATAGGGGCGATATGTACCTGTAATAGGGGTGATCTGTACCTGAAGTAGGGGTGATCTGTACTTTTAATAGGGGTTATTTGTACCTTTAATAGGGCGATGTAACTGTAATATGGGCAATATGTACCTGTAATAGGTGTGATCTGTACCTGTAATAGGGGTGATCTGTATTTTTAATAGGCGTTATTTGTACCTTTAATAGGATCGATATGTACCTATAATAGGGGTGATCTGTTCCTGTAATAGGGGTGATCTGTACATTTAATAGGGTTATTTGTACCTTTAATAGGGATGATCTGTACCTTTAATAGGTTTTATTTGTACCTTAAGTAGGGATGAACTGTCCCCTTAATAGGGGCGATCTGTACCTTTAATAGGGGTGGTCTGTACCTTTAATAGGGGTTATTTGTATTTTTAATAGGGGCAAAATGTTCCTGTAATAGGGGTGATCTGTACCTTCAATAGGGGTCATTCGACCTTTAAAAGGGATTATTTGTACCTTTAATAGGGTTGGTCTGTACCTTTAATTGAGGTTATTTGTACCTTTAATAGGGGTGATCTGTACTTTTAATAGGGGCGATTTGTACCTTTAATGGGGGTTATCTGTAGCTTCAATAGGGGTGATTCGTACCTTTAATAGGGGTGATTTGTACCCTTAATAGGGGCGATCTGTACCTTTAATAGGGGTTATTTGTACATGTAATAGGGGTGATCTGTACCTTTAATGGGGGGCGATATGACCCTGTAATAGGGATGGTCTGTACCTTTAATAGGGGTGATTTATACCTTTATTAGGGGTGATTTGTACCTGTAGTAGGGATGATCTGTATCTTCAATAGGGATGATCTCTACCTTTAATAGGGGCAATATGTACCTGTAATAGGTGTAATCCGTACCTACAATAGGGGTGATCTGTCCTTTTAATATGTGTTATTTGTACCTTTAATAGGATCGATATGTACCTATAATAGGGGTGATCTGTTCCTGCAATAGTGGTTATTTGTACATTTAATAGGGATGATCTGTACCTTAAATAGGCGTTATTTGTACCTTAAGTAGGGATGAACTGTCCCCTTAATAGGGACGATCTATACCTTTAATAGGGATGAACTGTCCCCTTAATAGGGGCGATCTGTACCTTTAATAGGGGTGGTCTGTACCTTTAATAGGGGTTATTCGACCTTTAAAAGGGGTTATTCGACCTTTCGAGGTTATTTGTATCTTTAATAGTGGGGCGAAATGTTCCTGTAATAGGGGTGATCTGTACCTTCAATAGGGGTTATTCGACCTTTAAAAGGGGTTATTCGACCTTTCGAGGTTTTTTGTACCTTAAGTAGGGGCTATATGTACCTGTAATAGGGATGATCTGTACCTTTAATAGGGGTGATCTATACCTTAAATAGGGGCGACCTGTACCTTTTAATAGGGGTAATTTGTACACTAAATAGGGGTGATCTGTATTTTTGATAGGGGCGATTTGTACCTTTAATAGGGGTTATCTGTACCTTTAATAGGGGTGATTTGTACCTTTAATAGGGGTGATTTGTACCTTTAATAGGGGGCGATCTGTACGTTTAATAAGGGTTATTTGTACCTGTTATAGGGGTGATCTGTACCTTTAATAGGGACGATATGAACCGGTAATAGGGATGATATGTACCTTTATAAGGGTTGATTTGTACCTTTATTAGGGGTGATTTGTACCTGTAATAGGGATGATCTGTACCTTTATTAGGGGTGATCTATACCTTTAATAGGGGTGATTTGTACCTTTATTAGGGGTGATTTGTACCTTTAATAGGGGCGATCTGTACCTTTAATAGGGGTAATTTGTACCTTTAATAGGGGTGATCTGTATTTTTAATAGGGGCGATTTGTACCTTTAATAGGGGTTATCTGTACCTTTAATAGGGGTGATTTGTACCTTTAATAGGGGTGATTTGTACCTTTAATAGGGGCGATCTGTACCTTTAATAGGGGCGATATGACCCTGTAATAAGGATGATCTGTACCTTTAATAGGGGTGATTTATACCTTTATTACGGGTGATTTGTACCTGTAATAGGGATTATCTGTACCTTTAATAGGCATTATTTGTACCTTAAGTAGGGGTGAACTGTACCCTCAATAGGGGTGATCTGTACTTTAACAGGGGTTATTTGTACCTTTGATAGGGGCGATATGTACCTGTAATAGGGGTGATCTGTACCTTTGATAGGGGTTATTTCTATCTTTGATAGGGGCGATGTGTACCTGTTATAGGGGTGTTATTGTTTCGCCAGGTCAGTTGCATGTATCATACCTCCCTGCAGAGTTTACCTTTATTAACAAACGACCAATCAATAACAACATTTGACCATTTTGTTGCAGACGGCTGTTGAAAAAGTTGAGGGAAAAGAAGAACCTTCTCTTAACAGGGACAAATCTTACACGTTAATTGAATAAAATGTACACATCTCATTTGCCATGTTGTTCTTTGCCAGTTATCAAATCAATTATATTTGTAGTGAGCGTACATACATGTATATTCAATCATAGAGGAGACTTGATATCAAATTTTACCGTCCTTTTCTACGCGAAACCTTAATCTACATGGTAGTTGTTGTATATAAATAGTTTTGTGGCACCGCCTACTTATGAATAATTCAACGTACCTCTAAGCGGTGCGTCCCTGTAATAGGGATAAATTAATGCCGACCACTATTTATCACCAGGAAGTTTTATAAACAAGAGACCAACATTCATATAAACATATAAATTCGCTTGTATATGGATTTTATCAGTCATGATCAGTATCATTTAACGTACACTTTCTAGCATAAACACATAATGAAGCGATTGTATTGGTGCGCATACACAGTATGTGATTAGTTAGAAGTAAATACGAGGATTCATATGGAGGTTATCGACGTGTAAATATGGTGTAATAAGCAAAATGGTGGACATTAACTAAACCGAAAGTTGAATTTCTATCTTTATTTATGTAAGTCTCATCCGTATAAATTTTCATTTCTTTACATGTTTAAACAATGTAATATAATAAAAAACACTAGATATATGCACATGTCCATTTAATTTTGAATTATAAGCGGACTTTCACAGTTGTTAACAATTAAACTTACATGACACATTAATCATAATTACAAGGTAAAATCAAGATTCAGTTGCTATTTTTTTTCATTTATTTTGTTAAGCGAAGTAAATGGAAGAAGTGATTGTTTATTGGTACTATCGCGCGTTACTAAAATGTATTTTAAGAAATCGAACATTTGACCGAAAAAGAATAAATTAGCAACTAACTCATTTAATAGATAAAAGGTATTCGAATTAACTATCGTGGAGGACAATGGTCTAGGGAAAGAACGTCGGCCTCCGGGCAGGAGGACCGTGTGATCGAATCCAGTGAGTAGAGGATTCCTTTCATTAACCCACATTTGGCGCGAGTACTGGTTATTATCCAAGAAGCAGAATCGAGAGGGATTAATCTTAAGTTGTAAGAACGTGATTCGCAATTGACCTGAAATAAAAAGTAAACTTAACTCAACTATCAAGTCAAGTGTCATATGTGTACTGAAGCGTTTCGCAATAACACAACTATCGCATTGCTAAAATAAACGATTACGTATTTAACTCATCATACACTTCCTACTCTCTCATACTGTATAGATTTCAAAGTCGTCTGCACCAAATGCATGTAAAGCCCTCTGGTGGCAAGTGGATAACATAGTTTTGCTCACGGACTTTAACTCGTACGCCATTCGGAACACGTCGGCCATTTCTTAAAATAGCTACCGACTTGTGACGGGGATTGCCCAGTTGATACGATTGCTCGTACGCTAGACTTATAAATACATATTATTGAAACGAGGTGTATATATTTTAAATTTTAAAGTATGCTATCTATGTCTCTGGTCGTGTTTATAATATTTCCTTTCTGTCTGTTTAACGCGGTTTTAACAGTTTTCTTTTTAGTTTTTATTGTTTTTACCAGTCTTCAATCAGATCGCGGCAACTGTTAAATTTTCTATATTCACTGGGTATATCGGCACTAATTGACTAAATAAACGAACAAAATGAAGGAGGCTCCTAAACGGTCATGCTTTTTCACATAACTCAGAGTGCAATACAGGGAAACCAATATTACTAAATCAATGATACCACGGCAAAACTGAATAATAATTACGGGTATTTGATACTGTGAATAAGCAAGCACGTATGTAATACACGCACCTGTATGTATTTATATCGCACTTATCGGTGTGTGTGTGTGGGGGGGGGGGTGCGATTTGTTTAAAGACATATAATGTTACTGTTCATGAATATTCAATTTACCCCTTCATTCGTATATACGCGGTTTCAAGCACCTTAAGTTGACGACCCATTGTTTGAAGATTGTTTTGTAGAGAAGAAATGTTGAAACATGTCTCAAGTATTTTACAATTAAGAAGTCATGAAATTGGATGTTAATTCTGAAAAGATAATGCAAAAAATTGTGAAAAAGAAATTACATGAAAATTACTTTCAATTTCGTATTGAAAATAAAATGTCCATAAGAGATATTATTCTTATAGAAAGGTGAAATCACGTGCACATTCTTTTAATTTGTGAACCCTCTTACAAACAGCAGGGAAATAGAACTTTTAAACGTTAACAAAAGATATTAGCAAGCATTATAATGGGAAAAAATGTACATGACGAAGGAACCAAACAAGACGAGCTTTATGATGAAATCTATGACCTCTACAAATTGGGAAAAATGGACGTGGATGAACTGAGGAAATGGCTTTCCAAATTTCCGTCTGAATATTTGAAGCATAAATATAACAAGTAAGTATAGCTTTCACTCGGTCTTTCTGTATCTCTGTCTTTGTACCCCTCTGTCCGTCTATCGTTTGAAATTTGTATCCCCCTCGGAGTGAATGCTTCACATAAGCCACCTCTTATTTACCTAATAAAAAATTACATTACTGTACAAAGATTCATTATGACCTGAACAGTCGTCTTCATAATCGTCTTCATAATCATTGACAGTTTTAATATATTGCTATTCTTATATCTAAATGTATTGTAATTTGAGCCAGAGCTATTTGTTCTATTACATTTCGAGTTCCTTCGAGTTCCTTTATCACTTTAAATTTGTGAATCTGCACATATGCTGCCCATGTTCTTCTATTTTAGACGTCAGGCTCCGAAACACAAATCATGTCTCTCCATCTTCATTTCACAACTCAAGGACGTTTGGCAGTGTAACAAAGAAAAGATACATACCAGGAACAAAGAATTATATAACTCCTTCACCCGTATACTGAAGCTGTAAGTACAGAAACATTCTTCTTTGTTGTTGTTCGAATATATGTCATATATGAAAATTAGGCATTCACCATGTTTAGCCGTGTAAGCAATTTAACGTCAGATATGTTATCTACATTCTTAAGCAATAGACACAAGCCATAGCAACAATACACTGATACTGAAACCTTAATAGACCATGCTGATCATTGAGAGAAGCGAATATATTGTAATGGACTTTGAACGAAATGGCACGTTTTCAGCCCTGCGTGTGAAAGCCTAACGTCCTGATCGGTTAATGGGCTTGTGATATTGAAAAAGGAATCGTATTGTTATGATGAGTCTCGATAGCCATTCATTGTTAAGAAAAGAGACTTTTGGAAAACAGTACTTTATTCAATGGTATTTTCCATCTATTTACATGACATGAATTCTACAGATATTCTAGAATTTACAGCAGACTACGATTTTTTACAGCATATCAAGGCTCGAACTTATTGGATGTATGCTTGGAAGTAGTTTAATGCCAATCCTTGATATCAGTACTTACCCCTCATTTCTGATTATATGTGCAGAGTTTTTGAAAGATATAAATGCATAAGATGAGTGCGAACGAATGACGAAATAATAGAACAGTATATGTATGCATTCCATGTTCAATCCCTATGTTATTGCTTCTATTTCGTTTTCGACGAAGCTTTAGAAAGTCTCAGAATTGGCCCCTTTAGGGAATAATTATGGAAGAGGCATATAGGTCTCGCCCCGGGGAACTCTCCTTCTCAATAGGCATAATGTTTCTATAATGCCTCGAGGATCTGTCTTCCTGGGACGAGAATTGTATAAATACGTATATGTTTAGCCGTTTATTTGTGTACTTGTAAACTTTTCTTTTATAAATCATTTGATCCTTATACATTCAAATATATGTACATCTCCAGTAAATGGGGGGCAATAAAGTTATATATAACATACATGTACGTTTTATACCACGCTGAGGATCTTAACTAAAAGCTCCATTTGTCTAATTGTTCTATTGTAAGACAGCGTAATCGATTTTCTTTTGTATCGGTGTGTGTTAACTGTTATGGTCGATCTTGACTTAACCCTTTACCAAACGCCAAATTTTCGACTGTCCCAAATTGGAAGTGTTTGTAGACGACATTTCAAAAGGTGATGAAATTGAAAAGAAATCTTCTGATAGGGCAGAAAACATTGTGGGAAAAGGAGAAATTGCTCATTAAGAGCAATTTCTCCTTTTCCCACAATGTTTTCCAGAGTCACTGCAACAAACTGGTCAAATGTCGATATTGTTTGGTAATTGGGTAAGCTTGCCCACAGAAATCACGCACAAAACTAATCTGTAACACTTGAAGCAAAGAGTCTATCATAATTTGAATTATAATCATAAAAAACGCACGAAACGCTTTAAGGAATACAGAAAATGTAAAAAGAATAAAGACTAGAATAATTTCAATTTATCCTTTTTTTTGCTGTGTCGATCTTGGATAATATTATATCTTAGTGAAGTGAAATTCCTTTAATATATATTTCATCGATCTCTTTAACGCATCGTTTATACAGATTGGACGAAGTTGTAATTGGTATTCATTAAAACAAAGGCTAGCAGATTTCAGTCCACTTGATCTATATTATACATTATATATTATTATCGCCTTTTAATGCAATCACTGATTGACTGATCAAGTAACACCATAAAAATACTAAGTTTTTACATCCATAAGATGAAAAGCTAATTTAAAGATATCCCATATCAAAGCTTTTATGAAAAACAAGTAGCCCGTTAGATCCGATAATTACCAAATTTATAACATAAATTGGCAATGAATATTGAAATGTAATACAAAACAAAACTACGTACTCTTTAGACTAAATGGTAGGCTTTGAAAAAAAATATATACATTTCAAGCTGTCTTTAGTGAAGGTGTTTTGCATTACGACTGGTGAATCGTTTTTTACAAACACAATTAAAGCTTAAAGCCTCTAAAATACAAGCTATACGAGGACACATGATTGATTTTTACAGGGGTAAAAAGGATACATCAGCTGATACATCTCATGTTACCGAGGTTCCTGTCAAATATGATGGCCAAAATCAGGCGTGAGTACAATTTACAATTCCTCGAATGTTTCAAATCTAAATCCGTACCAATTATACTTTCTAAATGACAGCAATCAGAAGAAGTAAGATAACACTTTACTATCCAATAACGAAGTCTTTCTCTTAATTGGAAAGTGTATATTGAAAGCGCTTAGACTTCCACGGAATTGGGGTGTTTTCATTAATTGAGATGGAAGAACGTATACTTACTTGGCGGTATGCTCAGCTGTCTAAATTGAGAAACGTTTTCATTGATTAAAGATATATTTCTGAGTAAAAGACAAGATATTTGAGATAGACTATAACACTGTTTTATACATTACGAGTATATAATATTTATGGTTTTTTTTAATGTAAATGACATTTGTGTCGGTGTTTGTAAAAGATAAAGGGGTGCGTAATATCTTTGTCACAATCCTCTCAAGTTTATAATACCTAAACATCACCACTCTATCAAAACCAATGTATAAAATGATTGCAAAATGATGAGATAGAAACTTTACTGACCTAAAATCTTTCAATCTTTTCATATTTTTGTTGGCTTTTTTGGTTTGGGAATTCCAGCATAGTCTTTGAATGTTACATTCCCATTGTATTAAATGCGGACTAGAAGGTAATATAGAATGAATCTAAAATCATTGTGTTAAGAAAGCGTGGTGTTTTAAGGGAAAATAAAAAAAATGGTACTACAATAGGAACTTAGTAGAAACTGTGAATGATTTGGGTTATTTTTCTACATTCTCTCTGAAACAGTCAACACTGGGTGGAAAAGGTTAAAAAGTCCTTAATGTGCTTCTGTATAAAATAAAACAGTATAATTTTAAACCGCCAGTGTTATGGCAGATATTTGATGCTTTCGATGGTGCAACTCTAAACTATGGGTGTGGAATTCAGGGAATGGCAAATCCAAGAAAATAGAGAGGGTCCACTTGAAGTTCTGAAAAAGTATTTTAAACTTTAAAATGTAAACCAGTAAGAATTGTATTTACAGTGATTTAGGACGTTTTTCGTTGTGTCTTAATAGACGCATTAGAATTTTTTGAAAATTTGGTGTAACACAGTTTCAACAGAAAACATTTTAATTAACAAATTGTATGAATGTCTACTTTTGACCGTTTTTAAAACAAAATGACGGGGCTTATAATGCCAAATCCTTGTGGCCAAAATGAATCTGCAAATTTCTGAAATTTCGTTTGGCTAGAGAGAAGTATGCTTGATAGATTGACTGTGACCGTCGTACCTCAAATCAACAAAACACCATGCTGTACAACTCGGTCACTCAAATTGCGATCATAAACTTTTCAATTATTGACACCATAGCAAAGTTTTTGTCAAGTAAGCACCTATTAAACATAACTTCTTTTAGGATGAAACCTCCATTGGATGAGAGAACAGATCGTGATGGTTCGGAAGACGAAGTAAAAGCGGGACATGATATCGAAAACAGAACACAAAAGCTGAAAGCAGTGTAAGTAAAAGATAGTCTTATGAAATAAGTGTCTAATTTCAGCTGTTTTATTGACACGACATTGTGTGAGTAGAGCAAAATTACATTCGTAATCATATGAATATAACTGGCCACAGTGGTCTCAAAGCAGCTTTGATTGAATCTACAATATACTGTTACCTATTGTTGTACGAAAGGTGACCACTTTTATTCCAGAGATTACTGTGAATGAAAATGACACATTGATTAAAGTAAAATTCAAGAAGACAAATGTAAAACAAATCTATACATGTAGGTATAACCTCTATCTGCAATTCAGGAACAGATATTTGTCTAAACGATCTAGGCTACTTGATTGTTCATGACCATCATGTCCTTGTTATCCGGCATATAACAATCAGACAAACGATATTGTGTTAGGCTTTAGTGATATTTCATGATTGACCCGAGGTAAAGTCAGTTACCGCAGTGATTGCAATTGTACAGGTAAAATATAGTTAAATCTAGTATAAAGGCCTAGCAATACGACAATGCATTTCAGGGGCGGTCTCTGTAAACGTAAATGTACAACAGTAATTGTTCTAGTTAAAACCACCTAGGCAAAGTGGCTAATGAATCTTTTGAGTTAATTCATTACTTAAACTTGATTCGTTCTGGAAAAAAAATGAAGATGTTTTATCTCACATTTTGGTATCTAACGTGAATACTGCGAAATATGTTTTACTAGGTGTTGGTATGTCTGTCTTCAAAAACGGTTAATGCCATCTTTTCCCAAAGAAAAATGAGAACTGTAATCACATTGAACTTTTATCATTTTTTATATCTCAGTGTGTCAGCATCTCACCAAGATGGACAATCGTCACAGAATGAAAGTCATAGCACAGAGCTCATATCCGAGAACAGAGGGATGCAGGAAGAGATGTAAGTAACATCAGAGACTTGCTTTACACATAACACAACGTTAACGCTTTTTACATCAAATGTGAAAAAGAGACATATAGCTATATAGCCATTTATAAACATTCGCCGGGTTTGTTTACGAAGACGAGTATGAAGATTGATATCATTGTCATTTTTCATGTCAGAATAGTATATAAATGTCAGTAGCTCTCTGAAAGCTCGTTTAGCTAGAACAAAGTATTCTTGATAGATTAAGTTAGATAGATCAATGGATGAATAAAATATCAATGGATAAATTGGTCACTCAAACTCCGACCACGACATTTTCAATTACTTACACCGTTGCTAAATTAAATGAATGCTCATATCAAACAGAACTACTTTCAGGATGATCCCCGTAATGGATGAGAATAACAGATCTGATCTTAATGGTTCGGAAGACGAAATTAAAGAGAGACATGACAAAAACAAAATACAAGGGTCGAAAGCATTGTAAGTAATAGCTAGTCTTATGAAATAAGTGTCTATATTCAAATGTTTTATTAAAGGCACATAAAAGGAAATGAGTACAAAGAATTACTGAAACAATATATGTAGTTCTTTTATTATGTTAATAAACGTCATGAGAATTGATTTACGAATGCATTTATACCCTATTAAATAGACGTCTTTAACAAAGGTTATTTTGTGCTTAAAATACAGTTGTCTCCAATTCAATTATGTTTATCAACAACTTGTTTGTTTAAATATTCAAAATAACGAATTCTGATTGGTTGGTTCAAACATTTGTGTATCAACTGTCAAGGTCAGGGGTCAAGAATCACACAATTTGAATTACTAGTATCAAACTGATTAATCTGGGTTATTTCTTGTTGGCTTTCACGTTTAAGTTGTGCTGATGGGTTTTTTTTTTGTGATACCTATTTGAATCTGACCAAAAGTTTACCAAATAATATAGTTTGATATAGCATTAGTCTCCTTTAATGTGCCTTTAACATAACGTTGTGTGAATAAAGCAAAGATGTATTCGTAATCATATTGATATAATTGGTCTTCCATTGTATTAAAATCGCTTTAATTGAATCTACAATAAAATACTCGTATAACCTAAAGGAGGCGAGATGTACGAAAAGTGCTCACTTTTATCCTACAGACTTAACTGTGAATGAAAAAATGTCACATTGCTAAAAGTAAGATCCAAGAAGACAAATGTAGGACAAATCTATAAATGTATTTATAACCTCTGTCTGCAATTTAGGAACAGTTATTTGTCTTAAACAAATTTTGTCATTTATGGCGTTACTCCTCTTAAGACCAACAAGCCTGAGCGACGTCTTTTAAGCTGCATTAGTAATGAGTTTTGCTGAGTGTAACCAATTTTCCAAAAATCAAAATTTACCATGCTTGGACAACGTGGTCACTTAAATTACAACCATGATCTTGTTAATTATTGACATTGTATCGAAATTGTTAACAAATCTATTGGTCTTAAAGCTATAATGTATCAAAGTTAAAGAGAATTTATATATCAAACAGAAGGAATTTCAGGATCGACCGGTGTTTTCATGTTATTAAGAGGTTTTAACATGAAGGTTCAAACGCTAAAGAGGAATATGACACGAAACTATTTTAAATATTAAAGTAAATATCATAGGAAGATAATAAACAAAAAGCGAGATTTATGTGTCGTCGAACGGACTGTAAGTAGTTATAAGTCATTTTCATGAAAGAGCGAGTTATATGTTTATACTAGGTGTTGGTTTGTCTTTCCTCAAGCACGTTAAATACAATCTATTCTCAAGCAGAGATGAGAATTAGGACCACATTGATTTTGTGTTATATCTAATATCTCAGTGAGTCAGCATCTCACCAAGACGGAACATGTTCACGGAAAGAAATTGCTAGTACAGAGCTCTTACCTATCAAGGAAGGGAGCAAGAAAAAATTTGAGTATCGTGAGGTACTAATATTGCACATAACACAACGTTAACGATTTTTAACATCAAATATGAAATAGCAACAAATATCTTTATTTCATTTAGAAACTTTCGTCGATTGCGTAAACGCCGGGTTAAAAAATTAGTATTCTTTACCATTTTTTATGTCAAACAAGTATACATATATGAAGCAGTAGCTTTCGGAAAAGTAATTAGGCTGGAAGGAAATATGCTTCATAGATTGAATGTGACGGACGTTCTTAAAATTTACAAATAACCATGCTGTGCAACTTGGAAGCTCAAGTTGCGACCACAACGTTTCAAATTGTTGACACCGTAGCAGAACTGTTGTCAAGTTAAAGTGAATGCTCATATCAAACAGATCTTCTTTCGGGGTAGAAACCCCATTTGTGAGGATAAAGGATCAGGTCATAACCGTTTGGAGGACGGAATTAAAGAGGAAACAAAAAGCGAGATCTGTGTGTCGTCGAACGAACTGTAAGTAGTAATAGGTCATTTTCATGTAAGTATCTTGACGATTAGATATTGAAAGGCTATGAGCATATTGTTGAACGATAAGATATGAAAAGCTTTTACCATACAGTACTACTTTCAGGGAGGACTCCCTATTGGATGAGTGTCAAAGATCGAACACTGGTGGTTTGGAAGACGAATCTAAAGAGGAACATAAAACAAAGAGCAAGAAATCTATGTCGTCGAACGGGCTGTAAGTAATACTAAGTCTAATTCATGGAAGTATCTATACAATTAGATATGAAAAGCTAATGCATTTAAATGGTATGTGTGAGCAGAGATAGATTACATGAATAAATGAAAGAAACGCTGTCCATTGGGTCTAAACATTGCCTTAACAAAAAATGACAATTTAACTAGACTGTTTTCTTGACTTAAAAATAAACGGCACTCGTTCCGGAATTATGTCGATATACTATTACGTGGTGAAATTGCTATACTTGAATATTTATCCGACTTTTCGGTTAAATTCATGATATTTCTTTCTCCTTATTTGGTAAAATAATATATTCTGGAACAAATTCTCAAAGAAATCAAGCATCATTGTGGTTTGACAGTACATGTAAGTCAGCTAAAGCAACATCCTATGATGCTAAACGCAAAGTTTAACGAGGATCAAACTACAACGAATAGAGATATGTTTTGAAAAGCTCGAGGTGAATTTAATATAGTTAAATGTAAAGCCAAAGTATCCTACCACCATACCAAAAATATAGCATGTGTAACTTTGTAAAGACTTTGCCTAGAAAACTTTGGAAAATAGTACGTAAATCTAACACTGCATCAAAAAATCAATTCAACTTATCTGCAGATGATTTTGCTCATTATTTTTCTAATATTTTCAATGGGCTGGAATCTAGCGGTAGCAGAGGTACCTTTAATCACATTAATGAGAAAATCAAAAGCGTTGAATAATTAGATAAAGATAAAACATGTAAAGAAATTATGACAGCAAATAGCCTTATTACTAGAATTAAAGTTGTGATATTGAAAATAATGTCGCAGTTTTTATTTACTGAACGTAAGGATTCTATATCTCCTGATCTTTTACGTATCTTCAATTATATTTACAGCTCAGGTAATCATTTCGAGCCATGGACAAAGGGTGCTATCGTCCCTTTGTTTAAAAAAGGAAATAAACATATTATAGACAATTATAGGGGTATAACGTTAGTTAACAACTGCAAAGATATTTTCATAAGTTTTAAGGAACAGACTGAATGTTTGGTGTGAAGAAAAAACGATGTTTTTGATCAGAACCCATTCAGTTTCATTTTTTATTTTACATTCCTTGATTTAAAAGGTTTTAGCAAGAATTAAGAAATAGTGGTTTATTTTTATAGATTATAAAATAGCATCTGATTCGGTTAATCGAGATGCTCTTTTATATAAAACTTGTCGAATTAGGTTTAAGTTGTAAGATTTTACTGTAAATGAAAATGACACATTGATTAAAGTAAGTTCAAGAAGACAAATGTAAAACAAATCTATATATGTAGGTATAACCTCTGTCTGCAATTCAAGAATAGATATTTGTCTAAACGATCTAGTCTATTTGATTGTTCATGACCATCCTGTCCTTGTTATCCGGCATATAACAATCAGATAGACGATATTGTGTTAGGCTTTAGTGATCTTTCATGATTGACCCGAGGTACAGTCAGTTACCGCAGTGATTTTAATTGTACATGTAAAATATAGTTTAATCTAGTGTATAGGCCTAGCAATACGACAATTCATTTCAAGGGCGGTCTCTGTAAACTTAGTATCGACATCAAAAACAAAATTGAACAACAGTAATTGTTCTAGTTTAAAACACCAAGGTAAAGTGGCCAATGAATCTTTTGAGTTAATTCGTTACTTATACTTGATTCGTTCTGACAAATTGAAGATGTTTTATCCCACAATATGGTAACTTACGTGAATACTGCGAAATATATGTTTTATATTAAGTGTTTGTATGTCTGTCTTCAAAGACGGTTAACACGATCTTTTCCCTAAAAATAATGAGAATTGTAATCACATTGAACTTTTATTATTTTTTTATATCTCAGTGTGTCAGCATCTCACCAAGATGGAAATTCGTCACAGAATGAGAGTCATAACACAGAGGTCATACCCAAGAACAGAGGGATGCAAGAAGAGACGTACGTATCATCAGAGACTTGTTTTGCAGGTTTTGAAGGTTCGGAAGATAAAGAGGAACATGACACGAAACTTAATTAAAGTAAATATTATAGGAAGATAATAAACAAAAAGCGAGATCTATGTGTTGTCGAACGGACTGTAAGTAGTAATATGTCATTTTCATGTAAGAGCGAGTTATATGTTAATACTATGTGTTGGTCTGTGTTTCTACAAGGACGTTAAATACAATCTTTTCTAAAGCAGAAATGAGAATTAGGATCACATTGAACTTTTGTTATTTTTAATATCTCAGTGAGACAGCATCTCACCAAGACGGAACATGTTCACGGAAAGAAATTGCTAGTACAGAGCTCTTACCTAACAAGGAAGGGGAGCAAGAAAAAATGTGAGTATCGTGAGGTACTAATATTGCACATAACACAACGTTAACGCTTTTTAACATCAAATATGAAATAGCAACAAATATCTATATTGCATTTAGAAACTTTCGTCGATTGCGTCAGGCCAGTTTTAAAAAAAAATAGTATTATTTGCCCTTTTTATGTCAAACAAGTTTATATATGAAGCAGTAGCTTTCGGAAAAGTAATTATGCTAGAACAAAATATGCTTTATATATTGAATGTGTCCGACGTTCCTCAAATTTACAAATAACCATGCTGTGCAACTTAGACGTTCAAATTGCGACCACAAGGTTTTAAATTGTTGACACGGTAGCAGAACTGTTGTCAAGTTAAAGTGAATGCTCATATCAAACAGATCTTCTTTCGGGGTAGAACTCCCATTTGGTGAGGATAAAAGATCAGGTCATGAACGTTTGGAGTACAAAATTATAGAGGACCATGAAACAAAAGGCGAGATCTATGTGTCGTCGATCGAACTGTAAGTAGTAATAGGTCATTTTCATGTAAGTATCTTGACGATTAGATATGAAAAGGTTATGAGCATACAGTGGAACGATTAGATATGAAAAGCTTTTACCATACAGTACTACTTTCGGGATGGACTTCCTATTGGATGAGAGTAAAAGATCCAACACTGATGGTTTGGAAGACAAATCTAAAGAGCAACATAAAACAAAGAGCAAGAATTTTATGTCGTCGAACGGGCTGTAAGTAATACTAAGTCTAATTCATTGAAGTATCTATACTATTAGATATGAACAACTAATGTATGTACATCGCATGTGTGAGCAGAGAGAGATTACATAAATAAATGAAAGAAACTCTGTCCAACTCTGTCCAACTCTGTCCAACTCTGCCTTAATAAAACGGATAATTTAACGTGAAGATGAAAACGATTCAAGACGACGAGTGCAAAGAATGTATTTCGTTATAATCTATCATATGTGTTGCTTGCAATCGAGGTATTTATCTTTGCCTCGGAATAATCTTGCCAGATACAGTGGTGCTTTTCTCTCAACTCAAAAACAAATAAGCCTGGTCAGCTTTTTTACGCACCATTAAAAAAGGAGTGTTAACTAAAAAAAGAAAGACAATTTTCATCATTTTTACATTCTTTTCACAGTTATTTGAATCGTTAAACTCAAATGAAATCAATTGCTAACGCAACAGGCCATTCCGTCTAATCTGAAGTCCCCCTATCTACAGTGTGTTTACCAAAAAAACATCGAATTATAAGAAACAGGTATTGGAAATGTACCAATCCTCGCTATCCCGACACCTACTAAGGTGGTCGACCAGCTGACTTTCTCCTCGTGGGATCCACTCGGCACGTGTACTTATATCATTTTTGTCTCGGATATCGTCAGATCTGAAGCAATATTTTGTAGATCACGTTTGCTAATTCCATGTTTCAAGATTGATTTAACGTTCTTGTTATTCGAGTCTATCTTAACTGAACAGTTCTTACGAATGTGTAGATAACTCTTAATCACTCTACTTACAACCTCTGTTTAACACCATATGGAACTACGGTTGATTTAGTCCGAGTTCCAACAGACAGTCACCTGATTATCTACGTCTAATACCGACATTTTACCCTGGCGTGAACCAATACCTGAACTTACAGATGTCTGACAAGGACTCGCAAATGGGAGCCCTGTTGACGTAATGTCTCTCGCATTACCCTGGCAGATCTCGTCAAACGAGACGCTCACTTCCGTATAATGAAACATGTTGTATAAGGAAACAACAAAAAAGGGGTCCAAGGAGGCTTGACGGCAGGGTTTTTTTAGGTTGATATTGTCTTAAGTCGATCTTTACTCACTTTGTAAGTAAGGTAGAGGATGAAGTTAAAAAGAGGTAAAAAGAAAAACAATAAGAAAGGGAAGACATGTTTCCCAAACGCCTGGACTTTCATTGTGATAAATGTGTTAGCAATATAACGGTTTATATTTGTTTCAGAAACGATATCCAGTTATTCAAACCCTCAGGTAGTCCATCACCTTTCGTGATTGATCAAGCATACAAACTTTCTGTTCGCCAAACCACGAGGTGAGTTGCTCTGTGGCATAAGTTATTTGAACCACGTTGCTTCCAAACAATGTACACGAACAGCACTCCATATCATCAACAGCCATGTTGCCTCACTATTTGCCATTGACCTGCATCTAAACATTTTGTCTTGTTTGATAAGCTCTTTGTTAAGAATACCTAAATAAAACAATAAAATATATCACGACCTAGACCACTGTATACATGTACTTCCTCATTTTACACCCGTTTACCATTTATACACTCATTTCTTTCGCAACAAAACATGGTAACTTTCGTTGTTTAAACATACATAATGATGTCATTTCCGATCTCTTTGCGTAGAAATGCAGACGAACGAGTTGTTTTGAGAAATGAATCTTCAACTTCCGTAACTTTACCCTGGCGATAATTTATGCAAAATAGATCATAGTACAAGTATCTCCATAACCCTCCCCCGAATCACAGTTAACTCTTTTTGAAAAAAAGGTCGATGTGTTATAATTCTGAATTCTCTTTTTCTAATGCATTTTCTTTCAAATTGTTCTATTAGACATTTATATTAAGCCTAAACACCAACCTACCATGTAAAACAAATCTATATATGTAGATATAACCTCTGTCTGCAATTCAGGAACAGATATTTGTCTAAACGATCTAGTCTATTTGATTGTTCATGACCATCCTGTCCTTGTTATCCGGCATATAACAATCAGATAGACGATATTGTGTTAGGCTTTAGTGATCTTTCATGATTGACCCGAGGTACAGTCAGTTACCGCAGTGATTTTAATTGTACATGTAAAATATAGTTTAATCTAGTGTATAGGCCTAGCAATACGACAATTTATTTCAAGGGCGGTCTCTGTAAACTTAGTATCGACATCAAAAACATAACTGAACAACAGTAATTGTTCTAGTTTAAAGCACTAAGGTAAAGTGTCCAATGAATCCTTTGAGTTAATTCGCTACTTATCCTTGATTCGTTCTGACAAATTGAAGATGTTTTATCCCACTTTTTTTTATCTAACGTGAATACTGCAAACTATGTTATATATTAGGTGTTTGCATGTCTGTCTTCAAAGACGGTAAATACCATACTTCCCCAAAGAGAAATGAAAACTGTAATCATATTGAACTTTTATTATTTTTTTATATCTCAGTGTGTCAGCATCTAACCAAAATGGAAAATCGTCACAAAATGAAAGTCATAGCACAAAGCTCTTATCCGAGAACAGAGGGATGCAAGAAGAGATGTAAGTAACATCAGAGACTTGCTTTACACATAACACAACGTTAACGCTGTTTTACATCAAATGTGAAATAGAAACATATAGCTATATAGCATTTATAAACATTCGCAGGTTGTGTTTACGAAGACGGGTATGAAGATTGATATTATTGTCAGTTTTCATGTCAGAATAGTATATAAATGCCAGTAGCTCTCTGAAAGCTCCTTTGGCTAGAACAAAGTATGCTTGATAGATTAAGTGTGACCAATGTTCCTTAAATCAATAAAAAACAAATGGATAAAATGGTCACTCAAACTCCGACCACGACCTTTTCTATTACTTATACCGTTGCTAAATTAAATGATTGCTCATAACAAGTAGAGCTACTTTCATGATGATCCCTGCAATGGATGAGAGAAACAGATCTGATCTTATGGTTCGGAGGACGAAATTAAAGAGAGACTTAACAAAAACGAAACACGGGGTTCGAAAGCATTGTAAGTAAAAGCTAGTCTTATGAAATAAGTGTCTATATTCAAATGTTTTATTAACATGACATTGTGTGAATAGAGCAAAATTGAATTCGTAATCATATCGATATAACTGGTCTTCCATGGTTTTAAAATCGCTTTAATTGAGTCTACAATAAAATACTCGTATAACCTAAAGGAGGCGAGATGTACGAAAAGTGCCCACTTTTATCCTACAGACTTTACTGTGAATGAAAAATGTCACATTGATTAAAGTAAGATTCAAGAAGACAAATGTAGGACAATTCTATAAATGTATAACCGCTGTCTGCAATTCAGGAACAGTTATTTGTCTTAAACAAATCTTGTCATTTATGACGTTACTCCTCTTAAGACCAACAAGCCTGAGCGACGTCTTTTAAGCTGAATTAGTAATGAGTTTTGCTGAGTGTGACCAACTTTCCACAAATCGAAATTTACTATGCTGGACAACGTGGTCACTTAAATTACAACCATGATCTTGTCAATTATTGACACTGTATCGAAATTGTTAACAAATCTATTGGTCTTGAAGCTATAATGTACCAAAGTTAAAGAGAATTTATATATCAAACAGAAAGAATATCAGGATCACCCGGTGTTTTGATGTTATTAAGAGGTTTTAACCTGAAGGTTCGAAAGATAAAGAGGAACATGACACGAAACTATTTTAAATATTAAAGTAAATGTCATAGGAAGATAATAAACAAAAAGCGAGATCTATGTGTCGTCGAACGGACTGTAAGTAGTTATAAGTCATTTTCATGTAAGAGCGAGGTATATGTTTATACTAGGTGTTGGTTTGTCTTTCCTCAAGGACGTTAAATACCATCTATTCTCAAGCAGAGATCAGAATTAAGATCACATTGAACTTTTTGTTATTTTTAACATCCTAGTGAGACAGCATCTCACCAAGACGGAACATGTTCACGGAATGAAATTGCTAGAACAGAGCTCTTACTTATCTCCCAAAGGATGAAAGAAAAAATGTGAGTATCGTGAGGTACTAATATTGCACATAACAAAACGTTAACACTTTTTAACATCAAATATGAAATAGCAACAAATATCTTTATTTCATTTAGAAACTTTCGTCGATTGCGTACACGCCGGGTTTAAAAATAAGTATTATTTGGCCTTTTTATGTCAAACAAGTATATATATGAAGCAGTAGCTTTCGGAAAAGTAATTAGGCTAGAACAAAATATGCTTTATATATTGAATGTGTCCGACGTTCCTCAAATTTACAAATAACCATGCTGTGCAACTTGGAAGCTCAAGTTGCGACCGAGATTGTGGTAAATTGTTGACACCGTAGCAGAACTGTTGTCAAGTTAAGGTGAATGCTCATATCAAACAGATCTTCTTTCGGGGTAGAACTCCAATTCGGTGAGGATAAAAGATCAGGTCAGGAACGTTTGGAGTACAAAATTATAGAGGACCATGAAACAAAAGGCGAGATCTTTGTGTCGTCGATCGAACTGTAAGTAGTAATATGTCATTTTCAAGTAAGTATCTTGACGATTAGATATGAAAAGGTTATGAGCATACAGTGGAACGATTAGATATGAAAAGCTTTTACCATACAGTACTACTTTCAGGATGGACTTCCTATTGGATGAGAGTAAAAGATCCAACACTGATGGTTTGGAAGACAAATCTAAAGAGCAACATAAAACAAAGAGCAAGAATTTTATGTCGTCGAACGGGCTGTAAGTAATACTAAGTCTAATTCATTGAAGTATCTATACTATTAGATATGAACAACTAATGTATGTACATCGCATGTGTGAGCAGAGAGAGATTACATAAATAAATGAAAGAAACGCTGTCCAACGGGTCTAAATATTGCCTTTATAAAACTGATAATTTAACGTGAAGATAAAAACGATTCAAGACGACGAGTGCAAAGAATGTATTTCGTTATAACCTATCATATGTGTTGCCTGCAATCCAGGTATTTATCTTTGCCTTGGAATAATCATGCCAGATACAGTGGTGCTTTTCTCCCCACTCAAAAACAAATAAGCCTGGTCAGCTTTTTTACGCACCATTAAAAAAAGAGTGTTAACTATAAAAAAGAAAGACAATTTTCATCATTTTTACATTCTTTTCACAGTTATTTGAATCGTTAAACTCAAATGGAATCAATTGCTAACGAAACAGGCCATTCCGTCTAATCTTCCTCTGAAGTCCCCCTATCTACAGTGTATTTACACAAAAAAACATCGAGTTATAAGAAACAGGTATTGGAAATGTACCAATACTCGCTATTCCAACACCTACTAAGGTGGTCGACCAGCTGACTTTCTCCTCGTGGGATCCACTCGGCACGTGTACTTATATCGAACTGAAGCAATTATTTGTAGATCACGTTTGCTAATTCCATGTTTCAAGATTGATTTAACGTTCTTGTTATTCGAGTGTATCTTAACTGAACAGTTCTTACGAATGTGTAGATAACTCTTAATCACTCTACTTACAACCTCTGTTTAACACCATATGGAACTACGGTTGATTTAGTCCGAGTTCCAGCACACGGTCACCTGATTATCTACGTCTAATACCGACATTTTACCCTGGCGTGAACCAATACCTGAACTTACAGATGTCTGACAAGGACTCGCAAATGGGAGCCCTATTGACGTAATGTCTCTCGCATTACCCTGGCAGATCTCGTCAAACGAGACGCTCACTTCCGTATAATGAATCATGTTGTATAAGGAAACAACAAAAAAGGGGTCCAAGGAGGCTTGACGACAGGGATATTTTTGGGTTGATATTGTCTAAAGTCGATCTTGACTCACTTTGTAAGTAAAGTAGAGGATGACGGTAAAAAAGGTAAAAAAACAATAAGAAAGGGAAGCCATGTTTCCCAAATGCATGGACTTTCATTGTGATAAATGTGTTAGCAATATAACGGTTTATATTTGTTTCAGAAACGATATCCAGTTTTTAAAACCCTCAGGTAGTCCATCACCTATCGTGGATTATCAAGAATACGAACTTTTTAATCGCCAAACCACGAGGTGAGTTGCTCTGTGACATAAGTTATTTAAACCACGTTGCTTCCAAACAATGTACACGAACAGCACTCCATTTCATCAGCAGTCATATTGCCTCACTATTTGCCATTGACCTGCATCTAAACATTTTGTCTTGTTTGATAAGCTCTTTGTTAAGAATACCTAAATAAAACAATGAAATATATAACGACCTAGACCACTGTATACATGTAATTCCTCATTTTACACCCGTTTACCATTTATACACTCATTTCTTTCGCAATAAAACATGGTAACTTTCGATGTTTAAACATACATAATGATGTCATTTCTGATCTCTTTGCGTAGAAATGTAGACGAACGACTTGTTTTGAGAAATGAATCTTCAGCTTCCGGAACTTTGCCCTGGCGATAATTTATGCAAAATAGATCATAGTACAAGTATCTCCATAATACTCCCCCGAATCATAGTTAAGTCTTTTTTGGAAAGTTAGGTTGATGTGTTATGATTCTGAATTCACTTTTTCTAATGCATTTTCTTTCAAATTGTTCTGTTTGACATTTGTATTTAGACTAAACACCAACCTACCAAAGAGAAATTAGGTCTGATATTGATATTCATCGGTAAACACGTGGATTGTTGTAATTTGGGCACATTGCCACTTTGATTAGTTATATGTTAGAAAGTCATAAACGAAACAGAAAATTAATTTATTATGTATTTCTGTGATATCAACAACATTGGGTTGCAACAATTCAACGTGGTAAAAGTGGAGGAGTCCCTGGTTTGATCGCAAATTGCACCATTGACTTCGTGGGACTGTCCTTTTGCAAGATATCTAAGAGTAATAGCACATTACTGGTGAATCACAGAAAAGCCGTACTATTAGAGAAAAACTGTTGAAAAGGCGTCGATTAATCTTTGAAAACCAAGGGCTTTGCTTTGATAATTTTAAAGGAGCTAAATTGATGAACACTTAATTCAAAAAAACAATTATTTTACACTATCCGTGCCAAACCTGAAAAGTAATATTATATGCTAATATGCGCTATTCATTTAAAGATCCTGGCTAAAAAGTAGAATTTGTGTATGGTATTCAGATATGCTTCTAACAGATATTCATTTAAAAAAAATCGCCGAAATCGCGGTATAAATGAATATATTGACGGAAAAACCCCACGGCCTCGACTTTTGAATGTTACTACAGCTATATGGTAATTAGTTACGTCACGTGGGCTGACAAGTGCCTGTCACGTAACGATGTACACCTAGCTTAGAAGCAATCTGAACACATCGGGTTTATCCAATGAAAACACCTTTGAAATAATAGGGATGACGCCATATTGTTTCCCGCGAGAATGACGTCACTTTACTTACGTTTTTAAAAATAGATCTTAAATCCGAAATCTCAAAAGTCGTTAAATTTGATTGAGGAAACCATATTACATGTAACAACAACAATTTCGCCATTTGGCATGAGTTACTGATAAAAAAAAGATTTAAAAGGATGTTCAACACTTCCATACACATTGAACTACTTAACGTACACGCTTAGAAAATGTGTTAATTGCCGGATGCCGATTTACCCGAAAAATTGTAATCCTACACTTATATCCGAGGTGTATTTCACAGCTCACGGAAATACCCGAGTAGTTCCGATTGACTTAGAAGATACTAGCGTCAGCGTCCATTTTTGTTTTCAGCGTGTAGTCTTAGAATCACATGAGCGTCACGTGACCGGTTGTTCATAGCTTGACGTTATATTTAACTTATGTCGGATTTCCATTAAATTTTTATATAATGAAAAATGTCAAAATTCATCTTATATGCTATTGGTTTCTCTGCTGAAATGTTAAATTAATCTTTATTCCTTTATTTTCGAAAGTTTCAAAAAAAAATCCTATGACGAACAGAAACTTTAAAGATAACAACAATACAGGCCAATATGATTGTTCATAACCATCATTTACTTGATATTTGGCATTTAACATTCAGACAGACAATATTGTGACAATATTGTGTTAGTCTTAAGGACTTTTTTGGTATAACCAAAGACCTAATAAACCCATACTAAATGGACTACCTAAACGTATCACCAGGAATATTCTTAGGAAAATGCTTAAATAAAGAATATGACTAAAGACTTTTCTTTTAGATTACAGTATAGTATAAAAGTTTTCATAAACTTTCGTTGTTGCACGCTCACACTTCCTTTCATTCATTTACCATCGAGCAACTTTGTATAAACTCTAAGCTGTGAGTCATATATATCACTTTGAAGATTTCCTGATAAATTGAATTGAATACACAACTCTAGATAAACTAGTGATCTATTTCAAAGAACAGACGTTATACTTTGTCAAATGTATTCCTTTCTCCCTTTTCTAATGAGAACATATTGGTTAATTTCAAACGTCGTGTTGGTTTGATTGAAATGTATTACTGTGCAAATGACCCATCAATTTTATTTCACTCTTATTCAAATACCTTAATTAAAAGGATATGTTTGAAAACCCAGTTTTCTAATTGTATGAAATGACACTGTGCCCGCGATTCACATGTATGTAAATTAAAAAGAAAGGATAAATAACTATTATCTTCCATATTTGGAATCGTCTCATGGAACATGACCATCTCTCAGAAGAATACCCAGAGGTACTCTTTAAGATATTATCATTGCACTGTTGAGATTAAGATGTTCTTCACATCATTTAGAAATAGAATCAGGAAGGTTCAATAATACACCAAAAGAAAATAGGCTATGCAAAATGTGCTCTCAAAATACCATAGAAAATAAATTCCACTTCTTAATGATTTGTCCAAGATATCGTGATCTCAGAAAAACTTTAATACCGAAATTTTACTATACATGGCCAACTTATAACAAATTTAAACTTTTAATGAACAGCCAAAAAAAGAATGTTTTATGCAAACTTGGAAAATTTATTTACTTAGCTAATACTAAACGTGACTCATAATATAGCGATGTCACACAAGCCTCCATTCGTCTCACAATTATCTTTCATTTTGTTTTATAACGGATCATATAAATGATGAAGCATATAAACTCTTTTGCAGAGGGTAACTCTATCTAACCCTCACGTCATAGTAAACAATCTAAGAGAGGGTTAGATAGAGTTACCCTTGATAATACAGTTACCTTTAATATGTATACTCTTTTATTGTTTCACATTTTACCGTCGCTTCTTAACTATGGGATGGGACGGGATGGGAATAAAATAATGAAAAAACACATTTTTCTTTCAAAGAAAAGTTCTTATTATAATATTGTTCTGTAGTAATGAACATCGCAGATCGGAAAATGTTTGTTTGTTCTTAAAACACCAGTCATCTGCCTATTATAATCAAGCACTTTGCTCAATGTTCAACACATCAATTTGCGGAACACTAGTTATTGATCTGTTTTATTCATACCTGTCTCAGCAAACAACTGATAATCTATAAATTATCGAACAAATAAGAAGCTACATACATGCATATTTAGGGTTCACCGTTACCATTAATTATGATCAGAACAAGTGTTGTGTCTGAAACCGCTTTTTTTCATGTAAATGCAATTTTCTTTTCTTTTTCTAGAAAAACTGCCGAAGAAATTGAGGAATTAAAAAAAAATATTTACTTGAAACGAATCGGGTAAGTTAAGCGTCTTTTCGTCTAACAATTATCTTTCATTTTGTTTTCTAGCGGAACATATAGATGATGAAGTATATAAACTCACCTTAGGAGACTCATATACCTCATACAGTACACTTTAACCCTTTCCCAAACGCCACATTTTCGACTGTCCAAAATTGAAAGAGTTTGCAGACGACATTTCAAAATGTGATGAAGTTGAAAAATGATCTTGCGATGGGGCAGAAAACGTTGTGGAAAAATGCGAAATTGCTCATCACGAGCAATTTCTCCTTTTCCAACAACGTTTTCCAGAGTCATCTGCAACAAAGTGGTTAAATGCCGTTATTGTTTGGTAAAGGGTTAAGATATGCTTAAACAGAAATATGCTTGGTATTACAGTTACCCTTTAAATAAATTCTCTTTTGATGGTACATATTTTACCATCCTTGACGTCTATATAGAAATATTAAGAGTGGTCTGTATTACGGGAAAGGTTACAGTATGCTTGAGTTAGAGTCTACCTTTACAAACTGTGGGCTTTCGGAATGGTACATATTTTGATATCTACACTTGACCGACACAACAATGATAGTATTTACTTCAAACAAACAACCTCAGCAATCATCACTAAAATTAAAGCCAGTTTCAGGTTAAAATGTGGCTTTCCCGAATTGGAAAAATACTGTGTAGATGATGGTAGGTATTAACTTTGAAATATACAGCTTAATGACTATTTGAAAAAGCATCAAACATTGTAATGTATTATCTTTGGACATAATTAAGTTTGGTGTTCAAAGGTGATTCTTCCCAGTTTAAGGCCAAACACGAAATAACATTAGGATTTTACAAGATATTGATGTACCTTACTCTTTGTGCATGTAGGGATGTTTATTCAGTCAATTCAGCATGTGTACAATTCAATTAAGATCTTATCAATTCCACACTTATCGTTAGGGAAAAATGAAATGTAAATAGATTGGATCTCCATTTAAATAATGGTTCAAAAGCAAGCATCGGTTTTTAAAGTTACACCGTTTCATCTGCAGTTATGAAGATATAATGGCTCTCTTCGAACCAAGTTGGCAATTGCGATTTTTCATTCCATAAAAACAGGCAGTGTAGAAATCTTTTGTTTTAAGACACTTTTAGTTTAGTTTTGCATTTTCTCATCTGTGAGCAAAAATCCTTTAAAGGGTTTGAAGTACGTATTGGTACTTGGTTAATGAGGGTTTCTTGTATTTAAGGTTTCTCAATGACGATGGCAATAGTCTTAAACAGCTTAATGAGAAAAAAAGTCATCAGAGTGTACCATGGACCAACACAATATTCAGTCGGAAGACGAAATCTGGTTCCTCTTTACCCAGCCCAGAAATCCGAAGAGACACTGACATTTTACCACACCAAGAATTCCCGAAAGAAAGTCCTCTTCTATACAATGAAGACAATCCAGATGACACCGAAAATTGCTCTTCTAGTGAATCGTTAACAACATCATTTTTTCAACTCATTTCACTCATACCCAATGACTTGTTAGCTTCGACGCTCGACTACTTGGATGAACGAACATATAGCCAAACGGACTTGGTATTATATGAAGTGAATCCTCGTGGACGACGTAAATGTTTACTTTTTACTCGATTCTGGATGGTAACAGGAGACCTGTTTTCAAATGCAATTTCACTGACGGCACACATTAGCAACATTTATTACACGGGGATGTATCCGACAGATTGTCGTATGAACCTTTATCTTCCGTGTTTGATTGGGAATTACTTACACGAGGAGGACGAGATAGATGATCGACTACCCGGACAGCTTGATACACAAGAACCCATCAATGGTCGGTCAAGTTATTTAACGGATTGTACCAATCCTCGTATCAATCTGTAGAGGATGAGATTGTAATTGGCTCTACAGATAATTGATCAGATATTAACCAAAATATTCCTCCTGATTAAGAAAGATAATCAATCCAATTTTCTTTCATTGCACGTCTTCTTTGATCGAACCATGGTATACTATTGATGTGAAGCGTATTTCAACAGCACAAACAATGTTTATCGTGTCACAAGTGATGGGAAACGAGTATCAATTTCTATATTCAAAATGGATGCAAATCGTTTCTGAATTAGCATCCGCAGTATGCATTGCGACAAACCCGAAAGAAGTGTAATCAAGACATGGATAATTCAAATGACAATATAAAAGGTTCTACCGTAATCTAACATGAGAGAAGACAAAGTCAGGCACACAAGGACGTTACAGTGAAACGCAAAGAAGACATTGATAGATACACTGGAAACCAGGAATATGATGACGGGAAGTGAATATAATATTCCCCCCAAAAGGATAACAATGCTCGTCTGTGAAAAATGATATATACACAGAGGATCCAGCTGCCGTCGACTCTGAATATTTCTGGCCAGTCGAGGTTACCGTATGTAAATAGAACGACACTTATGAATGGGTGCATGGACGTAAACGACGTCGCCAAAGATCAGAGACGTCATCAGTGTCGGCTCCCTCACTCTAATAATCATAACAATACTCTAGAGCACACTCAGCACGGATACTATTCTGAAGGACTACAGGAAAGTGAATACGACTTTTATGTCAGTGCTGTAAATAATCACACAATACTCGAGAGCACGGATACTATTCTGAAGGACCACAGGAAAGTGAATACGACTTTTATGACAGTGCTGTAGATAATCACACCATACTCGAGAGCACGGATACTATTCTGAAGGACCACAGGAAAGTGAATACGACTTTTATGTCAGTGCTGTAGATAATCACACAATACTCGAGAGCACGGATACTATTCTGAAGGACCACAGGAAAGTGAATACGACTTTTATGACACTGCTGTAAATAAGCACAACGATAACGACACCAGGAATTTTTATAACTACAACAGAGGACAGCATGGGTACGATAGTTTCAGTTATCATGACAGTACTGATGAGCGATTAAGTGGCGAAAAACACAAATATCGACTGATTATAAATGTGTCAGCGTACGGAATCCAGACCACATCCAGACTACGACATCTAGACTCTTTACCAGATTTTAGATCAAAACCGAATAGATATTGCTCTTATTTCGGAACATGGGTTGTTACACCTTTCTGTCTCGTTTGTGAATTCCATAACTTTAGAATCTATTGGATAACATCTATTGACAACTCATTTGAACAATTCTCTTCAAATTGATGTGGGAAAGTTGGTGTTACAACAATGATCGAAAACAACGTGTACTTTTCCATAACATAAAAAGCGACCGGATTGTCGGTTAAGAAGTGAATGCGAATTAATCGTTACCTTTCTTTATATTTAGCATCTTAATTGAACATAAAGAGGACATTCAAGATAAGGAAGCTCTATTTTCATTCTATTCAAAACTAGGTAATGTTATCCTTGCTGGTGCCTTAAATGCTAAGATCGTATCAAACTCTCATTGTAGAACCAATTTGTTTATTGTGTGCTGTAACCTCAGATAATTACGCATAAACGCATCCCTCACTTTCATCATTTACTTATAACTGTTTGAAGACTACACAGTTGATTTTGCCACCGATCCTCGATCTAACTCTTCAATCGATCTTAAACGATGTCGCAAACTGTTGTATCAGATTGAACCTAACACTTAACATAGATGAAGCAAAGAAAGTGATATTTGAAAAAGGTAGGCATAGACTGACTACACGAGGTTCTTTTGAAATACATGTAATAGTAAAAGTGAAACTGTAGAATACTCTTATTACCTTGGAACTCACTTTTTTGAAAATTGGAGATGGAACCTTCCTCAAGAGATACTCACACATAGCGCATCATCTTCAATGCATAACTGTTAAATGTGTTTAATCAGTTAGATCTCCCCATTACTCATAAAGTTAAATGGTTTGATTTCTTAATTATGCCAATTCTTAACTTCGCTGCAGAAGTGTGGCGTAGCAACTTATGTCAAAAATTGAATCGTGTTTTTCTAAATTTTGTAGACGATTCATAAATGTAAATAATTCAACAAATTCCAAATGGCCGAGTTCCAATTACTAAACATAGAATTTTTTAATTTCAAACTGTTTGCACTTAAGGTAACAACTATGATCTTATATGTTCTTTGTCATATATAATTGTATTAAAAAGATATTGCTATAAACTATAACCTTCTTTTGCAATAGAAGATACCGTATGCATGTTATTAACATTTTGTGTCAAATTGTTTGTTCGCTTAGAAACAAACACAATAAGAATGTTTTTTTTAACATTACACTGCCACTTATCTATTGAATGTGTGTAAGTTTGTGTACTACATGTATTTTATTTGAGTATCTATATTATACGTACCTATCTGTACCCCTGCATCTCTCGTAACTTGTGTACGTGTTATTTTCTGTAAGGATGACTCAATAAATAGAAATAGTATTTGTACTCTGGTTTGCGTTACTTTTCTTTATATTGATATTTCGCAGCTGACTCCTAAAGCTCGATTCATAGCAATACTTGACTACAATTCTGCTCCACAAACATTGCAGCAAAACGCATCTTTATTTTACCATCATTTGTTTCAAACTCCAACATGATATGATTTGATTTCTGTTTATATGCAGTTAATATAATTAGATTGATGTTGCTTATTTTTATACATGAAATGTCACTGGTCAACACCATTTGAATTGGTTATTGTTTAAAGTGGTATTAAACATGAAAATAAAAGGTTTTACTATTATCCCTTTCTCAAAGAAATGTTGTGGTTCGTTTAATTTGAAAGCAACAGAAGCCGACATAACCTAGCCGTTATAACCTAGCAAATATAATATGTTTTGTCATACTTTTTGTGATGTTTGGAAGAATCATTCGAAATTATGATATTATGCTCTTAATGGGTAATCCATCATTTGTCAATATATTTTCTTCAGTTCTCTACTACAGATGCAGTAAAGTAAAGTATTGTGAGGCATCAGGTTGAATTCAATACTTAGGAGAATCCGTCAACGTCCAATGGTACAATACATCGCGAATGACAATTTATAATACTGTATCTACATTTCTGCAAGTGTTTGACAATATTGATTGTCGACCCACTACCATGTAAATTGGAACCATGGGTGACGTTTCTTGATTGGAAAAAGTATGACATGGTCTGGCAGACATGCTTTGATGTATCCGCTGATTGTCCTCGTTTTGGAATTGTACATTCGGTTTTCACCAAGAATATATTTTTGGTCAGCTGTTCTTCTTTATTCGATTAATGAATATACATCATCGTTTGCTGATGGCTTTGAATTACCGACAATTTTGAATAAAATGACTGAAACGTTGTGAAATGGTTGACAAATGACTTATATTTGGCAGGATTTGATAAAAGATTGTCTTTACGCTGAGATAAATCTTAACTCATTGTATTTGGTTCCAAGCCTGTTAAATCAGTTTTACATGTATCTGTGAAAATCCAAAGAACCACGGAAATCGAAAACATATTTGTGAATCAAAAACCATTTTTTCATGAAAATTTTAGGTTGATATTTTTCTATTGGAAACTTGTTATATTGGAAACATGGCAGGGCATACAAAGAAGCTAGCGATAATGTTTCCTATTTAATATCACTTTGTCTTTTGTTTATTTTGTTTTATTAGATGGATACAATGAATAAACGATCAAGAACAGTCAAAATATAATGAATACGTTGACCTTAATTATAGAACCACGTGTTGTTTATGAATATCTAAAACCTGTAACAAAAAATGCTATCGTTCTAAACTATATTAATTACGAAATATGCAATTTGTGACAACAACATGTCTAAAGCTGGCCATCCCCTGTATTATTTACTTTGTTTTTAGTCCATTACTCCATGTGTCAAAGAAATTCCTAGACAGAATTGAAGGGCAAAATAAGTGCTCATTCTCACTGATTGTGATATGCACAGTATCAATAAAGCTGACATGGTTCGTTACCGATTTTTGCACATGCGTCATCGTTGTATAACAGAGATACATGAAACAATGCTTCATGATAATCTTGACTTTATATTTCCTTAGAGAAATTAACAACACCATTATTTGTTTTTTTCAATGTCTTGGATGAATGACATGATTAAGATTTCAGGAATATGAATATAAGTAGATAAGTATGATTTAATATCCCATCGCTTCCGTATTCCAGTTGAAACAGAAAATCTGTCAAAAAAACCAAACTCAATAACATCGTTATACCTCACTTTTAATATTTTAAGTTGTTGAGGGCACCATAAGTTATCATAACTGTTGCAGATAAATACACATTGTGCCGGTAATCATTTTCTTTTTAAATAAAGAAGCAACAGGATTGTTAAAGTTCCCGAACGTCAAAGGATGATATTTTCAGAACTTACGAAAAAAGAGAATACACTGATATAATATTTCAGCAGAGAAACCAATCAAGTATTAGATGAATTTTGGATTTTTTAATCTTATATAAACCCGATTGCAAGACGACAAAAACTTAATATAGCGCATATGCGTCAAGCTATAACCGGTCACGTGGTACTCATAATACACACTGAAAACAAACATTCACTGCTTTATACTGAAGGGTTTTTACATCGAACAAGTGTATACCGAAAGGTCCTGCAGTGTAACAATCCAGATCCAGATCCAGAAGTCGGAATAACATACGCTTGGCAATGCTTAACTTACACAGAAAAAAGAGCGGGGTATACGGGCTTGATAATTTACAAAAGAAAAAAAAATCTCATTTCTTACAGATTTTAAAGAAGTTTGGTGTGCATTGTCACGTGACAACCCTCATGCTTTAAATTATTACCATATAGTAGATGTATCATCTGGTTAGTTATGCCGCGGGTTTTCCGTCATTATCTACCTTTATAAAGCGATTTCTGTGACTTTATTTTTATGATTACAGTACTTGTTAGAAGCATAGCTGAATACCATACGTCAACTCTTCTTTTTTACATATATAAATTTTTATTGTATGACGTCCGGCAACTTTAAAATAAGAAGACTGTATGTAGTCTGGAAATCGTGGTTTGCTTTTTTGGTACTGTTGAAAGAAATACTAAGAATCATAGAATGGTTCGCTGGCTACAAGATATAGATAGCTCTTCCTCACGATATTTTTTGTGAAGTTTTCTTCCATCCATAATTGGTCGGACTGAATTGCAGTTTGTACAATACACAAACCAGTGGTAACAAGTAGTAAAATACATGGTTCCTTTTGTAACATCTTAAATGTTGCGACATCCAGAAGACTGACTTTTTTTCATCTTTTTTTGTTTCTCGTTAATTGCTTCAGACGGTTTGATCAGGCAAAACTCTTGTGACATGTCAATATAAAAGAATTTCTATACCTTTTAGTTCAACGAGACCTCTTGAAAATGTTCGACAGAGAGAGTGAGAGGTCGACGTATAGATCTCAAGGATATAAAGCCATAGAAATAAAGAAAACATGATTCAGGAACCGTATTTACTTCGACGTATAGGGATGTTAGACAATCAAAAGTTTGATTTACAGATATTCTACTGTAAAGTGTTTCTGCGATTGCGCTCACAATAGAAAATAAATAGAAGGGAAATAATATAAAAAGTGACAGCTTTAACACGATACTAACCCAACAAGACAGGTCACGTTTTGACCTTGTTTTCATACTAAGACAGTGAAAGTGACGTGCGATATAAATGTATTCGTATCGATATTTGAAAGCTAATTGTTACCAACTCCATTGATGTTGCAAATATCAGTGTGTCACCAAAGAAACGAACGTTTATGACGGCGGTATGTGCGCTCAAATTCCATGTTTAACCCCATTATGTCTTCACCCGTTGTTTGAAGGACAATCATGTGCCAGTGACAGCCGGTAGAGGGTCCGACTTTAAACACAGAGGTTCCGAGTTCAAACTCACCGAATTCATTCATTTCATCCTGAGTAGTTGGGTTCTTTTGGTACATGCATTTATTTGAGAATGAAAAGTTTTGAAGTAATTGCTCTTGAAGAGACATTCTGAATTTGAATTGAGATTCGTTGTGCATTTCTTAAATGCGATTGTATCATTCATACGCAAAAGATCAGGCTAGATTCGAGAAATGTTGATCTGTTGTGTAATGGTCACTAGGTTAAGTTTTGGCTTCAAGTCCAATGCAATTTCCAAAAGCTTATATGAGTTCTAGGTAATCGTGGTGTAAATCGTTAGATTGCTTTACCGACGTTTGACTCTCCAAAGACTCAGTTCGTAACAGCAACCCGTTTGATGTTCCAAATGTCGGGGAGGTCGGTCTCGATGGTGATGATCTTGGTGGTACTTCCGGTTTATTATCAATGCGTGCGTAAATCCGATCATGGAGATCGAATGCTTCGTTCTGTAATTTGGCCTTGGAGTCCTGGCGGTATGATTTCTGGACAAAATATAGTTCGTTCTTATTTCTTCGCAATTTTCTTGCCGAGCGTCTCCAAACAAAGAAAAGCACAGTCGCCAGTGTCAATGATATAACAAGGCATGTAGAAAGCACGAATAACATAACACTTTTCACCATAGCAGGGTTACTAGGATTTGTTTCCTGAGCAGTTGACGTAGTAGTAGAAATCACACCAATATCCTCTTCTCGAAAAGCTGATTCATTATCAGCACCATTCATTAGTGTAATGTGTTCAAGTAAGTCGATTGACTCTGACGATGTCAATGTGGATACCAAAGTCGTTTGTTCTTCTCTATGTGAAGGTGCACCTGCAAGTGTTGATAGCGTTATAGAAGCTGTGAACGGTGTTATTGATCCTGCTAACATTGCTATCGACGTTTTGGTTCGTTTAGTTGGGACCGGAGTAGTTGAGAATATCGTTGTTCTTGTCTGTGTACTTGTCTTTGCTTGACTGGTGGTAGAACCTTGTGTTTGCCGTAAAGTCGGTATGTATGCATTGAGTACTATTTCTTTAGTTGGTGATAGCGATGTTTCTTGTGTTGTTCGTCCTACGATAAACAAAAAAAGTTTTGATCAACTTTATGTATCCAAATATGTCCGTATACATTGTTTTTGTATCAGCATTGTTCCATCATTATCTCAACTCAATAGGTTCTAATCTTTATCATAAAGGCATAAAAAAAAATTACTTCAGCATTTGAACCACCAGAGTATTACAGTTTGATACCAGAGTATTAAGCATATCATGACCCAAAACGAAACATATTGGTTAACCCTTTCCCAAACAATAACGACATTTGACCACTTTGTTGCAGACGACTTTAGAAAACATTGTGGGGAAAGGAGAAATTGCTCGTAAAGAGCAATTTTTCCTTTTCCCACAATGTTTTCTGGCTTATCAAAAGATTACTTTCGAATTTCATCACATTTTTAAATGTCGTCCGCAAACTGTTTCAATTTGGGACAGTTGAAAATTTGTTGTTTGGGAAAGGGTTAAAGAGGGGTCAATACTTTTTCCTACGTCTGTAAATTTGATATTAACTTATATCTATTTATTCTTCATCGGTTCTTATGCAACCGTCCAACATCTTGCAGGGCCTCGCATGGCCGTTACCTAAGGTCTTGTACTTGTAATTCGGGAACAAGAAATTAGTCGTCGTCAACAACACTGGTTGCTTGGAAGTTCCCGATGGCAGGACTCTGCAGAGCCATAGCCCAGCAAGTTTCATAGAAAAAGTCATATTATAACTGAGAATTGTTGATACGGCATTTGACGTTATAACAACAAGTTCGCATAATTCATTTGAATGCATAAACATCTTCATAGTTTTATATTAAGATTACGTTGATACAGTATCAATATTACAGTATATCTTGTCCATTTCCTGCTTTAAACGTCAGATAATGTGTGAGATAGTATAGTGTTGATATCTCGATCACCAAAGAAATACATCAATGTGGTATGAACCATTCAATATACAAGGCGGATACATCATCATGTCAGCAAAGAATTTGAAAATATACGAACATATAGGGAATATAATACTGATAGTCGACAGCTGTTGATAACCCATGGTCAATAATGTGCATTGAACGGCAAGAGTTAAAGTTTTAGATTGAGGAAGAGAGCTCCAGTAAGAAGCTGGTTGGTATCTCAACCCCTTACTGGGTTTCAGACTGTATAATGGTTCAATCTCGTGTCCGCTGTAGAAAGGTTAGAAAACACTGTGGTAAAGAATAGTCTCTTATAAATTTTCCCTTTTTTCACAATGGTTTCTACCAAATATGATAATTTGATAAAGAAAATGGGGGTTTTGTCGTCTTTATATTTTTGTCGTCTGCTGTCGCTTCCTTATTTGTCTAATCACAAATTCCCTTGTCGTTTATTTGGTTAAGTATCTACTAGCTTCAACGCTATCTACATTCCTACAACCGATGTATTCAATGCTCTACTTTAATGTTCCCAATCGAAAGACTTGTAATTCGTTTTTTTTTGTTTTTTTCGTTTTATGGTTTTCGTTATAATGTATGGTGCTATTCACGTGACTGTTCGTTTCCATCGTTACTTACGTGGTTTTGTGCTACAGTTGCATTTCACACAACCGTATGTGTAACTTCTCGTGCATGGCGTCGGGCATTGCAACCAGTTTGAATCACATCCAGAAACTGAGGAAAAGAAACGAACATACATTTAGACTCTAAATAGGGGTAATTTTCTAAAAATAGAATTTGTGTCGTCTGCTTTCCAAAACCGCAAATATATGTTTCTTTTTGTTGAGAAAAGAAACCCAGAGTAGCTAACGGGTTAGATCACATGCCAGCCGCCAATTAATTTGGTGGCTGGCCTGGATCCAACCTGTTTCCATAAGCATGAATTCGGTTCCAGCACTATCAGGGTTAACACGCATTATCTAAAAAACAATATGTCAATCCCAATTTGATGTGTAATAGAGTAACGAGAATGTGAGCTTTTGTAAAGAAATATTCATGTTTACTTTGGAAAGTGCTCCTACTTTGCACCTCTGGTAAGCGGTTTACCAAACAGGTTTAGGAGAATATTTGCGTAGGTCAAAACTTATATACATGGATAGTATCTGAAATAAAAGTACAATATAGCATTGTGAAAGTCATTGGAACCATCGTTTATCTCAATATTGAAATGAGAGGAAGTGTTGTTTTTTGCATAAGGTGTTCAGTAAAACGGTCCTATCGTGAAAGAGGACTTACACCGGGGCCCTGTGTCAAAACTCTTCCACCTTAACCATTACAGAACACTGGTTAACCAATCAAATGTTTACTAGTACAATTACCTCCGCCAATGGGCATCTGGACATTGGGGTTGAGTTGTGTGTTGAGTCCACTTCCGGGGTTGAGTTGTGTGTTGAGTCCACTTCCGGATCCGGCGTTACAAGATGTACTGCAAACGTAGCAGCCCGAAGTTGTGTTGAGGATCTGGCAGACACTTTGACAGAGCTGGATGGCGCAGTTGGAGTTATGCCCCATCATATTCATGGTCATCAGTGCCAGATCCATGGCATTACCGCTAGCAGCATTTCCATTGTCTTCTACAATAATACAGTTTGATACAAATGTGATTTTCTTGTTGAATATTTGGATTGCTTTTGAAAATTGTTGTTTCATATATTTCATCGAGTGATAAAAGGACAACGATAACGTAATGTCGGAAATATATTTTTTCTATCCACCATGAGCTATCTACTTTGTTACAAGTGAAATAATAGAAACAAAATTTCGGTAGACGGGTCCTCTTTTATCTTTTTCTATAATAAATATGTACGAACAATTACCGCAGTTGAATGGTTAGTGTTAAACTATGCATTTTCAACAGACATTAGAAGAAGACAGCAAACTGATAAATAGCAGTGTCGGAAATATATGCTGTCTATTATCTTGAGATATCAACTATGTAATGAGTGACACGCTAGGCACAAACATTTGGATAAGAAAAGAACAACGAAGAAAAATCCTCTAGGTGGACACTTTAACATTTACTCTAAAATAAAAATACGATAACCTCTTGCTGTAAACGTTTAACTATATGCATTTTCATCAGAAATTAGCGGTAGACAACAAAAAGACCAAATGCTTTGACAGTTGTGTTGTATTTCTAATGTTTTAATAATACCTATTTTATCTGGTTTTATGACTAGTCCAAATCCTTTTCAAACGTACACTTTTATTTACTTGTAATGTTGGGAGGGAAGGGCATTCTAACATACGTTAGATTGCTCAGCTTTTACAACTTCCGTTCCCGGTACAGTACGACAGATGAAGTCAATATGAATTCAAACATTCACCCATGACTTGGATGACGTCTGGATCATTCGGACTTAAATACAACTTTGTTCTACGTATGCATCATTCGGACCAACATTCATCCATACCTTACAGAATCAGGGTTTGAACGTATTTACAAATACATGTAGTTTAAGCTGGTTTTATATACTGGTATATTTTCTTTTTGTCAAATTTGATTGAATCCTAACGTTTTTATTACTCATGTAAACGATGATATAAAGGTAAGTAACTTATATGTAATGTGTCCATATTTGCCTTGATAACTGAGACAAGATACATAAATTAATCAAATTCAAAGAGCATTTGGACACAAACATCTTTGTGACAAAAGTTTTTCAACGCGTTTCTGAGATTATCGATAAGGAACCGTTTTTCTTAATTCTTTCAGAAACAATAGATTTTCGACTGTCCCAAATTGAAAGAGTTTGCAGTCGACATTTCTAAATTCGATGAAATTGGAACATAATCTTCTGATAGGACAAAAAACGAGCAACTTCTCCTTTTCCCATAATGTTTTCTAAAGTCGTATATGTTGTTTGGAAGAGGGTAACATGCAAACATGACAACAATATGACAAAAAGAGCTTACTTTGCTGACAAACCACGGCTGTAATACCGAATAGGAACACTGTATTCCGTAGATAGTTCATCCTTCGACACCTGTCCCGCTGTAACATGTATCTCCATATGACGATACCCATCCATTGTCTCCCTATCGCAGCCTGTCCTGACTGACACTTGACACTTGACCCTCTAATTTTATGCCAGTTTGTGTTAACCCTTTTCCAAACGCCAAATGTTCGACTGTCCCAAATTTGAAGTGTTTGCAGACGACATTTCAAAATGTGATGAAATTGAAAACAAAATCTTCTGGAAACATTGTGGGAAAAAGAGAAATTGCGCGATAAGAGCAATTTCTCGTTTACTACATTGTTTTCCGGAGTCGTCGGTAACAAACTGGTCAAATGTCGTTTTTGCTTGGTAATGGGTTAACGAGCATGTTAGAATAATAACCAAACTCATAACGAACAGTTTCTCCTTTGGTACCGATGGTACATTTCTTACATTACGATACACGTTTGATTAGTACGCATAAACGAGAAATTTATCCCTTGGTCACAAAAGTTTCTATCGAAGATTGCGATCTCCCTTTGTCATAATGGTGTCTATCTAAGATAACAAACGCATTTGATTTGTTTGCATAAACGAGCAAGTTCTCCCTTTGTCACAGTGGTTTCAATGTAATATTACAATTCACGTTTGATTCGTTTGCATAGTCGAGCAATTTCTCCCTTTTTCACAGTGGTTTTTATCTAACATTATGGTACACATTTTATTTGTTTTCATAAAAGAGCAATTTCTCTATTTCTCACGATGGTATCTATCTAAGTTTACGATACACTTTTGATTTGTATGCATAAGGAGCAATTTCTATATTTCTCACGATGGTACCTATCTAGGTTAACGATACAAGGTTGATTTGTTTGCATAAAGGTTGACGCCGGCCAAAGGTTTCAATATTTTTTTTATTTATTGGGTCATATTAGGTCCACCCGTGAGATCCAACTCACGGGTGGACCTAATATGCCTACATATGATTTAGATCTGCATAATTTGTGAGTATTATAGTGAGAGAAATCGTGAAGAGATGTCATATGTTTTTTTATCTATAAACGTCTTATCAATACACCAACTTTGGACAAGTTAGTGGTTAGCATGACAGCAGTCTATTTTAAAGTCCCAAATTTTATGTGAATTTACACTTACCATATATTTTCAATCTAATTTAAGAATTATCAAATTTGAGTTAATATGGCAAGCTGTAAGATAAAGTGAAAAAAGAATTAGTTGTAAAAAGAATTGAATTCAAAAATTGAAGGCTTCACCAAAAACACAGAAAAATCTCAGTCTAAGGGCACCTTCGTTTTATTTGTTTGTTTTTTTAATTTAATTGTCTTATTCTATTCTGGATCTACACTATACACACATTTTTAGTCAATTTCCCACCATAGACAAATATGATAATAACTTGCATTCATCTTTATACGCAACTTCTATCAAACACAACTCAATATACACCAATAGATGAGACGGGACTTCTAGCTTGAGATGTTTGAAATTTGGTGAAAGACTGTAGACAATTGGGGATTTTCCGTCTTCAGCTCAAAGTTTATATGGAAGAAATGGGTAAAGACGAATAAGAATTAACCCTATGTTCAGTGCTCAACGCAAAAAACATAATAAGATGTACACAAATATTTATGATTTTTTAGTAAAAATGCTTAATTTACATCAAAGTTTGTCAAAATAACATTCTTATTGCATAATCACAGCAATCGGAACTACTCGGGTATTTCCGTAAGCTGTGAAATACACCTCGGATATAAGTGTAGGGTTACAATTTTTCGGGTAAATCGGCATCCGCCAATGAACACCTTTTCTAAGCGTGCATGTTAAGTAGTTCAATGTGTATGGAAGTGTTGGACATCCTTTTTAATCACTTTTGATCAGTAACTCATACCAAATGGCGAACTTGTTGTTGTGACATGTATACTTGTTTCCTCAATCAACTATAACGACTTTTTGGATTTTACATTCAAGATCTATTTTTAGAAACGAAAGAAAGTGACGTCATTCTCGCGGGAAACAATATGGCGTCATCCCTATAGGCCTTTTCAGAAACTGTTGTTATCTTTTCTTGAATACTCTTAATCGGAGATACGAAATTTTCGGTAGCTTCCGGTTTAAGACTTCCGGGTATTAAATGATAACAGCTGACATTGAGAAACATAGATAAACTGCTGCGGGTATTTTAACAATGCCGTCGAAAGTCGTGTTTGTAAAAACTACATTGGAAAGATTGTTGAGGAGGGGAACTATCAAAGTATATCCTTACTTTGTGTTTACTCTCTAGCGGACAATTTACCCCGTTTCCCGAGATAAAACATTGTATACCAACGCGGTTACAACGTTGCGATTCATTTTTAGTGAGAAGAGTCGATCCTCTGCTAAAACATTAATTTAAGTATAGAATACGATGATGTAGATCTGTTTGATTATTGCCTTAACTTATGATAACATTATTTAAAATCCATTTTGCAATCCAACATTTTTAAATGATATTGTACCATGTAAATACAAACACAATGAACAGATGATATGATGCAAGCTGATCAAACCTACTTAATAATTGTTCCACTTATTTATGGGACATTCCATCAAATTATGTCCAATAAGAGTGACAAATAAAAGTTAACATATAAGAGATTATGGAATTGATTTTATTAATCTTTAGTTTAAAATGATCGGACTTCAACAATAATTACACCTACCGAGTCAACATTAGATTCCTCTGATTTAAAACATGTCCATACCATTCACTCTACTTAGAATTACTGTTTCCAAGACCCTTCAAGCGGAACGATTTACCCTAATCTGACTTTGCAACGCCAATCAAAATATGATTCCGTCACTATATAGCAACCAATGGCATGCCTCGAAGCCATAAAACACAACTATGTGTCAACGAAACATGATGTGATGCGCGCCTGTGTATTCGGCGAGCTTCAAAAGATACATATCTTTCACGTCGAGGGTTTTATTGCTCCTTTTATTGGTCAACTGCATAACGTAGGAAATAACATATACGATCTTTTTTATACCCTCTATATTCGACCAAATACGCATCAACCCTTTATGAGTTAATTCCCTATGTTACTGAGTCTCAGGTTGTTTTGTTATGTACAAGGTTTATTTCCATTTTGTCTAAAGTCTATTTTACCAATTTTCACACAATTTCAGACAGAAGTTCCATCTCACCTACACGTGAAAATTGAGTTGTTTTTGGCACTAATTGAGTAGAAAATCAATCCAACCTATAATCACTTTTTCTATGGAGGGTTGGTGGGAAAGAAAAATATGTATAAAGTGTAGATCCATATGTTTCTAACAAATTATGCAGATCCAGAATTATCTAAATCTTTTGAAGATATTTTAATCAATTAAAAATGAAATGAAAATATTTCTTTATAGTGTAGATCTTTTGGAAATTAAATCTGTAGACAACGTTGGAATTGAAACCTTTATGGGATGTAGACTAAATGGGAAGCCCTTATGTAGAAAATTCATTTGCCTATGTTTCATATTTGTTGAACCCGTATGTCTTGATCTGCCGATATGTATGTTTAGTTTGTTCTGTTTTACCCCAATTAGTTATGACTTTGTGGTTCATGCGATGTAATACAGAACAACATTATGTAAAATGAGGCTTCTTTTAAGCAACGAAAAAAAAAAACCTTTGGACCACCCCTGGTCTTTGAAGTTGCCAGATTCGGCAATAAGGGTTTATTTGGAACGTTTCACTTACTTTGTTGATGACTTTTTGCCTTGTAATTATATTGATAAATAGTTCAAAGATTTGCTAGAAAATATCGTTTCTCTTACTTTGAACTTTAATTAATTGCGTAGAAATCTTTTTATTAAATGTCTCTTATAATTGTTGTTTAACAGAACAGTTTGAGTTTGTTTTGTAATTATATATCATTAAAATGATAATCTACACATTTGTAATCTCTTTTCAATTCAATGGATTGTTGCCAGTTTTCCTTCTTAATTACATTCAAAGGGTCAATTAACAAACTTTGGCTATCACAAGGATTAAGAGTCTTGATGCAAATTAACACCAATCTGCCACGTTTGCACCATATGTTCTAGTCACACCCTTTATTGTTTAGCCGATCGAGAGATAGTGTAATTAACCATCGGCAATCTGAGGTCATTTAAACATATGAAGGATCTCCACAATCCTGTGTCCCTCGTTATTTAGTGAGCGCTATTTGAATGTAGTTTCAACAGGTGGAAAAAATGGATTGGGACTGTTTTCATAGCCCTTAATATTTGGATACGATATTTCATCAAAGGTAGGCTGACAGAGAACCTCATATAACAACCCATTCTCTATTTTAGGTACTTTATTTTTACGACAAGTTTCAATTTTAAGAAAGAGAATATATACTTATTGGAGAAACATAACCTCTGCACATTATTGACAAAAGTGCTGATGTTTGTTCTATCTTATTTAAAATCCGTAAATCGAATTTAATGCATATTTGTAATAACATTCTAGAAATATGTGTTCCATTCATTATTTCCTTCCATCAACCAGCCGATTAGCACATTTTTGATCTGTCAAAACATTTAATTCAGACAAAACATATACTTATTTGCCTTTTTTTTCCACACGGAATGTCATGTTTTAATTGAACTGCGGTGCGCTATTCGGGTGTCATTAAATTCAATTTAATCTAATTTCCTTTTATAACGAGGCTTGGCAACAGCCAACAACAAATCATTCTGTTGATGTTTGCGTATGTAAATCTTTAATTTTGGTACATGTAGCTTATAAACTTCAAAATCCGATCGATAGCGATCGTTTTCTTTGCTTTTGCCCACATTCTTCTTTCCAAATTAATACCCGGAAGTGGAGGTATTCCGAATGTGGCCCGATTTTTCAAAGGGAGGCAAACCACGTTTCTGAAAAGGCCTATTATTTCAGAGGTGTTTTCAATTGGATAAACCCGATGTGTTCAGATTGTAATCACAGTAAACAAGTTTAATTTGTTAATATAATTAAAAAAATATTGATATGATAATGTCTGAAACGAATTCCTATTGCATGCGAATGTTAAATTAATATTTTGACTTTGAATTATCTTGTCTGTAAGCAAAATATGATTATTGTGGTTATGTTATTTAAAACTACAGGGGCGTAACAAGGAAACATAAAAAATATAGAATAAGAAAACAACATGTATTGGTTTTATAAATATTTTGATGAAAACTTCGAAGAATTTAAGAATTGTAAAAGAATTAGTGATACGCGGACATGATATTATCGGTTTGTTTGCGTTAAGAGCCTCGTTTTGAATCCAAGATGGCCGGCGCGTGATTTCGGTCTATATGGGCGATCTGTACCTGTAATAAGGATGATCTGTACCTTCAAGAGGGGTGATCCGTACCTTTAATAGGGGCGATATGTACCTTTAATAGGGATGATCTGTACCTTCAAAAGGGGTGATCTGTACCTTCAATAGGGGGGATTTGTTCCTTTAATAAGGTTATTTGTACCTTTAATAGGGGTGATTTGTACCTTTAATAGGGGTTATTCGTACCTTAAATAGGGATAAACTGTACCCTTAATAGGGGTTATTTGTACCTTAAAATAGGAGTGATCTGTACCTTTAATAGGGTAATTTCATCCTTTAATAGGGGTTATTTGCACTTTTAATAGGGGCGATATGTACCTGTAAAAGAGGTGATCTGTCCCTGTAGTAGGGGTGATCTGTATTTTTAATAGGGGTTATTTGTACCTTTAACAGGGGCGATATGTACCTGTAATAGGTGTAATCTGTACCTGTAATGGGGTACAGACAATTCCCCACTAGGAGAATAACCCACTAGGACAATAACCCACAGGACAATTACCCACTGGACAATTACCCACCGGACAATACCCCACATTTGAGTCAGATAGGACAATTCCCCACTGGTAAAATGAAATCGTCATAAAACATTTTTTTTCAAGAATCTGAATTAAAGAAGTAATAAAATATATTTTCAAACCATTATCTTCAACTTACAAATGAAAATATATTTATATTACAATAGCCAAACAAATAACACATGGTTGAAAAAAGATCAAAATATTTGTCCATTCACAAATCTTTTTGTAATGAGAATGAAGACAATTCCAAACTTTTAATAAATAATAGCAATGAAATATATCTTTTGATATGTTCATGAATCTTTACTATTGAGGCAATGAATTAAAACTTATAAAAAACCCAGTTATCATGGATTTAAGCATATTATTTGTGCATAATGTAAATGTAGAAAAGAATGAATTGCAATTCAATTATCCTATCAATAATTATGTACCCATTTATTGATTTAGGCAATTGAAAACAGATTTATTGATGAAATCATATTTTGGTAAGCTTTTTAATTTTGGATTTGGATTGAATAAACGATTGCTTTGCTCCACACCTTTAATCATCCTTTAGCTACACCTTGCCAACGAGGTCTTTATTTGATATATCAATAATGTACATGTTTTTCAGTCTGTGATGGATTTTCACATCTTAATTCTTCATTTCTTATTTTATTTTTAATTGTTTTATCATCCCTATGTTTCCTTATATTTTATCCCATTAGACCCCACATTCCATCTACTTGAAATATTCAAGCATTTAAAAATCAATATCATAAGAATTCACAAAGAGTCTTTTAATTAGAATCTTCAATATTTGCAAAGTAAAGTTTTTCATATTATGTTAACATTTTGAATCAACAGTCCAATTAATTGGACATTGATATTAACTTGACTTTTGCAATACTATTGATAATAAATTGTTACATGCATTCTGTACAATTCTTTTATCAGTATATATTTTTGCTGACAAAAAAGGAACAATGCTTAAAATCTCTATTTTGATAATTTTCCGCTCTTACTTTCATTGTTAATTATTACAGATTACGTAAATAACGCAAAATCTACGTTATAAATAAAAAAAAATAATTCATTTGAATATATGTTTTATATCAAATAGTGGGTAATTGTCCCAGTGGGCAATTGTCCTAGTGGGTAATCGTCCTAGTGGGTAATTGTCCTGTGGGTAATTGTCCTAGTGGGGAATCGTCCTAGTGGGGAATTGTCCTACACCCACCTGTAATAGGGGTTATCTGTACTTTTAATAGGTGTTATTTGTACCTTTAATAGGGGCGATGTGTACCTATAATAGTGGTGATCTGTTCCTGTAATAGGGATGATCTGTACCTTTAATATGGGTGATCTGTACCTGTAATAGGGGTGATCTGTACCTTTAATAGGGCGATATAACCTTGTAATAGGGATGATCTGTACCTTCAATAGGGGTTTTTTGACCTTTAATAGGAGTTATTTGTACCTTAAATAGGGTAAATCTGTACCTTTAATAGGGGTTATTTGTACCTTTCAGAGGGGCGATATATACCTGTAATAGGGGTGATCTGTTTCTTTATTTTGGGTCATTTGTACCTTTAATAGGGATGATCTGTACCTTTCATAGGCTTTATTTGTACCTTTAAAGGCCTAGTCTTTGGAATGTCTGGTATCTTATCTCCCACTGGGCACCCTACAGGGCAACAATACAGTTCCACAGCATGGTGCGAATTTCCTGTATATTACTTGATAAGGAATGGGGCATTTTAGTGGTCAGATTACGTAATACCCCAACCCTTCGGTTTCTCATAATGTAGAAAATTGATAAGAAATAAGTGTTTGGATATAGTTTTCTTTGTCTAAAACAATGATTTACATGATTAGTGGATTTTTCTTAATAAACTGATAAGAAGTATGAACAAAACAATGAGTAAGTTATTTAATGAATTAGCATTTGTTATAATCATAAAATGGATGATGATGATGATGATGATGACAGGCGCGTAGCAGGCATACGCCAATACGCCATGGCGTATACTTGGCTGGAGAAAATGAAAAAATAAAGTGGCCGAAAAATGCAATAAAAATTGAATCCTAAGGGGGTAGGGTTTCCTAACAGTAAAAAAAGCTAAACATTGTTCCCAAAAGTCAATGTATTTCTCTAGTTCATACAAGCAGATGCATGCATGATAAATGCCAGCTTCGAATCTTTACAGCGTAGAACTTTTGATGGTAAGTGTAGCTTAGACTAGATAGATCTATAGCAAGTTAGCTCTACATTGCGGCGATCAAAACCTATCAATAGATTTCGAAAACATCGTTAACCCGCGAAAGTTTAAAAAGGCGGAATCGGCCACAAGCGATGTTCAACCATATCCAGATATTTCTGAAGATCTCGGTGCCATGGCAAATTGACTTCACAACAATCAGAACGTTGCTCTTTAAAGTGCAAAATGAAACTATGTACATACATGCAAGTTTCCCCACAGCTATGTCAACATCAAATGTTGATGAACAATGAACATGTTGACAAGGAACGAAGATGTTTATCATTAAATTTGAAGTCTATTCAACTTGACTAACTGTTATCTATGTCTCTGCTTCAAAGAAGTATTTTGTTTCCTCCAATTTCTGTCTAAAACTAACGTTATTTTTTGCAACGTTATGTCACACATCAATATAGGTATTGGTCATTTTGTAAAAAAAAAGTGTATTTTCATTAATGGTTTGAATCTGCCTTTTAATGATCCAGACAATGTCCGTGTTAAATTCTACCTCAGGAGCACCATGACAATCAGGCGACTCTCTGGCCTTGGACTCCTGTACATGTACAGTCAAACTTGTGTTAAGAGGCCAGCCTATGGGACAGAGTAAATTGGCTGTTTAAGACAGGTTGGCTGCTTAATACAAATTGATCTACACTATAAATCTAACAATGGGACTTTCTTTAGTGGCTGTTTAAGGCAGGTTTGCTGCTTAAAAGGGTGGCTGCTTAACACAAGTTAGACTGTACATAGAAAAAAATCATGCAAAACGAAAAGTATCCATCGTAAGTCCGGCGTATTAATCTGTTAATTTTGTTTTTTCGTCTGTGTTTTCGTGCACATAACTGACCACATGATTCTCGGAAATCGACACGACGCGTCGTCTGTTCATATAGACAATTAATGGAATCTTCGTTTTACTTATTGAATGGGGCAGCATTTTAATAATAAATACATTTTGGAAGGTTTTTATATCAACTCGTGGTAGGTAAAGATTGGGACAATGAGTCATAAGACACCATTTACCACAACATTTAGACCAATATTTCATTTCCTGCATACTTTGGACAAAATGGGCATAAATAACACTTTAACCAAATTCAATTCAGTCTAAGTTTAATCAGGCCTCTAGTAAGATGTAAGTCCAATTACAAAATACTACGAACAATTTTTTTATGAATGGAATAGTATTTTTTCTGTTTTAAGTAAAGTGTTGTCTTTGTCTTATCAACCGCTTTGTGGTGTTTTTTTTTTGCACACATTTGATAGCTTAACCATGTACTCATTATTCTTCGTTGTAAAGGTGTCGTTTTTTATATTATTTTTGTTCAGGTGAATAATTTTGAAAGTACAGATTCGGTGACTCCATTTGATTAAATGTTCATGGTGAAACGCCATAGAAAATTCACGAGATGCAACAAAATGACATCTAATATTCAAAAATCTCCCTGGGGGAGGCCCCCAGACCCCCACCAGCGGCAGGGGGATACACCCTCCCCAACTCGACGTCATGCCAGAAGGCATGACTTGGCGTATGGTTCTGTTTGCCCTAGCTACGCGCCTGGATGATATACTATGATGATGATTTTATACTACAGAGGAACTATAATATTCCCTGCTGCAAGTCATTCTTACATAAATTAATCTATATATAAGGTGCAAATTAAAAAAAAATCCCTTAATCGCGTAAGAAAAAAAATACAAAATTCAAAAAATATATTTGAAGTCTTATATAAAATAAATGTCATTCTGCTTCGGTTTTCATAATGGGGAATATTGAAAAGAAATACGTATTAAATTCTTGATTTCTTTATTTAAAATAACGATTTATAAAATAAGTAGATTTTTCTTAATAAACTGTTAAGAAACGTGAAGAAAATAATGTGTTAGTTGTTCAATAAATTAGCACTTGTTATAAATATTACATTGATGATGATGATAATGATAATGATGATGAGGATAATAATGATGATGATAATAATGATGTACTACAGAAGAACTTTAACCATTCTGTAAGCCATAATTACATATATTGATCTTTATATAAGGCACCATTTTAAAACAAATAAATAATAATCCCCTACTAAACAAACCTTTCCATCTTAAAAAAAACAATATTTGAAGCCTGATTGATTTTTTTTATCAATTTTGTTCCTTAAATGTCCTCTATAAAAAAATTGGTCAATAGAAACCTTTCAGTTTACCACAGCTGGTCATCACCACGGGTGGGCATCTGGTTATTGTTTTGGGGGGAGGGGTCACTTAAAGAAGGACTAAACTAGGCCTTTAAGTAGGGATGAACTGTACCCTCAATAGGGGCGATCTGTACCTTTAATAAGGTTGGTCTGTACCTTTAATAGGGGTTATTAGTATCATTAATAGGGGTGAAATGTTCCTGAAATAGGGGTGATCTGTACCTTCAATAGGGGTTATGTGTATCTTTAGTAGGGGCTATATGTACCTGTAATAGGGATTATCTGTAACTTAAATAGGGGTGATTTGTACCTTTGATTGTTGTAATTTCTACCTTTAATAGGGTTGATCTGTACCTTTAATAGGGGTTATTTGTACCTTTAGTAAGGGCTATGTGTACCTGTAATAGGGTTGATCTGTACCTGTAAATAGGGATGATCTGTACCTTAAATAGGGGTGATTTGTACCTTTAAAAGGATTATTTCTACCTTTAATAGGGTTGATCTGTACCTTTAATAGGGGTTATTTGTACTTTTAGTAAGGGTTTTGTGTACCTGTAATAGGGATGATCTGTACCTTCAATAGGGGTTATTCGACCTTTAAAAGGGTTATTTGTACCTTTAAAAGGGTTGATCTGCACCTTTAATAGGGGTTATTTGTACCTTTAGTAGGGGCTATATGTACCTGTAATAGGGATTATCTGTACCTTACATAGGGGTGAATTGTACCTTTGATAGTTGTTATTTCTACCTTTAATAGGGTTGATCTGTACCTTTAATAGGGGTTATTTGTACCTTTAGTAAGGGCTATGTGTACCTGTAATAGGGATGATCTGTACCTTAAATAGGGGTGATCTATACCTTCAATAGGGGTTATTTGTACCTTTAATATGGGTGATTTGTACCTGTAATAGGGATGATCTGTACCTTAAATAGGGGTGATTTGTACCTTTAATAGGGGTGATTTGTACCTGCAATACTGGTGATCTGTCCCTTAAATAGGGGCGATTTGACACTGTAAAAGGGATGATCTGCACCTTTAATAGGGGTGATTTGTACCTTGATTAGGGGTGATCTGTACCTGTAATAGGGATGCTCTGTACCTTTAATAGTTGTGATCTGTACCTTTAATAGGGGTGATTTTTACCTTTAATTGGGGTGATGTGTACCTTAAATAGCTGCGATCTGTACCCCTAATAGGGGTTATTTGTACCTTTAATAGGGGTGATCTGTACTTTTAATAGGGGCGATTTGTCCTTTTAATAGGGGTGATCTGTACCTTTAAAAGGGGTGATTTGTACCTGTAATAGGGGTGATTTGTACCTTTTATAGTGGCGATCTGTACCTTTAATAGGGGTTATTTGTACCTTTAGTAGGGGCTATACGTACCTGTAATAGGGATGATCTGTACCTTAAATAGGGGTAATTTGTACCTTTAATAGGGGTGATTTGTACCTTTTAAAGGGGTGATTTGTACCTTTAATAGGGGTGATTTGTACCTTTTATAGTGGCGATCTGCACCTTCAATAGGGGTTATTCAACCTTTAAAAGGGGTTATTTGTATGTTTAATAGGGTTGATTTGTACCTTTAATAGGGGTTATTTGTACCTTTAGTAGGGGCTATACGTACCTGTAATAGGGATGATCTGTACCTTAAATAGGGGTGATTTGTACCTTTAATAGTGGTTATTACTACCTTTAATAGGGTTGATCAGTACCTTTAATAGGGGTGATTTGTACCTTTAGTAAGGGCTCTGTGTACCTGTAATACGGGTGATCTGTACCTTCAATAGGGGTTATTCGACCTTTAAAAGGGTTATTAGTAACTTTAATAGGGTTCATCTGCACCTTTAATAGGGGTTATTTGTACCTTTAGTAGGGGCTAAATGTACCTGTAATACGGGTGATCTGTACCTTAAATAGGGGTGATTTGTACCTTTAATAGTGGTTATTTCTACCTTTAATAGGGTTGATCTGTACCTTTAATAGGGATTATTTGTACCTTTAGTAGGGGCTAAATGTACCTGTAATAGGGATGATCTGTACGTTCAATAGGGGTGATCTATACCTTCAATAGGGGTTATTTGTACCTTTAATAGGGGTGATTTGTACCTGTAATAGGGGTGATCTGTACCTTTAATAAGGGTGATTTGTACCTGTAAAAGGGGTGATCTGTGCCTTTCATAGGGGTGATATGACCTTGTAATAGAGATGATCTGTACCTTTAATAGGGGTGATTTGTACCTTTAATAGAGATGATTTGTACCTGTAATAGGAATTATCTGTACCTTTAATAGGGGTGATTTGTACCTTTAATAGGGGTTATTTGTACCTGTAATAGGGATGATCTGTACCTTTAATAGGGGTGATTTGTACCTTTAATAGGGGTGATTTTTACCTTTAATAGGGGTGATCTGTACCTGTAATAGGGGTGATTTGTACAAATATAATTGATTTGATAACTGGCAAAGAACAACATGGCAAATGAGATGTGTACATTTTATTCATTTTACGTGTAAGATTTGTCCCTGTTAAGAGAAGGTTCTTCTTTGCCCTCAACGTTTTCAACAGCCGTTTGCAACAAAATGGTCAAATATTGTTATTGATTGGTCGTTTGTTTATAAAGGTAAACTCTGCAGGGAGGTATGATACATGCAAGTGACCTGGCGAAACAATAACACCCCTATTAGAGGTACATATCGCCCCTATCAAAGATAGAAATAACCCCTATCAAAGGGAGGGAGGAGGGAGGAGGAGGAGGGAGGAGGAGGAGGAGGGAGGAGGAGGGAGGGAGGAGGAGGGAGGGAGGGAGGGAGGAGGAGGAGGGAGGAGGGAGGAGGAGGAGGAGGAGGAGGGAGGAGGAGGAGGAGGAGGAGGGAGGAGGAGGGAGGAGGAAGGAGGGAGGAGGGAGGGGAGGGAGGAGGAGGAGGAGGGAGGGAGGAGGAGGGAGTGAGGGAGGAGGAGGGAGGAGGAGGAGGGAGGAGGAGGGAGGGAGGGAGGAGGAGGGAGGGAGGAGGAGGGAGGGAGGAGGGAGGGAGGGAGGAGGAGGAGGGAGGAGGAGGGAGGGAGGGAGGGAGGAGGAGGGGAGGAGGAGGAGAGGAGGAGGAGGAGGAGGGAGGAGGGGGAGAGGAGGGAGAGGGAGGGAGGAGGGAGGAGGAGGGCGGAGGACGGACGGAGGACGGAGGGGACGGAGGACGGAGGGACGGAGGACGGAGGGACGGAGGACGGAGGACAGGAGGACAGGAGGGACAGGAGGGCGGAGGAAGGGACGGAGGGACGGAGGGACGGAGGGGAGGGACGGAGGAGGACGGAGGAGGGACGGAGGAAGGAGGACGGAGGGGGAGGAGGGACGGAGGAGGGACGGACGGAGGGAGGGACGGAGGGAGGGACGGAGGGAAGGAGGGACGGACGGAGGGACTCCTGGAGGCAGGGAGGGAGAGAGGGAAGGCAGGGAGGGAGAGAGTGAGGCAGGGAGGGAGAGAGGGAGGGAGAGATGGAAGGCAGGGAGGGAGAGAGGCAGGGAGGCAGGCAGGGAGGGAGGCAGGGAGGGAGGCAGGGAGGGAGGCAGGGAGGCAGGGAGGGAGGCAGGGAGGGAGGCAGGGAGGGAGGCAGGGAGGCAGGAAGGGAGGCAGGCAGGGAGGGAAACATAAATGTTTGATTGCCTAATTAGTTCTGTAGAGTTCAGCATAAGTGTTGGTTGTTCTGATAAAACTTCCCCCAAGTTACATATGTTTGAATTTTAGGCAGATGGTTTTCAACGCAGTTATATTATCATGGCACTCTGCAAAATAAGATAAAATATATAAATGTCAACTTGCTTTGCTATAGGTAATATATTTGGCAAAAAGATGTTTGTGTTATAAATGATCTGCTAATTAATTGACATTCCTTCAATAATCAAATATGTAACCAACTAACAGTCACAAACAACACAAATCTACTATATGTTTTTTTACCTTTAATGTTATGTAAGGAAACATTGGTGCACTAGACATATGAGAAACACTTTACAGTTACAACAGTTAAATAATATCATATATATGATATCATATAATAACTTAATCATACAAACATGTACTTTATCATGTGAAAATGGACACCTGAATGATATTCCATATAGTATATAGGATACACACATGCATATTCATTTTCTTTTTTTCAGTGATGTTAAATATTTATTTTGTAACATTCAAACCATTGTCACAAACCACAGTCTAACTTCATATTACACAGTCTTTTCCTTCTTACATGATGTTTTGTTGTTAATTCCAGTAACTTTTGAAAAAATAAAGAAAACCCCATGGGTTTCTTCAATATAGATGAAATTAAGTTCAGAGGTGCGTTCAAGAAACACTCAACATTATCTCATTTTGTCACGTTTTCCATTCCAAATATTTTCTCCTTTTCAAACGATGTGGGACCACCAGGCAATCTGTCCCTTTTGCGCCATCATTTTTGCAGCCTGGGGAGGGAATGGAACCCTCATACATGAGTTTGAACAGGAAATGGTACATGTATACAATCGCTGTTAAACAATTAAAAACCGCCAAATAGTGTCAAATTTATTTGGTTTTCGCAATTCAACCGGTCTTGTTGTGTTATCGGAAGCAAGGCAAACAGTAAATGGTCACCTAGTGTTAATTAAATCGTTCTTACAAAGTAAATGATCTTTTGATATTTATCTGTAATAATGGAAGTATTGGTGTACAAAGTTGCGACATCTGTCAACCATTAATTGAATTGTTTGAAAGTTTGACACGACAGGAGATATTGCCATATGTAAATTTTCTCAATAATTCCAAATCTTCACGTCCAATTATTTAAAAAACCCAAACCCCTGCACAATATTGATCCCAATCCACAATATATTCTTACATGAAAGTCCAGATTTCTGGTCTCGAATGCTAGCATATAGATCAGTCAAATTTATTTGACACGATCGGAAAATATTGAGAAGTTTTTGAATTGGGCAATATCTACCATCACGTCAAACTTTCGAACCATTTAATGGTGGCCACTTGCGACAAAAAATTTGTCGCACCGTTTGAAGACCAAAAATTATCAGAAATGATCGATTTATCTTACTCGATCCTTTTTTCATCAATCCATGCACTTAACATGTCTGTATACCGCATATTTACTTTGAAAGAACGGTTTAATAAACGTTAGTTGACGATTTTGGGGTGGCATGATTTACTCCACACTACCCAACACTCCTCCGTAAATGCATGTATACGTTAGTTTGTGTTATCTTAATGATTCTTTTTACTTTTTAACAGGGATAGTGTGTAGCTACTCACTATTTGTAGGATAGAGTCGTATTTATAACCTATGTACGGTATTTTATAAACAAATATTAAGTGATCCGGTGTCCGTGATATTCAGTGTTCGTAAAAATAGGGTATTTTTGATTGTCCTATTCAAGAATATGATGGCTTTGAAGAAAACAAGCAAGTAACTTGTATTCGATGGAATATACCACGTCTTATTTACATGACTTTTTTACCTTTAGTTGGGAAGAGGCCCAAGCCTGTTGAATTTTTACTATGACCGACTTAGATCAAATCCTCAAACCCTAAACCAGAGACATAGATAATGTTATCTATGTATCTGCCTAAACTACCCCACACTACACAGTAAATGCATGTTTGTGTTGTGTTGCGTTATTGTTATGATTCTTTACTGTTATTTGGTAATACCCCCTCACAGAAGGAGCACATATGTATTTTTTTTTGATGATCTGCAAATTTGGACTGGATCTCGAATGTTTAATGTGCATTTAGTCTATATTTGCATTGAAAGTGCATTCGTTTCATTTTAATTACAAAAGTCCGTTGTCACTGTCTAAATAAGTGAAAGTGATAGTTACACCCGCTCACTTTTTTTTCAAAATGCATATCTAGAAATGCAACATAGTCTTGATATAACACAACTTCTACCCCAAACGAAAGGTTCCTAAGAATTTGTGGCATTGCGGATGATCTTTATTCTTCTGGTGTTCAAAAAGTCTACATTGCGGAAATATTGACCAGAAATAAATTTTCGAAGTGTCCTGGGTTAACAAAAAACATTTTGATAATCAACGAAGGAAGATTATTAAAAGACTAGCTTTTAGATTTAAAGAAAAATGAATTAAATTTAGTGATACCAGTCTTCCCAACGATAATGACAAAGACCAGGTCCACCTGTCTGACAAAACGGACAACTGTGGAATGAGAAAATATAAGTGCCGGGATACAGCGGGTCTTTTGGAGCGCATTGAAACAATAGATCACAAACTGCCCTTTTCAGGGCAATACAACGGCCCTTTTAAGGGCCAAAAATTCCACGAAAGACTTCTCTCAAAAATTGTTGTATTACAATTACAATAAAATGATAAATGTTGTTGTGTTCCCATTCTTTTCCTTGCTGCGAAAATGCCAGACTGATTGAAACCACTGAAGCATAGAAATAGATATCCAGATCGCCACAGTCGCACACTTTTATGACACCTTGGCGCGTGTTGTGTTATTTAACATAACATAACATAAATTTTATTGGCATTAAACATTACATATTTATAGCCGTACAATTTTTTATATAATTTTACATACAAATGGTGAAACATAAGAAAAGGAAAATAATTTACCAAGACGAACAGTCTAAGTATAGATAAGGATCTGTATGAATAAATAGATTTAATAAATAGCTTAACATCTAATCTATATTGGAAATATTTCTAAATTCAAATACACTAATAATATATTTAGCGACACTAAGGATGGTGCGTTGTGATATCGAGTTCATGATATTTTCAAACTTTTGTAAAGTTGGCCATCTACAAAAATATGGTTTAAGGTGGCGACATCTTATTTCGCGATAATGCGGACAAACTAATAAAAAATGATATGAATCTTCAATTGCTCCCATATTACACTGTGTACATAGGCGATTTGTTCGATCTTGGTTCTGATATCTTCCAGTTTCGATTCCAAGGTTATAAGAGTACAGTCGAAATTTCGAAAGTGCTACTATAAATTTAGAATCGATGTCGCATGTAAGATACCTATCCATCTTAAATTCGTGCTTGAATAAACAATATGAAGAGAGTCGTCCTGAGTTATTAATATTAGTATACCATGTTTGTTTAAATATATCCAGTATTCGCTCCTTTATCAAAGAGAAATTAATGTTTATTAGACTTTGTGTTGTCCATACATTTGAAAAACCTATACTTTCTAAGAGTGCTTTAATGTGATGTGCCCAATTTAATCCGTTATATGAAAGTCCGGAATTTGCATCATCTGCTAGTGTTCTATATATACTTACAAGGAGTGGATTGCTGGATCTAAGGATATGTAACCAGTATTTTAACATTATTAATTTTCTGGATAGTTTCATCGAGTATCGACCAAGTTCTCCGTATAACCCCTGTATATTTGTTGACTTTTTAACATGTAAAGCCTTTCTAAGAAATTTATTGTGTATTAATTCGACGTTTTGGGCATCATGGTAGCCCCAAACAGCTGCATTGTAATTTAGTATTGAACCCTCTAAACTATCAAATAAACGACATTTTTCAGGGACTGAAAGTTCAAGTTGGTTAAAAACAATGAAAAGATTATGAAGTGCGTGTGTTGATTGCTGTGCGATGCGTATTTGTGATCTATGCCAGGATCCATTTTTGAATAAATGCGTACCTAAATATTTGAACGAGTTGACTTGTTCTAGGAGTGTATCATTCAATTTAAGATCACAAGTCGTATGCCGCCCTCGTTCAAATACCATGACTTTAGTCTTATTAGAATTAATTGTTAATCCCCATAATGAACAATAAGACTGTATATCATTTAGCATGCTTTGTAATGTAGCTGCTGATTGAGCAAATAATACAGCATCATCAGCAAAAAGTAACAAGAAGATCTTTAGCTCATTTACTGTAAAGATTCCATCTAATTCCGTGTTGATGCAATTCAAGATATCATTTGTAAAGAAGAGATAGAGCAAACTAGAGCTCGGGTCTCCCTGTTTGAGACCGATATGTGAAGAAAATGATTGAGATAACTTGCCACTGTAACGAACACTCTGTTTTACCACACTATACATTGACTTAACAGCTGTTACAAATTTTGAGCTAAGTCCATAGTTAATTAATTTTTGCCACAAAAACTGTCTATTTATACGATCAAAACATTTTTCGAAATCTATAAATACACAGTATAGTTTTTGTTTAGAATTGAGTGTTTTAGCAATAATCGAATGTATTAAAAATATGCAATCTGTTGTGGATTTTCCTTTTTGGAAACCAAACTGATTATCGATGTAAAACTCATTTTCATCGGCCCATTTTGTTAATCTGTTCATTAATACTTGTGAATATATTTTAGCTAAAACATTTATAAGCGTTACTCCTCTATAGTTTTTAGGTTCGTCACAGTTGCCACCCTTAAATATGGGGGAAATAATACCTTCACCCCATGATAACGGGTACTCTCCATTTTTAAATATACGATTAAAAAAACTAAGTATAAAGTTAGAAGTATATTCAAATGAGTATTTGAATATTTCGGCAGTAAGCTCATCAGGTCCGCTGCTTTTGTTATTGTTTTGTGTAAAAATAGCCTTTTTGAGTTCATCGATTGTTATTTCTTGGTCAAGCATTTCGTCATGTATATATTCTGTATTTTGATTTTCATCAGCTGTTTCATTTTGGATGCTACCATATAAATGTTGGAAATGTGTACATAAATCATCAATAGTTAAAGTTTCTGACGTATGGGTATGCTTTTTGTATTGTTTTTTAACTGTTGACCAAAACTGTTTAGAATTGTTCATCGCCATGTCTGTAAGTAACACTTTTTGTTTCGTTTTATATTTTTGCTTTTCGTTCTTTTTCACTCTGCAATAATTTGTTTTTCCAGCCAAAAATGCATCTTTATTTTCAGCGCTTTTATTTTTCAAGTACTTATTTCTAGTTCTATTGAATTCTTTGCGAGCAGAATAACATGCAGAGTTAAACCATTCATTTGAAGTTTTAGTACCACGATATCTGCAATTACTATGTGGCCGTTCGAAAGTCTGAACTGCTGCGTTATGTATATTTGTACAAAATCGTTTAAAATAGTATCTACACTGTGTGTTGTAGAATCGATATCTGTTATTAACTGCGATAAAGCATTTTCATTATCTTGTACCATTGACTGATAACTAGCTACTTTTGATGTATCCCATTTCATATATAACTTACTATTTAAACTATATGCATGTGATGTGTTGTTCTTAAATGTATTAACCTTAAGAGAAAACGATAAACTACAATGATCAGAAAATTCTGTAAGATTGTTTATGTTGAAATGAGCAATATTACAGAATTCTTCATTGTTCAGTAATAAATAATCAACAGTGCTAGACCCATTATGTGAATGAAAAGTATAATCTCCGTGAACGTCGTTATGTAAACGACAATTTCCGATACATAAACCCGTGCTTTTACAAAGATCGATCAAGCGCCGACCGTGCGTATCTGTCACGTGATCAGAGTTCGCACGTGACACTAGCTCAATATTTGTATCGTCATTCTCATTCAATAAATCGTCGTCACGGTCCAATGAATCGCACAAATTTGACGTTCTTGCGTTCATATCACCTACTATATAAACTTTGCCAGAAGCCTTATACCTTTCTATGTCTGATTCTATTTGATCAAAAAAGTCAAATTCATTTCTAACAGAAATCTTGGAATTACTTGGTAGAATATAAGTATTACATAACATAACATCTTCATTAGATTTAAAGAGACGTTTTGACAATTTAATCCACATTAAACCCGCTTGTTGTTTTTCAATAATTGAAACATGAGATCTTAGAATTTCTTTATAGTAAATTGATAAACCACCGCTATAGCGACCTTTCGTAGTATTTGCTGACTTATTTCCAAAAATGTGCTCTGATAAATAACCCTTAATTTCCAAATTGATATGAGTGTCTTTATTTAACCAAGTTTCTTGGAATAAAATGATATCGAAGTTATTCAACATTTCAATAAAGTCTAAATCGGCTAACTTCCTATTAAGTCCATGTATATTCCAAGATAGGAGCCTCAACTGTTCCGTCTGACTTCCCTAGCGGGTAGATGGCAGCATGTATGGTGGAGGATCGGACACTTCACCATCAATGTACACTTTGGTCAGTCTTCCGTTAACGAAGAGTCTTAGTCCATTAACCCTAACCGTGTTCCCTTTCTTCTCCTCTGCTGTGATAATGTTGCTAAACGCCCTTCTTCCCTCGCGAACAGCATAGGGCCGTTGGATACCAACACCATAGTTGTCGTCCTGAAGCGATTTATTGGCCTTTTTATCATAGGAGCGACGCCGAACTTGTTCCCTTTCCGAATAATAATGGAATTTGACTACAATTCCCCTAGGTTTATTAGCACTGTTGGGACCGAGTCGGTGAGCCCTATCGAATGTCATTGAGTGTCCATCTAGGCCAAGTTTTTCGGTAATAAGGGATTTCACAAGGGCTTCACAATTTTCGGGATCATCTCTTTTGTTCGATACTTCCGGAATTCCATAGAAAATCAGGTTTTCGCGCATTGAACGCGATTCAAGGTCTGCTAGCTTTTCGGTAATTTCGGACTTCTGCTTTTGTAGTGATGCGGACTTTGACTCTAGATTTCTGTGTGAGGTTTGTAGTTTTGTTATCTGAGCTTTTGTCTCTTTTAATTCAATCTTTTGTTTATCAAACTCAGTACTCACGAAGTTGCAGGATGTTTCAACTTCATTTACTTTGGTTTCCAAAGATTGCATCCGTTTTTCCATTGCTGATATTTTATTATTTATTGAATAGACTGTTTTCTCGACATTTTCCGACGACGATTTGAGCGATTTTACCTCGTCAATAAGTGTAAGAGCCCATGGAGGTGTTAACATCGATTGAGATTGGTGGGCGACTGGGGGTGTCTGTGTCGGGGTAAACGCGAAGTATGGTTGAGTGTATGGGCCGATCGGCGAAGTCATATTCATCATTGGGTTACTCATCATGGAACATGGGAGATGTGATTGCTCAACATTCAATAAACATTCACTATTGTTTTGATTACTGTTCGCATGTCCATCTGGGTTCACCTGCGTTTCGGGTGATTGGTTACTATTAATGGCTTTACCTGTGTTTTGTGTTTCGGTAGACAAAGGAGACGTTGCTTTTCGCTGTGTATACTGAATTGACAGTAGCTAAAGGCCTAGTTTAGTCCTTCTTTAAATGACCCCCCCCAAAAAACAATAACCAGATGCCCACCCGGGGTGATGACCAGCTGTGATAATTAATTGGGATTACATCATACCATGTATAGCACTGTGTCAAACTGAAAGGTTTCTTTTGACCAAATATTTTATAGAAGACTTATGTTTGAAACCAGTTATAGGTTCATGGGGTTGTTCAAATTTAACGAAACGAGTATAGTTCTAAATTAACGAAACGAGTAGATCATTTTGAATATAGAAAAAGTGTTTGGCGGACCTTTGTCCCCTCTTATCAAACAAGTATAAAAGAAATATGAGGGGTTTAATTACACCCTTTACCTAAAATGGAGCAAATGTCCGGATTAGCAAATGTCGGACGGGGAGGGGGGTGGGAGTGGGGGTGCAGAAGTCCGGGATTAGATTTCAATATAAACAATGTTTAAAAAAAGATATTTTAATCTAGTAACTTTTCTCTTAATTTATGTTCGTTCATTCTACATAGCATTTTTACAAAATATCGGGAATTATATTTACCGAAATCGCTTCATTTTTATAACATTTCAACAGGAAGATGTGTGTGTATCTTTTACACATTGACACCTCTGACAGAACATCCACTTGTCTCCAATGTCGGGAAATACATGCCACTAGTATGACCCTGACCAGAGACACTGTCACCTGTATATGCGTATCAGGAGAAAGGTGCGAATAATCTTTTAATCCTAGTCAATCGGAATTGCATGACCGACACGCAGATATTTCCCTTCAATTGTTTAATTGTGAATGTATACTGCCTCATTGTTATACACTTAACATATTTTTTTACTTTAGAATGCTGATTGGTTGCATTAGTTTTCAGTTTTGGCACAGATGAACCTTTCTTTGATCATACTTTGGAGAATCTATATAATAAAGGTCACTGCGTTCCAACTTTGATGGCCAGTTTATAAAAGGTAACGGATACCTTTATATAAGAGATCATCAGGAAAATTCGCGTTGCAGAATAAACGGAAAATTCTTTAAGGAAATGCATGTCCCTCACAACTTGACTAAATCCAAAAGGGCGTTCTTTTCAGTAAATAAATCATAATCCCAAAGAGGTAGCATGAATTGGTAAGGTGCATTACCGTATAAAACAGTAGCCTATTAAACTTGTGTTTATTATCGGTAATCAGTTTATCTGATAAGCAGATGCTGCAATTCTATCCCAATGGTAATACACAATACAGTTGGGTGGCCGTAGGGTATGGGAAAATATTGTAACCGGGAAACTTATGATAATAATCACTTGTAGGTGATTAATCCCTGTAAATAATGTTGTATAATTACATACTATACAATGTTTGAAAGTAGGACATTTAAATCTTGGTCCTCATCTCTTATTATATATATTCTATCTGTAGACCATGTCTAATCCCCACATATTAATAACCAAAGTGGGACTAATCGAAACTCACCACTCCCTTCTGCAAGACCGTACATTCGTCAAATACCTCCAGGACGCATTTTGAAAAAAGTAGAAATTGCTTGTTACAGTGGAACCCAACTTATATCACAGAGAATAACAGTAAACGCATATACCTGTCGTCTTTAGTTTTATTCCTTCCTTTTCATGGAGCTAAATCCTGGCCCTGGTGCCATATAATTGGTATTTTCACTAGGTGAAGTGTCATTGGACCAATTAACTTACGAGGACGTCACTGATGGAGCACAAGGATCAATGCCGTTTGACATACCTAAATTATCCATTTGTTATATATGATAGATAAATATATCATATATTCAGAAGAATTCAACTTTTATGGGGAAAATGTAAATCGTCCATCTATACAAACCATTGGTCCCTGTTGGATTTGGATAAAGACCTGATTTGTTCGGGTGCCGATTTTTTTTTCATCGGATACAAGTTACCTGCTTGTTTCCTTCAAAGCCGTTATGTTCCTGAATAGGACAATCAATATCGACCTATTTTTACGAACATTGAATATCACGGACACCGGATCACTTAATGGTAGCAGTACACACTAATGGGCCTTCGTTTGGGACGGCAGGTGCACGTCTGTTAAGTCTCGCCTCACTGAGTCGCGAAAACAAAACGGACGAAAGCAATATTTACACACCAAATGCATATTGCCTGTGGCTCTCTAAAAATATGAAAAGAAAATCTGAACAGTTATCATAGACCTTATTCCTTGAGCAATAACCGGTCATGAACGTGGCAAAAAATCATGTGTCCGAGGCCCAATTTTGACACATTTTCAACTTCTATACAGAATTCCCTGCGAATACAGGAGGTCCATCGCCACTGTTTGCGCTTTCCACACAGTCTAGGCATACAACTTATCCACAGAAAAGTGGTGCACGACCATGAAGATTTTTTGCTATCGTCCAATGTATGTACCCACCTGAAAAACGCACTATTTTGACGCCCTTTTCGGTGTTTTTCCCAAGCAGCCGATAAGTTCCAATATTGACACTTCCAATACAGAAATGTGTGTAACCAGCATATTCGTATTATTCAATATACCCTAATGAAACTTTATAATAACATTTACATTCAATAAAAAGCATAACAATGTCTCAGCACTGCTTATTATCAAGAATTTCTCCTTCAAACGGGTTGGAAGGCCCTACCAATTCGAAACTAAAGGTCAATTAGTGTTTACTGCCCCCTAATATTTGTTTATAAAATACCGTAAATTCTAAATTCTCGCTTCCGAATATCCGGGCATTTTCACCCGATTTCCCAAAATGCAACAGTGCGAAACCAATAACAAGGGGGTACAACGTCGCGATTCGCTATGTGTTTACATAGTGAGAAGGGTCGATTGCCTGATTAAAACATTAAATTAAACTTAACAACGATGCGTTAGCTATGTTGGACGATTGCCTGAATCTGAAATAACATTAATGAGAAAGAATTTTCCTTTTTAAACTAGTCCAAATTATCTTACAGCATGGTAAATGCCGGTCAAATGTTTTCTTTCGATAGGAATCCATTTTGAAATTACCACGAGAAGTTTGTTATTGTTTACTTTGTACTGTGCGCGCGCATGCGCACTGACTGGAGGGCAAAACATTACAATTTACATTTCCGCTTCACTGCCTACTCAAACAACCTAACAAATAACCAATGATGGCGTCAGATAAACTAGATAAACACCTTGATCATCTTTCTTCGGAAGATAGAAGAAGGTATGACACGAAACTTACTGTTCATGGCGAGAAATTGGACGATCCTTTCAAGATAAACGAGAAATTGTGGACGAACAACATCGTTATGTGGCCTGCCCTTCAGTATGGTGACATTTTCAACTATTTAGTGAATACTCCAGGAATTAAATTATTTACACCGCAGAGGCTATGAAGGCATACAAGTCTTTGGATGGGTACAACTTCTTTATTTCTGGACATGTGCACGAGATCCTGTTCTACGAAGTGAATGACGGTTTGTGTTTTTTTAAGTCGACTGTAATCCCTTCTCAGAAGATCAGTGATAAGAAGCAGTGGCACAAGGTGTGGGTCTGCCTGGACAGAACCAAGGGATACATCATTTCTGCTCATTGTACTTGCAAAGCAGGGTATATTTTTTATGAATGCACTATGATATTTTTAATAATTCTAAAGGGTGAAAATCAGACTTATAATAAATAATAATCTTAAATAAAATATAGTTAACAAAGTTTAGTATGACACAAACAACAAACATGAAGACACAAGCTTTGACCTACCATCACCGATACTGGTATGATAGATTTAGTTGTTAGAGGAAACCGAAGAGCCTTTCTATAATATTTGGTCTGCTTGCAGGAATCAAACCGGCGTAACATCGGCCAAAGGGGAGTGTATTAACCACTGCATTAAGTCATTTACTGAACAGTTACTCTACTCCGTCAGCTGGCTAGCTTGTCAGTACAAGTTTATACCTTTTTCAAGATTTTAAGCCGTAACCAACATTTTTTTAGTATATAATTTACAACAGGCATAACTACATGTTCATTGATAACTCAAAATATGTTTTTTCATTATTAGGCTTGGAGAGGCTTGCAGTCATGTAGCAGCTCTGTTGTTTAAAGTTGAAGCTGTCCTTAAGCTCGACTTAACCAACCCTTCGAAGGCCAGTGCTGCATGTGTATGGAACCGGTACTACAGAGAAAAGGTAATTGTGGAATAGACTTAATAAACTGTTTCAGTGCTAGAGAATTTACTGCAAAAAGATTTCATATACACTGATATTCTGACTTAATGATGTTCATTGGAACATGGAGGCAATAAATTTTAGATGCAGTAAAATGTTCTGTTGACAGAGAATTTGGCTTTGTATTTACATGCTTTAGCCATTAAAGGCCGGTTTCAAGTCTTTCCAAGTGTTAAGATGTCATTTTGATTATTATTATAATCATACTACTTAAATATACTTCATTTCTTCATTTTATTACATAAATATGTAAACAATCTTTAACAGTTTTATATAGTAAATGACACGTATGTTGCTATCAAGCAGAGTAACTTTATAAACTTGAAGCTTCCATTCCAATCTGTCTCACTCAGTTGTTTGTAATGTATGTACTATGTAATGGTGTTGAATTTTTAAACAAAATAATTTTAAACAGTTTAAACCAAGCTCTTAATGCATTATAAATATGTCATTGGAGAGGTTTTTTAGCATTTGAATTCTTATGTGCTTATTTATTTCTTCATTTTCATTTCTGTGAAAAATTCTATAAAATAAAGTCAGGAAGCACTTCAAAAGTTTCAATACATAAATGTTCCATTTCTTCTCAGAAGATTGTAATTGCACTGATATGATGAGAAACAGTCCCAATTACCATTTACTGAAATGAACATACTTGAAAACTTATCTAGTATCTTGATGTCTACCTTACATATAGATATATGGCAACAGGAAATAAAAAACAAAAATGTAAAAGCATGTATAGTTCTTGTAAATTTAATGTTTTGTATTTTTTTTTTATTAAATTAACATATTTACATATCTTTGTTTTTTTTTATTTTGCACTAAAGTACATAAGCAAGTAAATGTACAAATAAATATTTTGAACAGTTTCTTATAAATTGCTTTTGGTAGAAAGAAGTTAAGAGTACAGTAATCCTATTGTTATGTGTTTCACACACATCAGTAGGATTACTGTAGTCTTAACTTCTTGACAATTATACTTTTCACTGCAATGTAGGAATTTCACAACATATAATTTCATTGTCTCATTCTGATAGACCATGCAACATTTATTTAACTAATTTCGGCTAAAGATTAGTAAGAGCACCACATATCTGCAAAATATCGTCGGCGTGCTTTATCAATGAAATTGGCAAAGTGTGCTTCAGAATTTGGAAGTTTTTAATTCTTTCAATTGCTCTCTCCACGTGTATACGAACGCGAGAAAGTCTTCTCGCAACCTCTACTTCCTTTTGAGCAAGTTGTTTTTTCCCTCTTGTAAACGGTGGGATAGCTAATGAAGCACCATGAACAGCAAGCTCTTCAGAAATCAAAAATCCCCTATCAGCAAGAACGAGATCCCCAAATTCCAACTTTTCATAAAAGCCTGATTTTGCTGTTAGTTCTTTGTCCGATACACGTCCACCCCAACACTTCGAAAGGAAACTGATAGCTCCATATGGAGTTATACCAACTAAAAACTTGAGGGTATTGTGATGCTTGTAATTAGAGTATGTCTTTGCACGTGTATCTAGATTTGATGGCCTTTGTATGAAAATTTCACTACAATCAATAATCACACGACATTTCTTGTATTTCAACCTAAATGATTTGGGCATATTCTTCAGGATAGTTGCCTTGTCACGCCATCTTATTAAGAATCTCAACTTTTGGGCAATCACTGGCAGACAATTTGAAAAAATCTTTGAAACCTGAGTTGGACATATGTTAAATCTAATTGCTATGTCTGCATTTGTCAAGTTTAATTTCAGTTTCATTAAAACAAGCAAAAGTTGATCACCAGCACTCAAGTTTCCAATCCGTTTAAAGCCAAGACTAACTAATGTCAGCTTCCACATAAAAACTGCACATGATGGCAAACCAGTCAGTGTCCTAATTTGACTGTTCCTTAAATTGGAGTAGGTGAACTTCTTTTCTTTGAGTTCTCTTTTTAAGTCTCTGTTCTCTGTTAACAGACGCTGGTATTCCTGTTGTAGGGAGCTGTGCCTGGCTTGTAGTTCATTGTTTTCTGTCTCCAATTCCTTCAACTTGGAATCTGTAATGTTTGGATCAGAATTGGTACCTAAAAGAACATGTTTGATACAAGGACTTTAAGTACAGGATATATGAGCCAAGTCTTGAAAAAAAATAACTTGGCATTCATTTGCATGTATATATCAATAAAGTGATCATTGAAAACTGAAACAGTAAGTGTTGTCATTAATAAATGAACTTGTGGAGGACAGTGGTCCGGGTTAGTGTTGGCTTCTGGACATTAGGGTAATGGGTCCGAATCCCGTGAAAAGCAGAATCTGACTGTCAAGCTTTTATTATTTGATTAATCCACATTCGGTGCAAGTACTGTTTATTTATCCAGGAAGCAGAATTAAGAGTGTTTAAGTTGAAAGAACTTGTTACATAATCAATGTAAATAAAATAAATAAAAATAAATATATAAGTTTTTTTTTAAACTAATAAATGAATATGTGAAGGTGAAGTAACTTAATATTAAGTTATTTACAAGAAAGCAAGTGGTCATTCACACATGCCTGTGTCATGGTAGAAGTGGAAGCGAACTGTTTGAAAAATACAACACATTTATATTGGAAGCTAAATGAATATATACCTATTTCAACAAATGTTGGGCTGTTGTCCATACCAAGACCCAATAATGCATCTGCAGCAATTTCTCGATTCTCATCTATCGGTGTTAGAGCTAGTCTACGTTTCACACGTCTCTGATGCCTAGCAGTGTCGTCAGATGATTTCGCCAGTGGGGTGAAGCAAAACAGTGATGGTACATAGCCAGGATGATCTGGGTCTTCAGATGGTCCTCCTATAAATAAATTATAAACAAGTTATCAATATATTGCCATGGTGTGAAAAGGCTAATTAGTACAGTTAGTTACTGTCTTACTGATAAATGCAACTGACAATTTTAAGAAGTCCGAAACATAACCTGTAGGGTAATAGTTGTTTTGCAATGTGCTGCATTTGAATAAAGTTACTTATTGTATTCCAATATGCAAAAAATATCGGTTAATCAGAGGTTAAATGCCAATTGTATGCATGTTTGCAATTCACACTTTGCTGATTTGAAGTCACTTTAAATAATAAACATTTCCTTAATTTTGGTATCATAATTTCCAATCAATTAGATCAAATGAAGTTTTAAGAACTGACCCATTATTGCAATTAAAGCCAGTTTTGTATGAAGTAATTTTCAGTGCTTTAATTTTCTTGATATAAAATGCCGTTAAAAGCAAAGACCTAATAAACACAGATAAGCAACTCCCCATAGGTAAAGACCGAACTCCCTTATCATCTCGTGGAGGATGAGATTTCGGGAGACTATGCGAGACTTCCTAATCTCGTCGGCACTGAAGTGTGTCTGCCAGCTAGACGATGTAAACGAAGGTTGAATAAAGCGTGAAAACTAACGTTTATTTTATTAATTTTTCGATAGTTTTAACATTCCTTTATTAGTGTGTTGTTTTTATTAATAATTGCATATGAGACAATTGATTTCCTTTTACCTCTGGTGAAACACGTGTTTTAAAATGTGTATCATCAATAGAACCGAAAGTGCTGGAATTGGATGGGATGGTAGAGTATTTGTATAACTCCTCGGAAACAAAAACAAAATATGGGTTGATTTAGACAAACTTTGATTCATTACACATAGTTTTATCGACCAATTGAAGATCAAGGACTTTTATACATTTTTGTGATGTTGAGAGGCATTTACATTCTCTTATCTGGTCTTGGGTTTTTGAAAGCGTATCGTTGCATGTTTTAGTAGTAGAGCAATAGTTTTTGTCTAACTCCTCGAAAACAAAAACAAAATATGGGTTGATTTAGACAAACTTTGATTCATTACACATAGTTTTATCGACCAATTGAAGATCAAGGACTTTTATACATTTTTGTGATGTTGAGAGGCATTTAAATTCTTTTATCTGGTCTTGGTTTTTTGAAATCATATGGTTGCATGTTTTAGTAGTAGAGCAATAGTTTTTGTCTAACTCCTCGGAAACAAAAACAAAATATGGGTTGATTTAGACAAACTTTGATTCATTACACATATTTTTATCGACCAATTAAAGATCAAGGACTTTTATACATTTTTGTGATGTTGAGAGGCATTTAAATTCTCTTATCTGGTCTTGGTTTTTTGAAATCATATGGTTGCATGTTTTAGTAGTAGAGCAATAGTTTTTGTCTAACTCCTCGGAAACAAAAACAAAATATGGGTTGATTTAGACAAAAGTGATTCATTACACATATTTTTATCGAACAAGGGAAGATCAAGAACTTTTTTTCATATGTTTGTGATGTTAAGAGGTATTTAAATTCTCTTAACTGGTCTTGTTTTTTTTTTAATTTGAAAATATTCTTAGTACTCTCTTTTTGTATATAAACTGTATACGTGGAAGATGTAACGATATGTTCTGTTCGGTTCAGATGGAAATAATTGCCATGCAAAGAAAGTGTAACATTTGCGGCTAATGACAGCATGTTTGTGTGTGCTGGAAGTGTATGACATCAACATGCTGCAAATCAAGAGATAAAAAGCAGACTCGGGTGCATATTTGTGCGCAGAAGTATATAGCTAGTTGTTGTTTGATATTATAATTCTAACATTGTTGATGATGATGATGCAGATGGTGATGATGATGGTATTGAGTACATTTTTCAAAGAAAATAGAATGTTCCCCATTACGAATCATTAATTCATAGAATATTGTACATGATATGCCGCAAAAAAAATAATTCCCATTTAGAGACCCATTCCACAAAAGTATAGATTTAAGCTAATATTCTAACAGTAAATTTTGCTGCTGAAATTTTCCTCCGTCATAAAATTTAGCTAGACATTTCAGTTTGACACAGTGCAATATTACAATAAGTTATAATCCCCGGTAATTATCACAACAGGGCACCACAGCTGGTGGCCATCTGTTTATTGGTTTTTGGGGTCGGGAGGGTCAATAAAAGGGCTACCATAGCTTATCAGCGACGGCAGACGCTTTGATTAACAAAATAAAGCGTCTGTATTTACAGGAAGGCAAAATCTCGCGAACGAGATGTCAACGCGAGAAAGAACGGTATTTTGTAGAGTTGCTTATTTGTGTTTATTAGGTCTTTGTTAAAAGGAATACAAGTGTATAATCATTGTATGAAAATGAAGAAATTGATAAAATTACACCACACAAATGTAATTAGAAAAACGACGACCCTTTCATGCAATGATCACTTAGACGAAACGACCGTCACCCGGGAGTATTGTTGTGTTCTTAATACACCGACCGAACTGACTGCATTGTTTAAAAGTATATTACATGTCTTCCATATTCATTGATCTTATAATATAAGTGCCATGTTTACCTCCAATAAAGTGCTCCGAGCACAGCCGGTCGTGATCTTTTGCTTCCCATGGTTGGGAGGGATCCTCCAATCTCATCCGTTTCATGGCAGAAATCCATCTCTTCCTTCCGTTTATATCAATTGGAAATCGGTGAAACTTAACGTTGCCTCCTTTTTTTTGCCCTGTTTGTACATCCTACTGCTGAACAGGTGTTTACCATATTTGGATGTTAGGTTTTAAATTTAGATGTACACGGTCTGTTTACGCTGGTTGTCAACAAAAATGGCGATCGATTTTTTTGCCCTCCAGTCAATAGGCCTTTTCAGAAACTGTTGTTATCTTTTCTTGAATACTCTTAATCGGAGATACGAAATTTTCGGTAGCTTCCGGTTTAAGACTTCCGGGTATTAAATTATAACAGCTGACATTGAGAAACATAGATAAACTGCTGCGGGTATTTTAACAATGCCGTCGAAAGTCGTGTTTGTAAAAACTACATTGGAAAGATTGTTGAGGAGGGGAAATATCAAAGTATATCCTTACTTTCTGTTTACTCTCTAGCGGACAATTTACCCAGTTTCCCGAGATAAAACACTGTATACCAACACGGTTACAACGTTGCGATTCATTTTTAGTGAGAAGAGTCGATCCTCTGCTAAAACATTAATTAAAGTATAGAATACGATGATGAAGATCTGTTTGATTATTGCCTTAACTTATGATTACATAATTTAAAATCCATTTTGCAATATAACATTTTCAAACGATGTGTACCATGTAAATGCAAACACAATGAACAGATGATATGATGCAAGCTGATCAAACCTACTTAATAAATGTTCCACTTATTTATGGGACATTCCATCAAATTATGTCCAATAAGAGTGACAAATAAATGTTAACTTATAAGAGATTATGGAAATGATTATATTCATGTTTAATTATCGGACTTCAACAATAATTACACCTACCGAGTCAACGTTAGATTCCTCTGATTTAAAACATGTCCATACCATTCACTCTACTTAGAATTACTGTTTCCAAGACCCTTCAAGCAGAACGATTTACCCTTATCTGACTTTGCAACGCCAATCAAAATATGATTCCGTCATTATATAGCAACCAATGGCATGCCTCGAAAAAAACATAAAACACACAACTATGTGTCAACGAAACATGATGTGATGCGCGCCTGTGTATTTCGGCAAGCTTCAAAGGATACATATCTTTCATGTCGAGGGTTTTATTGCTTCTTTTATTGGTCAACTGCATAACGTAGGAAATAACATATACGATCTTTTTTTACCCTCTATATTCGACCAAATACGCATCAACCCTTTATGAGTTAATTCCCTATGTTACTGAGTGTCAGGTCGTTTTGTTATGTACAAGGTTTATTCCCATTTTGTCTACAGTCTATTTTACCAATTTTCACACCATTTCAGACAGAAGTTCCATCTCACCTACACGGAAAAATTTGGTTGTTTTTGACACTAACTGAAAATCAATCCAACCTATAATCACTTTTTCTATGGATGGTTGGTGGGAAAGAAAAATATGTATAAAGTGTAGATCCAGAAAAGAATATTTTTCTTGTGTTGGTCTACACTATTTCTCGTAATATGCTTCTAACAAATTATGCAGATTCAGAATAATCTAAATCTTTTAAAGATATTTTTATCAATTAAAAATGAAATGAAAATATTTCTTTAAACTGTAGATCTTTTGGCAATTTAATCTATAGACAACGTGGGAAGTGAAACCTTTATGGGATGTAGACTAAATGGGAAGTCCTTATGTAGAAAATTCATTTGCCAATGTACTATGTTTCATATTTGTTGAACCCGTATGTCTTGATCTGCCGACATGTATGTTTAGTTTGTTCTGTTTTAGCCCAAATAGTTTTGACTTTATGGTTCATGCGATGTAATACAGAATTCCATTATGTAAAATGAGGCTTCTTTTAAGCAACGAAAAAAAAAAACCCTTTGGACCACGCCTGGTCTTTGAAGTAATCTTTTAAACAGACTTAAGAGCCAGATTCGGCAATAAGGGTTTATTTGGAACATTTCACTTACTTTGTTGACGACTTTTTGCCTTGTAATCATATTGATAAATAGTTCAAAGATTTGCTAGAAAATATTGTTTCTCTTACTTTGAACTTTAATTAATTGCGTAGTAATCTTTTGATTAAACGTCTCTTATAATTGTTGTTTAACAAGAACGATTGTGTTTTTGTTTGAGTTTGTTTTGTTATTATATATCATTAAAATGATAATTTACACATTTGTAATCTCTTTTCAATTCAATGGATTGTTGCCAGTTTTCCTTCTTACTTTAATTACATTCAAAGGGTCAATTAACAAACTTTGGCTATCACAGGGATTAAGAGTGTTGATGCAAATTAACACCAATTTGCCACGTTTGCACCATATGTTCTAGTCACACCCTTTATTGTTTAGCCAATCGAGAGATAGAGTAATTAACCATCGGCAATCTGAGGTCCTTTAAACATATGAAAGATCTCCACAACCCTGTGTCCCTCGTTATTTAGTAAGCGTTATTTGAATGTAGTTTCAACAGGTGGAAAAAATGGACTGGGACTGTTTTCATAGCCCGTAATATTTGGATACGATATATTCTCAAAGGTAGGCTGACAGAGAACCTCATATAACACCTAATTCTCTATTTTAGGTACAAATTTCAATTTTAAGAAATAATATATACTTATTGGAGAAACATAACTTCTTTACATTATTGACAAAAATGCTGATTTTTGTTCTATCTTATTTAAAATCCGTAAATCGAACTTAATGCAAATTTGTAATAACATTCTATAAATATGTGTTCCATTCATTCTTTCCGTCCATCAACCAGCCGATTAACACATTTTTGATTTGTCAAAGCATTTCATTCAGACAAAAACATATACTTATTTGCCTTTTTTTCACATGGAATGTCATGTTTTAACTGAACTGCGGTGCGCTATTCGGGTCTCATTAAATTCAATTTAATATAATTTCCTTTTATAACGAGGCTTGGCAACAGCCAACAACAAATCTTTCTGTTGATGTTTTCGTATGTAAATCTCTGATTTTGGTACATGAAGCTTATAAATTTCAAAATCCAATCGATAGCGATCGTTTTCTTTGCCTTTGCCCACATTCTTCTTTCGAAATTAATACCCGGAAGTGAAGGTATTCCGAATGTGGCCCGATTTTTCAAAGGGAGACAAACCACGTTTCTGAAAAGGCCTATATCTAGGTCATTTTACAGGTGCACGTTACGTCACCCGTCATTGTTCGTATATATAAACAGGAAACAAACGAAAGGTTGGGATAAGTCTTTTAAAAGTGGAATATATTGAGTATTTTCGATCGGACTGCATTTTTATTTCAGTTAAATATTGTTCAAACTTCAGGGACCAAGTTTGGCAAGTTTTAATGAAAACAATACATGATTAATTATATTTTAACACGAAAATGTAAAGCGCAAACTTTAAACGACGTTTTCTCGGAATAGACGTTTTCGCTGTAAGACCGATTTCTGCTGCCGACGTCACATATACGTCCGGATCTTTCGGACTACGGTCCGCCTAACGACAGTAATAAATAAGGGGATGAGTGCGTGTACAAGTGTGCGTATGTTTGTTTACCATTCCTACAAGTGTATGCTACGATAAATTTGTTGTTATTTTCTTTGACACTTATTAGCTGCATATTCATCAGGTGAAATAAAATGTTCTTCTATCATATAAAAAGTAAATGCCAAGGAGAACAAGTTTTGATATAAATATGCATAACAGGTTTTCTATAGGAATAATCATCAGCAATTATTGTAAGAAGACTATGGATGATACAATTTATCATCACTTGGTCCTAAATCGGGGTAAAAAGGGGGTGATCTGTACCCTCAAGAGGGGCGATACGTACCTTCAATAGGGGCGATATGTACCTTCAATAGGGATGATATGTACCTGTAATATGGTTGATTTGTACCTGCAATAGGGGTGATGTGTACCTTCAATAGGGATGGTTTGTACCTTTAATAGGGGTGATCTGTACCTTTAATAGGGGCGATCTGTACCTTTAATAGGGGTTATTTGTGCCTTTAATAGGGGCCATCTGTACCTGTAATAAGGATGATCTGTACCTTTAATAGGGGTGTTCTGTACCTTTAATAGGGGTGATCTGTACTTTTTAATAGTGGTGATCTGTACCTTTTATAGGGGTTATCTGTACCTTTAATAGGAGTTATCTGTACCTTTAAAAGGGGTGATCTGTACCTTTAATAGGGGTGATCTGTACCTTTAATAGGGGTTACCTGTACCTTTAATAGGTGTGATCTGTACCTTCAATAGGGGTTATCTGTACCTTTAATAGGGGTGATCTGTACCTTAAATAGGGGTGATCTGTACCTTTAATAGGGGTGATATGTACCTTTAATAGGGGTTATCTGTACCTTTAATAGGTGTGATCTGTACCTTCAATAGGGGTTATCGGTACCTTTAATAGGTGTGATCTGTACCTTCAATAGGGGTTATCTGTACCTTTAATAGGTGTGATCTGTACCTTCAATAGGGGTTATCTGTACCTTTAATAGTGGTGATTTGTATATAATTGAGTAATTTCTTCTCTTCACACATTGAAAATCTTTTGCAACACATACATTTTATGATCATCCTAGACTGATGATCACTTTCCGATTTAAAACTGAGGGACCGTTTTTGGGCCAATTTGAAATAGAAAAAGAATAAAAATTACGGGTATGATACACACCCATATGTACTATATAAAGCCACTTTTAGCGCTCAACTTGGACTTAACTATCCCACTTCACTAAAAATGATCCTAGAAAATCAGTTTTGGTCTTTAAACTTGCCGAGTCGGGCCAGGAACATATTATAGGTATTTTTCTAACATTTCAGTCAGGTTCTTCCCTTAAGCAACCGATTTCTTAATTCAATTTTTGAGAAAATAAAAGGTAAATATGTCCCTGAGGTGTCTTTTCGTTTTTAACCCTTCTAAAATTAATTTTTTCTTTGGGCTTTCGTAATTTTAAGATTAACATATTTGAATACTACGCATTAAAACAAATTTCGCGAAAAAACGGTTTTAGAAAAAAAGTTATTCAACTTTTTTAACCAAATTTCGCACTTTACGGCCATTTTCACCTATTTTCAAACGCTCATAAAATCAAAACTCTTGCAAAATTTTACATTTGTTTTTAAAAATTCCAATAGACCATTTTCTAATCTCAAAACAAGATATGTTTGAAACATTCCCATCGAAACGTTCAAAACATTACGAGGGCATTGACCGACATCTCCTCACAGCACCCAAATTTTCCAAATTTACCAAAATTCTAAAGTAAAGAATTCATAAAAAATACAAATTTACTCTTAAAAATTTAAAACCACTTCCAACTTATACCCATGTATCCTGGCTATCGAGATATATTTACTTGTAGATCATTCGTCCGTCCGTCTGTCCGTCTGTCCGTGAAAACTATTTATTCAACGCACAATCGCCAAAAAATCACCATTTTCCCGCCATTTTTCCCGACAATCACCCATTTTCAAAACTTTATCGTAGCAATAATACTTATCACAATAACTTTAAAATACCTTTAAACTCTTTGCAAAATGGTCTTCTTTTACCTCAAGTTATTTTCAATTTCTTGCCATACTTCAATCTTATGCATTTCCGTAAGGCCGTACGCACTATCACAAACACCTCAAAAACGCAAAATAAGTCCAAATGTCTATAATGTCATATTTCACATTTTCCAAACACCCGTAAATCCTTTAATAAACTAAACTTCTCTATATATTTTTCGGAATCATAAAGCCCATATTACGGACTTTAAAATCAGTATATTTGAAATCTTTCCATCTAACTTTTTAACCCATTGCGAGTCCATTTTCCACCCCTTGCTTAAAAACACCAAAAATAACCTATTTTCGTACAAAAGATTGGAATAAAATGTTCAATTTTATCATTACAACCACCATTTTAGTGTTATCCGGGAGTTACTCTAGCAGAATATATAAATGTTTTAGGCAAACATGCCTCATCACCGCCTGCAGAGCCTGTCAAACACACGTCAAAAACACACACATTTTCCCGCCAGTTTGGGCATTTGAGGCTAATATATTAGGGTAACGAATAATGCAAAATACACAAGCACAGACGCACGCACGCTCATGAAATTACTTTTTTATTATTGCTATTAAGTTGAGCTTCAATATTAAAAAGAGTTTTAAGTCTATAACTTACAAACTTTTCCAACAATATCTTCCCAAAACTTGGTCATTTTTAACCTATCACAAGCTACCCGGCCACGTACGGAAGTCTGTACGGACAGACGTGCGGTTTCAAGTCTAGCATTTTTGCATACAATCATTTACCAAAGACTGAACTAAACTATTATAAAAACAATTGTAGGAAAACAAGCCTGTACTTCTGCTACACATCCTACCAAACTTTTCACACAAATCCCATTTTTTTGCCCGATGGATACATGCAAAATCGTGCTCTCTTCTATTCCTCATTACATACAAACGGACACACAAAGCACAATTATTCTAACATTTTCTGATAGCTATTAAACTACACTTTGACTATATTAACGTTTCTAGTCTTTATCTATTTTCCCTTTCTCACAATAACTATCCAAACTTCGTCAATTTCACAAATACCACCACGCATCGTCTCGTACGGACGACCGTACGGACAGACGGACATTCTCACAACCCTACTTCTTATATATTACGGTTGAGTAAGGACGAAACTAAAATAAAATATAAACATTGTAACAAAACAATCCTATAAGGACCGGGAGAGCGTCTCAAAGTTACACGGAAAATTACACATTGTTCAACATTCTATACATGTATATTACGCAACTGACCTGTCTGCTTTAATGCTCAATACACACAGACGGACAAGAACGACTTCACCATATTCCATTCCCATTTACACAATGTATTACAATAACGATATTACAAAGTTTTTACTTCAAACTATTTTTACTTTTCTCACATTACATTCTCAAACCTGTCCAAAATCACAAAAGTCACCACTTACCTCCTCGTACGGACACCTGTACAGACAGACGGACAGGTGTACGACTTCTTTTTTGTATATCGCTGCTTTCATATGAGGTTCAACTAAAATGTTATAGAAACATTTCACAAGAATAACCTCTTTGATCATTTAGAACTTGAATGAAAAATGCACAAAATACGCTTTTGTTCAACTTGCATTTTACACGGGTTTGATCCTCAAAACAAGCCATTGCTTCCAAACCAAGGGTCGACCCACCGGCTTACTGTGCTATAATCGTACCTACGACATTTACCTACAACAAACATCAAGATCAGAGACCAGTCTCATCCGATACGCTTTCTGTTGTCTCCTCATAATCAATCAAGGCATATTTCCCGTCAATTTCAGACCCATGTTTGAACCCCGAACGGCGCTTAGCCAATGCTCGTATTGAAAATGTCTTCATATGTACATAAACACAAAACCCATGTCTACAAAAATAAGTTGATTTCATAAGTAGCAACTGGCGATAATTCGAGAAAATCTTCTCAACACCGTAGCAATCATAGGCTGATGATAATTTCCAATTTTACATGGAGAGATTGTTTTCAGGCCAATTTGAAAGAATTCAACATTGACCGTATTTATATATGAGTAGTTTCTCCTTTTCTCACACTGGAAATCAGGGTAAGGGTTAGGGTTAGACAATCTCTGTACAACTAGGGCGCCGTCGTCATTAGACCATAAAACTGATTAATGGCAATTTCAGCTAGAAATTTTGGCGGGCTAGATGCAGCGAGTGTCAACATGTTTGTGAAGAATTCCTGAGTAATGAGCATGGGCAATGGCTTATGGAAAATTTGAAATAACGAATTTAGCAGCAGAAGGCTTTGAAATAACATTGACAGTATGAATATCTTTATATATGACTAATTCCTCCTTTTCTTACCTTGAAAATCTTCGCAACACATGTAGTTGTCCATATGCGGGTAATTGCTCCCCAATTCTGTCCAGAAAGACTGTTCTCGAGCCAATTTAAAAGAATGACACCAGCAGCAGACGACTTTGAAGTTACATTGACCGTGTATAAATGTATGAGTAATTCATCCCTTTCTCACACTGAAAATCTTCTCAACATCTTTGATTATGATATGCTTATCATTACTCATCCATTCTACACAGAGAGACTGTTTTTGGGCCTAAAAGAAAGAATTCCACCAGCAGCAGACGACTTTGAAATTACATTGACCGTTTATGGGAGTAATTCACAATGCATTAGAGACCCGATGAAACAGACAGACAAAGAAAAAACATCGCTTTCCATCGGATCGAAGCGCCGATAGTAGGAACGGGTATAAGGGTGACCACCTGGGTTAACCATATGCGCCAAAAATGACCGACCGAGCCTGTATATCACGGGGAAGTTGGTCACCCTTAATTACTACCTATTTGCACAGGATTAACTCAGACAATTGTCACTGATTGGGGTATATTAAAAAAAAGGTTTAAGTCTATAACTTACATACATTTCCCACAATACTCTCCCAAACTTGGTCATTTTAACATATCAGAAGTTACCCGGCCACGTACGGACGCCTGTACGATCAGACGAACTACTGCATACACCTTGTTGAAACTCGGGTCGAACCAAATCTTGAATATTTTCTATATACATATAGATTCCTAAAGCTAAAAGAACATATAATTTTTAAAAGAATATGTTGTCTTCTTTTCTCACAATACATTCTCAAACTTGGCCAAAATCACAAAAGTACAAAAGTACGGACAGACGGACAGGTGTACGACATCATTTTTTATACCGCTGCTTTCATATAAGATTCAACTAAAATGTTATAGAAACATTTCACAAGAATAACCTCTCTGATCATCTAGAAATTGAATAAATAATGCAAAAAATAGCATTCCAAAAAATACGTCTTTTTTCAACTTGCATTTTACACGGGTTTGATCCCCAACACAAGCCATTGCTCCCAAACCAAGGGTCCACCCACCGGCTTACTAGGCTATAATCATACCTACGACATTTACCTACAACAAGGATCAAGATCAGAGACCAGTCTCATCCGATCCGCTTTCTGCTGTCTCCTCATATTCAATCAAGGCATATTTCCCGTCAATTTCAGGCCCAGGTTTGAACCCCGAACGGCGCTTAGCCAATGCTCGAATTAAACATGTCTTAATATGTACATAAACAGAAAAACCATGTTTACAAATATAAGTACGTTTCATAAGTAGCAACTGACGATAATCTGAGAAAATGACCGCAGAATATCGCTCAAAATTCACAGTTCCAAACTCTTTTTTTAACGGTCTTGGGTCAGAAACATAGCCATTGCTCATCAACCAAAGGCCTTTTTATGGTGCTTTGGACTTGTATTGTACAACATATATTAATATCAGATGTCTATCCCGTCTAATGCTGGCTTGAAGGCCTCTCAACAATCAACATATCGCTTATTTAAGACTCATACAACCGGTCTTGGGTCCAAACCTAGCCATTGCTCATCAACCAAGGGTCTGATTTTCAACGTTCTAGGCTAGAATTGTACGTGGGACATGTACTTACAACATTTATCGACATCAGGTGTCTGTCTCATCCAATGCGGGCTAAAAGGCCTCTTAAACATCAACATATCGTTAATTTAAGACTCATAACCCAGTCTTGGGTTAGAAACCTAGCCAATGCTCATCAACCCAAAGGTCTGATCTTTAGTGTTTTAGGCTGGAATTGTATTCAGGACATGTACCTACAACATATATCAATATCAGATGTCTATCTAATCGAATGCGGGCTAAATGTCTCTAAACCATCAACATATCGCTTATTATAGACTCATACAACCGGTCTTGGGTCCGCAACCTAGCTATTGCCCATCAACCAAAGGTCTGTTCTCCAGTGTTCTAGGCTAGAATTGTACTTAGGACATGTACCTACAACATATATCGACATCAGGAATCTATCTCATCCACTGCGGGCTTAAAAGCTTATAAACCATCAACATATCGCTTATTTAAGACTCATAACCCGGTCTTGGGTCCGAAACTTAGCCATTGTTCACCAACCAAAGGTCTGATGATCTTCAGTGTTTTAGACTAGAATTGTATTTTGGACATGTACCCACAACATATATCGACATTAGGTGTTTGTCTAGTCCAATGCGGACTTAAATGCCTCTTAACCATAAAGATATCGCTTATTAAAGACTCATAACCCGGTCTTGGGTCCGAAACCTAGCCATTGCTCATCAACCAAAGGTCTGATCTTCAGTGTTTTAGACTAGAATTGTATTTTGGACATGTACCTACAACAAATATCGACATTAGGCGTTTTGCTAGTCCATTGCGGGCTCAAATGACTCTAAACCATGAACATATCGCTTATTTAAGACTCATAACCCGGTCTTGGGTCCGAAACCTAACCATTGCTCATCAACCAAAGGCCTGACCTTCAGTGTTTATAGCTATAAGTTTACTTAAGGCATGTACCTTCAACATATATCGACACCAGGTGTCTGTCTCATCCAATGCGGGCTAAAAGGTCTCTTATCAATAAACATATCGCCTATTTAAGACTCATAAAACCGGTCTTGGGTCCGAAACCTAGCCATTGCTCATCAACCAAAGGTCTGATCTTCAGTGTTTTAGGCGAAAAATGTACTAAGGACATGTACCTACAGCATAAATCGACATCAGGTGTCTGTCTCATCCAATGCGGGCTTAAACGCCTCTAAACCATGAGCACATCGCTTATTTAAGACTCATAACCCGGTCTTGGGTCTGAAACTTAGCCATTGCTCATCAACCAAAGCTCTGATCTTCAGTGTTTTGAGCTAGAATATCACTTAGGGCATGTACCTACAACATATATCGGCACCAGGTGTCCGTCTTATTCAATGGGGGCTTAAAGGATTTCTTATCCATAAACATATCGCTCATTTAAGACTCATAAAACCAGGCTTGGGTCCGAAACCTAGCCATTGCTCATCAACTAAACGTCTGATCTTCAGTGCTTTAGGCTAGAATTGTACCTATGACATGTACCTACAACATATATCGATAGTAGGTGTCTGTCTCATCAAATTCGGGCTTAAAGGCCTCTAAACCATAAGCATATCGCTTATTTAAGACTCATTACCCGGTCTTGGGTCTGAAACTTAGCCATTGCTCATTAACCAAAGGTCTGATCTTCAGTGTTTTGAGCTAGAATTTTACTTAGGGCATGTACCTTAAACATATTTCGAAACCAGGTGTCTGTCTTATCCAATGGGGGCTTAAAAGATTTCTTATCCATAAACATATCGCTTATTTAAGACTCATAGAACCAGTCTTGGGTCCGAAACCTAGCCATTACTCATCAACCAAAGGTCTGATCTTCAGTGCTTTAGGCTAGAATTGTACCTAAGACATGTACCTCCAACATAAATCGATAGTAGGTGTCTGTCTCATCAAATGCGGGCTTAAACGCCTCTAAACCATAAGCATATCGCTTATTTAAGACTCATAACCCGGTCTTGGGTCCGAAACTTAGCAATTGCTCATCAACCAAAGGTCTGATCTTCAGTGTTTTAAGCTAGAAAAATACTTAGGGCATGTACCTACAACATTTATCAATATCAGATGTCTATCTTATCCATTGCAGGCTAAATGCCTCTAAACCGTTAACATATCGCTTATTAAAGACTCATACGACCGGTCTTGGGTCCGCAACCTAGCTATTGCTCATCAACCAAGGGTCTGACCTTCAGTGTTTTCGCTAGAACTGTACGTATGGCATGTACCTACAACATATATCAACATCAGATGTCTATCTCATCCACTGCGGGCTTAAACGCCTCTAAACCATCAAAATATCGCTTATTTAAGACTCATAAAACCGGTCTTGGGTCTTAAACCTAGCCATTGCTCATCAACCAAAGGTATGATATTCAGTGCTTCTTACTAGAATTGTACTTACGGCATGTACCTACAACATATATCGACATCAGGTGTCTATCTCATCCACTGCGGGCTTAAAGGTCTCTTAACCATCAACATATCGCTTATTTAAGACGCATAACCCGGTCTTGGGTCCGAAACTTAGCCATTGCTCGTCAACCAAAGGTCTGATCTTCAGTGTTTTGGGCTTGAAATGTATTTAGGGCATGTACCTATATTATAAATCGACATCAGGTGTCTATCTCATCCAATGCGGGCTGAAATGCCTCTAAACCATCAACATATCGCTCACTTAAGACTCATAAAACCGGTCTTGGGTCCGAAACCTAGCCATTGCTCATCAACTATATAGGGGTGATATGTACCTTCAATAGGGGCGATATGTACCCTCAATAGGGGCGATATGTACCTTTAATAGGGGTGATCTGTACCTTTAATAGGGATTATCTGTAACTTTATAGGTGTGATCTGTACCTTCAATAGGTGTGATCTGTACCTTCAATAGGGGTGGTCTGTATATTCAATAGGGGTGATCTGTACCTTTAATGGGGGGATCTGTACCTTTCATAGGGGTTGTGTGTAGCTTCAATAGGGGTGATCTGAACCTTCAATAGGGGTGGTGTGTATATTCAATAGGGGTGATCTGTACCTTTAATGGGGTGATCTGTACCTTTCATAGGGGTTGTGTGTACCTTTAATAGGGGTGATCTGTACCTTTAATTATTCAAAAGGGGTGATCTGTACCTTTAATGGGGTGATCTGTACCTTTAATTATTCAAAAGGGATGATCTGTACCTTTAATAGGGATGATCTTTACCTTCCATAGGGGTGTTCTGTACCTTTAATAGGGGCGATATGTACCTTTAATAGGGATGATCTGTACCTTCAATAGGGGTGATATGTACCTTTATTAGGGGCGATATGTACCCTCAATATGGGTGATCTGTACCTTCAATAGGGGTGATGTGTATCTTTGATAGGCAGGATTTGTTCCTTTTATGGGGTTATTTGTACCTTTAATAGGGGTGATCTGTACCTGTAATATGGATGATTTGTACCTTTAATAGGGGTTATTTGTACCTTAAATAGGGTTAAACTGTACCCTTAATAGGGGTTATTTGTACCTTCAATAGGGGTGATCTGTACCTTTAATATTGTAATTTCAACCTTTAATAGGGGTTATTTGTACTTTTGATAGGGGCGAAATGTACCTGTAATAGGGGTGATCTGTACCTGTAGCAGGGGTGATCTGTTCTTTTAATAGGTGTTATTTGTACCTTAAATAGGGGCAATATGTACCTGTAATAGGTGTAATCTGTACCTGTAATAGGGGTAATCTGTACCCTCAATAGGGACGATCTTCAGTGTTTTGGGCTTGAAATGTATTAAGGGAATTTACCTATATCATAAATCGACATTAAGTGTCTATCTCATCCAATGCGGGCTTAAATGGGGTGATCTGTACCTTTCATAGGGGTTGTGTGTACCTTTAATAGGGGTGATCTGTACCTTTAATTATTCAAAAGGGATGATCTGTACCTTTAATAGGGATGATCTTTACCTTCAATAGGGGTGATCTGTACCTTTAATAGGGGCGATATGTACCTTTAATAGGGATGATCTGTACCTTCAATAGGAGTGATCTGTACCTTCAATAGGGGCGATATGTACCCTCAATATGGGTGATCTGTACCTTCAATAGGGGTGATCTGTATCTTTAATAGGCGGGATTTGTTCCTTTTATGGGGTTATTTGTACCTTTAATATAGGTGATCTGTACCTGTAATATGGATGATTTGTACCTTTAATAGGGGTTAAACTGTACCCTTAATAGGGGTTATGTGTACCTTCAAAAGGGGTGATCTGTACCTTTAATATTGTAATTTCAACCTTTAATAGGGGTTATTTGTACTTTTGATAGGGGCAAAATGTACCTGTAATAGGGGTGATCTGTACCTGTAGTAGGGGTGATCTGTTCTTTTAATAGGTGTTATTTGTACCTTTAATAGGGGCAATATGTACCTGTAATAGGTGTAATCTGTACCTGTAACAGTGGTAGTCTGTACCCTCAATAGGGACGATCTTCAGTGTTTTGGGCTTGAAATGTATTAAGGGGATTTACCTATATTATAAATCGACATCAGGTGTCTATCTCATCCAATTCGGGCTTAAATGGGGTGATCTGTACCTTTCATAGGGGTTGTGTGTACGTTTAATAGGGGTGATCTGTACCTTTAATTATTCAAAAGGGATGATCTGTACCTTTAATAGGGATGATCTTTACCTTCAATAGGGGTGATCTGTACCTTTAATAGGGGCGATATGTACCTTTAATAGGGATGATCTGTACCTTCAATAGGGGTGATCTGTACCTTCAATAGGGGTGATATGTACCTTTAATAGGGGCGATATGTACCATCAATATGGGTGATCTGTACCTTCAGTAGGGGTGATCTGTATCTTTAATAGGCGGGATTTGTTCCTTTTATGGGGTTATTTGTACCTTTAATAGGGGTGATCTGTACCTGTAATATGGATGATTTGTACCTTTAATAGGGGTTATTCGTACCTTAAATAGGGTTAAACTGTACCCTTAAGAGGGGTTATTTGTACCTTCAATAAGGGGTGATCTGTACCTTTAATATTGTAATTTCAACCTTTAATAGGGGTTATTTGTACTTTTGATAGGGGCAAAATGTACCTGTAATAGGGGTGATCTGTACCTGTAGTAGGGGTGATCTGTTCTTTTAATAGGGGTTATTTGTACCTTTAATAGGGGCAATATGTACCTGTAATAGGTGTAAAATGTACCTGTTATAGGGGTTATCTGTACCCTCAATAGGGGCGATCTTCAGTGTTTTGGGCTTGAAATGTATTTAGGGGATTTACCTATATTATAAATCGACATCAGGTGTCTATCTCATCCAATGCAGGCTTAAATGCCTCTAAACCATCAACATATCGCTTACTTAAGACTCATAAAACCGGTCTTGGGTCCGAAACCTAGCCATTGCTCATCAACTATATAGGGGTGATATGTACCTTCAATAGGGGCGATATGTACCCTCAATAGGGGCGATATGTACCTTTAATAGGGGTGATCTGTGCCTTCAAGAGGCGGGATTTGTTCCTTTTATGGGGTTATTTGTACCTTTAATAGGGGTGATCTGTACCTGTAATATGGATGATTTGTACCTTTAATAGGGGTTATTCGTACCTTAAATAGGGTTAAACTGTACCCTTAATAGGGGTTATTTGTACCTTCAATAGGGGTGATCTGTACCTTTAATATTGTAATTTCAACCTTTAATAGGGGTTATTTGTACTTTTGATAGGGGCGAAATGTACCTGTAATAGGGGTGATCTGTACCTGTAGCAGGGGTGATCTGTTCTTTTAATAGGTGTTATTTGTACCTTAAATAGGGGCAATATGTACCTGTAATAGGTGTAATCTGTACCTGTAATAGGGGTAATCTGTACCCTCAATAGGGACGATCTTCAGTGTTTTGGGCTTGAAATGTATTAAGGGAATTTACCTATATCATAAATCGACATTAAGTGTCTATCTCATCCAATGCGGGCTTAAATGGGGTGATCTGTACCTTTCATAGGGGTTGTGTGTACCTTTAATAGGGGTGATCTGTACCTTTAATTATTCAAAAGGGATGATCTGTACCTTTAATAGGGATGATCTTTACCTTCAATAGGGGTGATCTGTACCTTTAATAGGGGCGATATGTACCTTTAATAGGGATGATCTGTACCTTCAATAGGAGTGATCTGTACCTTCAATAGGGGCGATATGTACCCTCAATATGGGTGATCTGTACCTTCAATAGGGGTGATCTGTATCTTTAATAGGCGGGATTTGTTCCTTTTATGGGGTTATTTGTACCTTTAATATAGGTGATCTGTACCTGTAATATGGATGATTTGTACCTTTAATAGGGGTTAAACTGTACCCTTAATAGGGGTTATGTGTACCTTCAAAAGGGGTGATCTGTACCTTTAATATTGTAATTTCAACCTTTAATAGGGGTTATTTGTACTTTTGATAGGGGCAAAATGTACCTGTAATAGGGGTGATCTGTACCTGTAGTAGGGGTGATCTGTTCTTTTAATAGGTGTTATTTGTACCTTTAATAGGGGCAATATGTACCTGTAATAGGTGTAATCTGTACCTGTAACAGTGGTAGTCTGTACCCTCAATAGGGACGATCTTCAGTGTTTTGGGCTTGAAATGTATTAAGGGGATTTACCTATATTATAAATCGACATCAGGTGTCTATCTCATCCAATTCGGGCTTAAATGGGGTGATCTGTACCTTTCATAGGGGTTGTGTGTACGTTTAATAGGGGTGATCTGTACCTTTAATTATTCAAAAGGGATGATCTGTACCTTTAATAGGGATGATCTTTACCTTCAATAGGGGTGATCTGTACCTTTAATAGGGGCGATATGTACCTTTAATAGGGATGATCTGTACCTTCAATAGGGGTGATCTGTACCTTCAATAGGGGTGATATGTACCTTTAATAGGGGCGATATGTACCATCAATATGGGTGATCTGTACCTTCAGTAGGGGTGATCTGTATCTTTAATAGGCGGGATTTGTTCCTTTTATGGGGTTATTTGTACCTTTAATAGGGGTGATCTGTACCTGTAATATGGATGATTTGTACCTTTAATAGGGGTTATTCGTACCTTAAATAGGGTTAAACTGTACCCTTAAGAGGGGTTATTTGTACCTTCAATAAGGGGTGATCTGTACCTTTAATATTGTAATTTCAACCTTTAATAGGGGTTATTTGTACTTTTGATAGGGGCAAAATGTACCTGTAATAGGGGTGATCTGTACCTGTAGTAGGGGTGATCTGTTCTTTTAATAGGGGTTATTTGTACCTTTAATAGGGGCAATATGTACCTGTAATAGGTGTAAAATGTACCTGTTATAGGGGTTATCTGTACCCTCAATAGGGGCGATCTTCAGTGTTTTGGGCTTGAAATGTATTTAGGGGATTTACCTATATTATAAATCGACATCAGGTGTCTATCTCATCCAATGCAGGCTTAAATGCCTCTAAACCATCAACATATCGCTTACTTAAGACTCATAAAACCGGTCTTGGGTCCGAAACCTAGCCATTGCTCATCAACTATATAGGGGTGATATGTACCTTCAATAGGGGCGATATGTACCCTCAATAGGGGCGATATGTACCTTTAATAGGGGTGATCTGTGCCTTCAAGAGGGGCTATCTGTACCTTTATAGGTGTGATCTGTACCTTCAATAGGGGTGATCTGAACCTTCAATAGGGGTGGTCTGTATATTCAATAGGGATGATCTGTACCTTTAATGGGGTGATCTGTACCTTTCATAGGGGTTGTGTGTACCTTTAATAGGGGTGATCTGTACCTTTAATTATTCAAAAGGGATGATCTGTACCTTAAATAGGGGTGGTTTGTACCTGTAATAGGGGTTATTTGTACCTTCAATAGGGGTGATCTGTACCTTTAATATTGTAATTTCAACCTTTAATAGGGGTTATTTGTACCTTTAATAGGATCGATATGTACCTATAATAAGGGTGATCTGTTCCTGTAATAGGGGTGATTTGTACCTTTAAGAGGGGTTATTTGTACCTTTGATAGGATCGATATGTACCTATGATAGGGGTGATCTGTTCCTGTAATAGGGGTGATATGTACCTTTAATAGGGGTTATTTGTACCTTTAATAGGGATGATATGTACCTTAAATAGCCGTACCTTAAGTAGGGGTGAACTGTACCCTCAATAGGGGCGATCTGTACCTTTAATAGGGGTGGTCTGTACGTTTGATAGGGGTTATTTGTACCTTTGATAGGGGCGAAATGTTTCTGTAATAGGGGTGATCTGTACCTTCAATAGGGGTTTTTCGACCTTTAATAGGGGTTATTTGTACATGTAATAGGGTTGATCTGTACCTTTAATAGGGGTTATTTGTACCTTTAATAGGGGCGATATGTACCTGTAATAGGGGTGATCTGAACCTGTAATAGGGGTGATCTGTTACTTTAATTGGGGTGATCTGTATCTTTAATAGGGGTGGTCTTGATTTTTGATAGGGGTATTTTGTATCTTTAATAGGTGTGAAATGTTCCTGTAATAGGGGTGATATGTACTTTCAATAGGGGTTATTCGACCTTTAAAAGGGGTTATTTTTACCTTTTATAGGGTTGATCGGTACCTTTAATAGAGGTTATTTGTACCTTAAATACTGGTGATCTGTACCTTCAATAGGGGCTATCTGTACCTTTATAGGTGTGATCTGTACCTTCAATAGGGTTTATTAGTACCTTTAATAGGGGTGGTCTGTATATTCAATAGGGATGATCTGTACCTTTAATGGGGTGATCTGTACCTTTCATAGGGGTTGTGTGTACCTTTAATAGGGGTGATCTGTACCTTTAATTATTCAAAAGGGATGATCTGTACCTTTAATAGGGGTGATTTGTACCTGTAATAGGGGTTATTTGTACCTTCAATAGGGGTGATCTGTACCTTTAATATTGTAATTTCAACCTTTAATAGGGGTTATTTGTACCTTTAATAGGATCGATATGTACCTATAATAGGGGTGATCTGTTCCTGTAATAGGGGTGATATGTACCTTTAATAGGGGCTATTTGTACCTTTAATAGGATCGATATGTACCTATGATAGGGGTGATCTGTTCCTGTAATAGGGGTGATATGTACCTTTAATAGGGGTTATTTGTACCTTTAATAGGGATGGTATGTACCTTAAATAGCCGTACCTTAAGTAGGGGTGAACTGTACCCTCATTAGGGGCGATCTTTACCTTTAATAGGGGTGGTCTGTACGTTTGATAGGGGTTATTTGTACCTTTGATAGGGGCGAAATGTTTCTGTAATAGGGGTGATCTGTACCTTCAATAGGGGTTTTTCGACCTTTAATAGGGGTTATTTGTACATGTAATAGGGTTGATCTGTACCTTTAATAGGGGTTATTTGTACCTTTAATAGGGGCGATATGTACCTGTAATAGGGGTGATCTGAACCTGTAATAGGGGTGATCTGTTACTTTAATTGGGGTGATCTGTATCTTTAATAGGGGTGGTCTTGATTTTTATAGGGGTATCTTGTATCTTTAATAGGTGCGAAATGTTCCTGTAATAGGGGTGATATTTACTTTCAATAGGGGTTATTCGACCTTTAAAAGGGGTTATTTGTACCTTTTATAGGAATGATCGGTACCTTTAATAGAGGTTATTTGTACCTTAAAAAGGGGTGATCTGTACCTTCAATAGGGGCTATCTGTACCTTTATAGGTGTGATCTGTACCTTCAATAGGGGTGATCTGAACCTTCAATAGGGGTGGTCTGTATATTCAATAGGGATGATCTGTACCTCTAATGGGGTGATCTGTACCTTTCATAGGGGTTGTGTGTACCTTTAATAGGGGTGATCTGTACCTTTAATTATTCAAAAGGGATGATCTGTACCTTTAATAGGGGTGATTTGTACCTGTAATAGGGGTTATTTGTACCTTCAATAGGGGTGATCTGTACCTTTAATATTGTAATTTCAACCTTTAATAGGGGTTATTTGTACCTTTGATAGGATCGATATGTACCTATAATAGGAGTGATCTGTTCCTGTAATAGGGGTGATATGTTCCTTTAATAGGGGTTATTTGTACCTTTAATAGGGATGATATGTACCTTAAATAGCCGTACCTTAAGTAGGGGTGAACTGTACCCTCAATAGGGGCGATCTGTACCTTTAATAGGGGTGGTCTGTACGTTTGATAGGGGTTATTTGTACCTTTAATAGGGGCGAAATGTTTCTGAAATAAGGGTGATCTGTACCTTCAATAGGGGTTTTTCGACCTTTAATGGGGTTATTTGTACATGTAATAGGGTTGATCTGTACCTTTAATAGGGGTTATTTGTACCTTTAATAGGGGCGATATGTACCTGTAATAGGGGTGATCAGAACCTGTAATAGGGGTGATCTGTTACTTTAATTGGGGTGATCTGTAACTTTAATAGGGGTGGTCTTGATTTTTAATAGGGGTATTTTGTATCTTTAATAGGTGTGAAATGTTCCTGTAATAGGGGTGATATGTACTTTCAATGGGGGTTATTCGACCTTTAAAAGGGGTTATTTTTACCTTTTATAGGGTTGATCGGTACCTTTAATAGAGGTTATTTGTACCTTAAATATGGGTGATCTGTACCTTCAATAGGGGCTATCTGTACCTTTATAGGTGTGATCTGTACCTTCAATAGGGTTTATTAGTACCTTTAATAGGGGTGGTCTGTATATTCAATAGGGATGATCTGTACCTTTAATGGGGTGATCTGTACCTTTCATAGGGGTTGTGTGTACCTTTAATAGGGGTGATCTGTACCTTTAATTATTCAAAAGGGATGATCTGTACCTTTAATAGGGGTGATTTGTACCTGTAATAGGGGTTATTTGTACCTTCAATAGGGGTGATCTGTACCTTTAATATTATAATTTCAACCTTTAATAGGGGTTATTTGTACCTTTAATAGGATCGATATGTACCTATAATAGGGGTGATCTGTTCCTGTAATAGGGGTGATATGTACCTTTAATAGGGGTTATTTGTACCTTTAATAGGGATGATATGTACCTTAAATAGCCGTACCTTAAGTAGGGGTGAACTGTACCCTCAATAGGGGCGATCTGTACCTTTAATAGGGGTGGTCTGTACGTTTGATAGGGGTTATTTGTACCTTTGATAGGGGCGAAATGTTTCTGTAATAGGGGTGATCTGTACCTTCAATAGGGGTTTTTCGACCTTTAATAGGGGTTATTTGTACATGTAATAGGGTTGATCTGTACCTTTAATAGGGGTTATTTGTACCTTTAATAGGGGCGATATGTACCTGTAATAGAGGTGATCTGAACCTGTAATAGGGGTGATCTGTTACTTTAATTGGGGTGATCTGTATCTTTAATAGGGGTGGTCTTGATTTTTAATAGGGGTATTTTGTATCTTTAATAGGTGTGAAATGTTCCTGTAATAGGGGTGATATGTACTTTCAATAGGGGTTATTCGACCTTTAAAAGGGGTTATTTGTACCTTTTATAGGGTTGATCGGTACCTTTGATAGAGGTTGTTTGTACCTTTTGTAGGGGCTATATGTACCTGTAATAGGGATGATCTGTACCTTCAATAGGGGTGATCTTTACCTTCAATAGGGGTTATTTGTACTTTTAATAGGGTTGATCTGTAGCTTTAATATGGGTGGCTTGTTCCTTCAATAGGGGTGATTTGTACCTTTCATAGGGGTGATCTGTACCTTTAAAAGGGGTGATTTGTACCTGTAAAAGGGGTGATCTGTACCTTTGATAGGGACGATATGACCCTGTAATAAGGATGATCTGTACCTGTAATAGGGTTGACCTGTACCTTTAATAGGGGTGATTTGTACCTGTAAAAGGGGCGATTTGTACCTCTAATAGGGGCGATCTGTACCTTTAATAGGAGTGATTTGTACCTGTAATAGGGGCGATTTGTACCTCTAATAGGGGCGATCTGTACCTTTAATAGGGGCGATCTGTACCTTTAATATGAGTGATTTGTACTTGTAATAGGGGTGATTTGTACCTCTAATATGGGCGATCTGTACTTCTAATAGGGGCGATCTGTACCTTTAATAGGGGTGATTTGTACCTTTAACAGGGGTGATTTGTACTTTAAATAAGGATCTGTACCTTTAATTGGAGTGATTTGTACCTGTAATAGGGGTGATCTGTACCTTTAATTATTCAAAAGGGATGATCTCTACCTTGAATAGGGGTGATTTGTACCTGTAATAGGGGTTATTTGTACCTTCAATAGGGGTGATCTGTACCTTTAATATTGTAATTTCAACCTTTAATAGGGGTTATTTGTACCTTTGATAGGATCGATATGTACCTATAATAGGGGTGATCTGTTCCTGTAATAGGGGTGATATGTTCCTTTAATAGGGGTTATTTGTACCTTTAATAGGATCGATATGTACCTATAATAGGGGTGATCTGTTCCTGTAATAGGGGTGATATGTACCTTTAATAGGGGTTATTTGTACCTTTAATAGGGATGATATGTACCTTAAATAGCCGTACCTTAAGTAGGGGTGAACTGTACCCTCAATAGGGGCGATCTGTACCTTTAATAGGGGTGGTCTGTACGTTTGATAGGGGTTATTTGTACCTTTAATAGGGGCGAAATGTTTCTGAAATAGGGGTGATCTGTACCTTCAATAGGGGTTTTTCGACCTTTAATAGGGGTTATTTGTACATGTAATAGGGTTGATCTGTACCTTTAATAGGGGTTATTTGTACCTTTAATAGGGGCGATATGTACCTGTAATAGAGGTGATCTGAACCTGTAATAGGGGTGATCTGTTACTTTAATTGGGGTGATCTGTATCTTTAATAGGAGTGGTCTTGATTTTTAATAGGGGTATTTTGTATCTTTAATAGGTGCGAAATGTTCCTGTAATAGGGCTGATATGTACTTTCAATAGGGGTTATTCGACCTTTAAAAGGGGTTATTTGTACCTTTTATAGGGTTGATCGGTACCTTTGATAGAGGTTGTTTGTACCTTTTGTAGGGGCTATATGTACCTGTAATAGGGATGATCTGTACCTTCAATAGGGGTGATCTTTACCTTCAATAGGGGTTATTTGTACTTTTAATAGGGTTGATCTGTAGCTTTAATATGGGTGGCTTGTTCCTTCAATAGGGGTGATTTGTACCTTTCATAGGGGTGATCTGTACCTTTAAAAGGGGTGATTTGTACCTGTAAAAGGGGTGATCTGTACCTTTGATAGGGGCGATATGACCCTGTAATAGGGATGATCTGTACCTGTAATAGGGTTGACCTGTACCTTTAATAGGGGTGATTTGTACCTGTAAAAGGGGCGATTTGTACCTCTAATAGGGGCGATCTGTACCTTTAATAGGAGTGATTTGTACCTGTAATAGGGGCGATTTGTACCTCTAATAGGGGCGATCTGTACCTTTAATAGGGGCGATCTGTACCTTTAATATGAGTGATTTGTACTTGTAATAGGGGTGATTTGTACCTCTAATAGGGGCGATCTGTACTTCTAATAGGGGTGATCTGTACCTTTAATAGGGGTGATTTGTACCTTTAACAGGGGTGATTTGTACTTTAAATAAGGATCTGTACCTTTAATTGGAGTGATTTGTACCTGTAATAGGGGCGATTAGTACCTCTATTAGGGGCGATCTGTACCTCTAATAGGGGCGATCTGTACCTTTAATAAGGATTTGTACCTTTAATAGGGGTGATTTGTACCTCTTGTAGGGGCGATCTGTACCTCTAATAGCGGCGATCTGTACCTCTAATAGGGGCGATCTGTATCTTTAATAAGGATTTTTACCTTTAATAGGGGTGATTTGTACCTCTTATAGGGGCGATCTGTACCTGTTATAGGGGCGATCTGTACCTTCAAAAGGGGTGATCTCTACCTTTAATAGGGGTGATTTGTACCTTTAATAGGGATGATTTGTACTTTCGATAAGGATTTGTACCTTTAATAGGGGTGATTTGTACCTCTAATAGGGGCGATCTGTACCTCTAATAGGGGCGATCTGTACCCTTAATAGAAGTGATTTGTACCTGTAATAGGGGTGATAAGTACCTCTAATAGGGGCGATCTGTACCTCTAATAGGGGCGATCTCTACCTTTAATCAGGATTTGTACCTTTAATAGGGGTGTTTTGTACCTCTAATAGGGGCGATCTGTACTTCTAATAGGGGCGATCTGTACCTTTAATAGGGGTGATCTGTACCTTTAATAGGGGTGATTTGTACCTTTAATAGGGGTGATTTGTACTTTAAATACGGATTTGTACCTTTAATAGGGGTGATTTGTACCTCTAATAGGGGCGATCTGTACCTTTAATAGGGGTGATCTGTACCTTTAATAGGGGTAATTTGTACCTTTAATAGGAGTGATTTGTACTTTAAATACGGATTTGTACCTTTAATAGGGGTGATTTGTACTTGTAATAGGGGCGATTTTTACTTCTAATAGGGGCGATCTATACCTTTATTAGCAGTGATTTGTACCTGTAATAGGGGTGATTTGTACCTCTAATATGGGTGATCTGTACTTATAATAGGGGCGATCTGTACCTTTAATAGAGGTGATCTGTACCTTTAATAGGGGTGATTTGTACCTCTAATAGGGGCGATCTGTACCTTTAATAGGGTGATCTGTACCTTTAATAGGGGTGATCTGTACCTTTAATAGGGGTGATTTGTACCTTTAATAGGGGTGATCTGTACCTTTAATAGGGGTGATTTGTACCTATAATAGGGGTGATTTGTACCTTTAATAGGGGTAATATGTACCTTTAATAGGGGTGATTTGTACCTCTACTAGAGCGATCTCTACCTCTAATAGGGGCGTTCTGTACCCTTAATAGGGGTGATCTGTACCTTTAATAGGGGTGATTTGTACCTTTAATAGCAGTGATTTGTACTTGTAATTTGGGTGATTTGTACCTCTAATAGAGGTGATCTGTACCTTTAATAGGGGTGATTTGTACCTTTTATAGGGGTGATTTGTACCTCTAATAGGGGCGATCTGTACCTCTAATAGGGGTGATTTGTACCTCTAATAGGGGCGATCTGTACCTCTAATAGGGGCGATCTGTACCTTTAATAGGGGGCGATTTGTACCTCTAATAGGGGCGATCGGTACCCTTAATAGGGGTGATTTGTACCTGTAATAGAGGTGATTTGTACCTGTAATAGGGGCGATTGGTACCTCTAATAGGGGCGATCTGTACCTCTAATAGGGGCGATCTGTACCTTTAATAGGGGTGATTTGTACCTGTAATAGGGATGATTTGTACCTGTAATAGGGGTGATTTGTGCTTTTAATAAGGATTTGTACCTTAAATAGGAGTGATTTGTACCTCTAATAGGGGCGATCTGTACTTCTAATAGGGGCGATCTGTACCTTTAATAGGGGTGATTTGTACCTTTAATAGGGGTGATTTGTACCTTTAATAGGGGTGATTTGTACCTCTAGTAGGGGCGATCTGTACCTCTAACAGGGGCGATCTGTACCCTTGATAGGGGTGATCTGTACCTTTAATAGGGGTGATTTGTACCTTTAATAGCAGTGATTTGTACCTGTAATTTGGGTGATTTGTACCTCTAATAGGGGTGATCTGTACTTTTAATAGGAATGATTTGTACCTTTTATAGGGGTGATTTGTACCTCTAATAGGGGCGATCTGTACCTCTAATAGGGGTGATTTGTACCTCTAATAGGGTCGATCTCTACCTCTAATAGGAGTGATCTGTACCTTTAATAGGGGGCGATTTGTACCTCTAATAGGGGCGATCTGTACCCTTAATAGGGGTGATTTGTACCTGTAATAGGGGCAATTAGTACCTCTAATAGGGGCGTTCTGTACCTCTAATAGGGGCGATCTGTACCTTTAATAGGGGTGATTTGTACCTGTAATAGGGGTGATTTGTACCTGTAATAGGGGCGATTAGTACCTGTACTAGGGGCGATCTGTACCTCTAATAGGGGCGATCTGTACCTTTAATAGGGGTGATTTGTACCTGTAATAGGGGCAATTAGTACCTCTAATAGGGGCGTTCTGTACCTCTAATAGGGGCGATCTGTACCTTTAATAGGGGTGATTTGTACCTGTAATAGGGGTGATTTGTACCTGTAATAGGGGCGATTAGTACCTGTAATAGGGGCGATCTGTACCTCTAATAGGGGCGATCTGTACCTTTAATAGGGGTGATTTGTACCTGTAATAGGGGTGATTGTACCTGTAATAGGGGCGATCTGTACCTAGGGGCGATACCTCTAATAGGGGCGATCTGTACCTTTAATAGGGGTGATCTGTACCTTTAATAGGGGTTATTTGTACCTTTAATAGGGGTGATCTGTACCTTTAATAGGGGTGATTTGTGCCTCTAATAGGGGCGATCTGTACCTCTAATAGGAGCGATCTGTACCCTTAATAGGGGTGATTTGTACCTGTAATAGGGGCGATTAGTACCTTTAATAGGGGCGATCTGTACCTCTAGTAGGGGCGTTCTGTACCTTTAATAAGGATTTGTACCTTTAATAGGGGTGATTTGTACCTCTAATAGGGGCGATCTGTACCTCTAATAGGGGCGATCTGTACCTTTAATAGGGGTGATCTGTACCTTTAATAGGGGTTATTTGTACCTTTAATATGGGTGATTTGTACCTCTAATAGGGGCGATCTGTACCTCTAATAGGGGCGATCTGTACCTTTAATAGGGGCGATTTGTACCTCTAATAGGGGCGATCTGTACCCTTAATAGGGGTGATTTGTACCTGTACCTTTGATAGGGGTTATTTTTACCTTTGATAGGGGCGATATGTACCTGTAATAGGGGTGTTATCGTTTCGCCGGGTCACTTGCATTTATCCAAAGACCTAATAAACATGTTTATTAGATCTTTGATTTATCATACCTCGCTGCAGAGTTTACCTTTATTAACAAACGACCACACTTCAATCATAGGGGAGACTTGATATCAAATTTTACCATCCTTTTCTACGCGAAACCTTAATCTACATGGTAGTTGTTGTATATAAATAGTTGTGTGACTCCGCCTACTCATGAATAATTCAACGTACCTCTAAGCGGTGCGTCCCTGTAATAGGGATAAATTAATGCCGACCGAAGGTTGTTTTAACAGACAAACATATTAATAGAATTTACGTAACCGGCAGAAGAGATTATGTTGGATTTGTGCACCGACGGACTCACTGTCAGACAGATGGTAAATTTAATGTTTAATTTAAGCCTAAGATCTATACATCCAATCCCAAATATGATACCGTAGACATGAGATTGCTTTTTCTCAAATTCGGATGGACATCGCTTTCGGACGATCTTCAATTTTCATTCCTCTCCTGTTGTCTTCCAATATTAGACTTTGTGGCTTTATTATTGTCGAAACGGTCCAAATAATGTTGGATTTTTTTGTTCTAATTTTCGTATTTAAAGCACAAATGGCCATTCAAAGCCAATTGATATAACAAGATATATGTTAAATAAACTTATATACCACCAAACAATGGCATCAATTATCGTTGAACAATTTAAAAAAAACCGCTAAATAGGTTTTTCCCATTCCAGTGCGCATGCACAGAAAAAATTATTGGGAGCATAAAATCGTCAACTAACGTTTATCAAACCGTTCTTTCAAAGAAAATATGCAGTATACAGACATGTAAAGCAGAGACATAGAGACATGTTATTTATGTCTCTGTGTAAAGTGCATGGATTGATGAAAAAAGGATCAATTGTCAACTGTGAGTAAAATAATTCGATCATTTCTGATAACAATGGAAATTTGGGTCTCCAAACGGTGTGACAAAATTTTTGTCGCAATTGGCCACCATTAAATGAATGGTTCGAAAGTTTGACGTGACGGTAGATATTGCCCAAATTCAAACACTTCTCAATATTTTCCGATTGTGTCAAAAAAATTTGACTGATCTATATGCTAGCCCTCGAGACCAGAAATCTGGACTCGCATATAAGAGTATATTGTGGATTCGGATCAATTTTGTGCAGGGGTTTGAGGTTTTTAAATAATTGGACGTGAAGATTTGGAATTATTGAGAAAATTTACATATGGCAATATCTCCTGTCGTGTCAGACTTTTAAACAATTCAATTAATGGTGGACAGATGTCGCAACTTTGTACACCAATACTTCCATTATTACAGATAAATATCAAAAGATCATTACTCACAGTTTTAAAGTAAATACTTTTTAATCAATCAATCAATACATGTCAATATTCCACATATTTACTTTGTAAGAACGATTTAATTAACACTAGGTGACCATTTACTGTTTGCCTTGCTTCGGATAACACAACAAGACCGGTTGACATGCGAAAACCGAATAAAGACACTATTAAGCGGTTTTTAATTGTTTAACAGCGATTGTATTCATGTACCATTGCCTGTTCAAACTCATGTATGAGGGTTCGATTCCCTCCCCAGGCTGCAAAAATGCTGGCGCAAAAGGGACAGATCGCCTGGTGGTCCCACATGGTTTGAAAAGGAGAAAATATTTGGAATGGAAAATGTGACAAAATGAGATAATGTTGAGTGTTTCTTGAAAGCCCCTCTGAACTTAATTTCATCTATATTGAAGAAACCCATGAGGTTTTCTTTATTTTTTCAAAAGTTACTGGAATCTATAACAAAACATTATCATGTAAGAAGGAAAAGACTGTGTAATATGAAGTTAGACTGTGGTTTGTGACAATGGTTTGATTGTTGCAAAATAAATATTAAACATCACTGTGAAAAAAAGAAAATGAATATGCATGTATGTCTCCTATACTATATGGAATATCATTCAGGTGTCCATTTTCACATGATAAAGTACATGTTTGTATGATTAAGTTGTTATATAATGTTATAATTATGATATTGTTTAACTGTTGTAACTGTAAAGTGTTTCTCATATGTCTATTTATTTTGTGTCTGCAGTGCACCACAGTTTTCTTACATAACATTAAAGGTAGGAAAACATATAGTAGATTTGTGTTGTTTGTGACTGTTAGTTGGTTACATATTTGATTATTGAAGGAATGTCAATTAATTAGCAGATCATTTAGTTTTATAACACAAACATCTTTTTGCCAAATATATTATCTATAGCAAAGCAAGTTGACATTTATATATTTCATTTTCTATTGCAGAGTGCCATGAAAATATAAATGCGTTGAAAACCATCTGCCTAAAATTCAAACATATGAAACTTGGGGGAAGTTTTATCAGAACACTTATGCTGAACTCTACAGAACTAATTAGCCAATCAAACATTTATGTTTTCCAGACTGTATGAAAACAGTTCAAGCAAGCCAATCTATATACATATTGTTAAAAACTGTTAAAATATCACAAGGCGCTTGGTTACTACATTAGTCTAAGCCCGGTCACATACTAAAATGGACATGATTTCTCCTAAAAGGTGTTTTTCAGTTACCCTAACAAGCATATGTGTAAGGCCAGTTATTTGTTTATGTACCTATACATGCTTAGATTTTTCTTTATCATTCATGCACTAATGAGCAGATAATTACATATGGAAAGAATGATAGGCAATGTCAAATGTGATCATTGGCTATGGGCGGGCAAGGCTTCGATCAATAAAAGGCTCCCTCCCCCGCTCGCTCCCCTCTTCCTCCCTCCCTCCCAGCCTGGCTGCCTGGCTGCCCGGCTGCCCTCCCAGCCTGGCTGCCCTCCCAGCCTGGCTGCCCTCCCAGCCTGGCTGCCTGCCTGGCTGGCTGCCTGCCTGCCTTCCTGCCTGCCTGCCTGCCTGCCTGCCTGCCTGCCTGCCTGCCTGCCTGCCTGCCTGCCTGCCTGCCTGCCTGCCTGCCTGCCTGCCTGGCTGCCTGCCTGCCTGCCTGGCTGCCTGCCTGCCTGCCTGCCTGCCTGCCTGCCTGCCTGCCTGCCTGCCTGCCTGCCTGCCTGCCTGCCTGCCTGCCTGCCTGCCTGCCTGCCTGCCCGCCTGCCCGCCTGCCTGCCTGCCTGCCTGCCTGCCTGCCTGCCTGCCTGCCTGCCTGCCTGCCTGCCTGCCTGCCTGCCTGCCTGCCTGCCTGCCTGCCTGCCTGCCTGCCTGCCTGCCTGCCTGCCTGCCTGCCTGCCTGCCTGCCTGCCTGCCTGCCTGCCTGCCTGCCTGCCTGCCTGCCTGCCGTCGGACCCGTCCGTCCGTCCGTCCGTCCGTCCGTCCAATATGTTGTTTGCCTTACGGGGCAATTTTTACACAAAAACCGTATTTTTATGATTCTTTGTTGGAAGTTCTCGGTTCCTAAACCTATCTTTAGTTCTCATCAAAATAACAATGTTTTGTATAAGGATGGGGTTTTAGATCATGCCTTATGTAAATAAGATATCAAAATTTAGATATAACAAATACTGCCACGAATTCGTGGAAGGGGTAGGCAACCATAGAAATATTGTCCCTCGAAGTTGACGTCATGTGAAATTGGGCGCCAATAATCCCAAGTTGAATTTCCGTGCGGTAGTTCTCCAATTATTGTATTTGGGGCCAAATACCTATATTTAGAATCGAACATGTACTGTATTGATAAATTATTGTGTGTTAAAAAGAATTACTTAAATACACACAAACACGGTTTCGCAGCCATCTTGTTTTGCGAGTAAACAAATAATCACGTGGCCAACGCCCACTGTTATTGCATTGCGTAAAGGGGTTGTTCTACGAAAGATTTCTTCTATAACAACCCAAAAAATAAAGAAATGATATAGACAGTTATAAAATTCCATAATTTTTCAATTATATAACATATCTTTTTCCTTATCGTTCGTCCAAAATAATGTTGTACATGTTGAATTAATTATTGTACCGTGACACGTCGTAGTTTTCCGTACTGATATTTATAAGACGACGGGTCGTGTATTTAGGGCCACATTTAGTCCAAAAGAGCTTCTTACTTCTTAAAGCATGTTCAACGAATTTGAGTTAACCACACAGTCCCTTTGTTTCACCAAATGTTGTTCTTACAAAAAAAGAATTTCCACTGACTCTCATGTGGCTTTACATTTGTTTGTTCAAAAAGAATCCTGCAGGTAGATTTATTATGTACGAAATTTTAAATTCTAGTATAGAAAACTACCAATCCCTTGGGCAACAATTGAATTTTCTGGACTTTTCAAATGAAACCCGAAAGACCGCCTTCGTCCAAGCACCAACCTGGCTTGTTTACAAACATCACAACATTGCCGATTTTTTAAAGCATTTGCTCCAAACTCAGAAGCTTTCTGCTATCATATATATATATTCAATGGAAGTGATTCTGACAAACCAATTACCTACACATTCTTCTGGATTATTTAGAGCCTTATGGCATGGCACAGGAAAATAAATGATTCAATATAGGTGATGAGTAGGTTGCTCATTTTATCCAGCAGATTGACTTATAATAAGGCAATCGAGGTCGTTCAGAATCATCAAAAGACAGTTCCAATCAGTTGTATTCCCCATATTAGCCTGGTGGAGCCTGGCCCGTTCGTATACCGCGAACTAGGCGGGTTAGCATGGGCCAGGCCTCCAGGCTACTATTTAGACACCCTACTTAGCGTTGGATCCTTTTGAGATGAAGCCGTGACTCCGGTTGTTATTGTATTTCATAGCGTTGTGTTTTGTAATGGAACACAAACGCAGTACACTGCGCAACTCACCCAAACAGGGTTGTATTTGTGACACAAGTATTGAAAAGTCAAGCTCTTTGCGTCGTGTTTTACCATATAACAAATCCGGAGTATATCAAAGTAAACTTTATGGTGGAATTTCTGTAATAGATGGTGTCGTGTGCTTAAATTTGTTATAGAAAGGTTGACAAGATAGTTACAGAATTAAGGAAGGCGTGTCAATCCAAAGTTAACGTGGTTTTAAAAGACGAAATATGACGAGACAAGAAAATTATCTGGAAAATCGTTTGATAAGCAATATATGTTAGAATAGTTTATATTTTCTGATATCGAATTCTTGAGATCTAAATGTGTCCAAAGCATTTTATTTTTAGATCATGCGTTCCCCCTCTTCTTGATGACTTCGTCAACTACAGGTTCTTATGTTAAATCAGACTTTCAAACAACACTAAATAAGCTTATAGCGATAATGTTTAATACTAATTATAATTGATTTTGTAGGCGTCATATGATTTTGTCAAAACGAAAAATAAAGGTGTTTAATTTGTCGAGAAGCTTGGCTTTTGATTATTATTGGAAAAGAAAAATCACATTCTTTTTTCCTTGTTTGTTAATCAACTTATGACTGCATGCATAAAGGGAATAAATACAGATGCCGTTTCGTTGATATACCAAAACTCTTGTCGGTGGAATTCTAATCTTTATTGCCTGTTAATTGAATTCGTGATTGTTTAACCAGAGATAAGTGAAACCCTTTACCCTTTTCCTTTTATGTGTCGTTGAATTTGATTAAAAAGAAGATGTTATGGGAAAGGTAGAAGAAAATCCGATTTTTTTTCACATTTTCATGTGGTCTTTCTTTCTTCAAAGTCGCCTATCAACACTTCACAAGCTTCAAATCTAAGCATCGAAGGAAATAAGATTATGTTATATTGATTGGTGGAGATATATGTTTCCAATTTGTTTCCATTAAATCATTTTTGTATGTGATTTAAAACTCATTTGAATATATAAACAATATTTTTGGTAGAATTCATTCAGAGAGAACTACTAAAGTGAAAAGTTTGATTCTTTTGCAAAAGATATCAATTTAATCTAATATTTTGAATCCCAATATTTAAATTCAACAATAAATTAATAGAAAAATGAAATGAAATGAAAAAAATCTATTTAAGTGCATTTAATTAATAAAAATTGAAATTGTATGAAAATTGTAAAAGGTAAAGGCTACCCTGATTAAGGGATGGAAAAGGGTAAAAAATGATAAGGGTAAAAAAGGGTAAATGCACAATTCAAACGCCATCTTTTCATAATAGGCCAGTGGCAATCCGTTAGCCAATCAGAAGCGACAATTCATTCTCTGACACCTGGCCCTAATGCGGGTTAGCATGGGCCAGGACTCCAGGCTATCCCCATATTAGTTTGTTCTGTCCTTTTTAATTCGAAATTTGGGCGACATTGGTGCAGTGGTAGAGCTTCGGGCTATGGTACCGAGGGTCCCGGGTAAGAATCCCTATAATGCGAGGTAAAAATTCCGGGACTAACCCACAAAACCTGCGCGTTTACTGGTTTAGTATCCAGGAAGAAGTCATCGAGAGTGGCTTTGAACAAGCTTTAAGCTTCCTTCACAATCGATGTAAAACAAAAATGGTGAACTGGTGAATGGTGAACTGGAAATAGCCTATGTAATAAGGACTAAATACCTATGTGACCAAGGAGCAATAAAGAAAACTTCGGAAAAAGGTCAAAACTTTCATTAACTCTTTCCTTCTAATTTGATTTCGGAGAGATCTAACTAGTAATTAGAGACAATAATTAAAAAAATATGAAAATCCGACTTGTTTGTGGTATTTGATAGAATCTTTATGAGCGTTTTCTCAATTTTTAAAGATAATTTCTAAGGTCATCTTCTTATGTACAATGTATCATCAACATGAACAAAACTTTTTTTTAAATCTGTCACTGAAACTGTTTAATTCCTTCAATTATGTACTAATTTCATATCAAAAATGATACTACAATCTTTGATTAACCCTTTGTCCCATATGGGGATTTGTGAATTATTTAACTTCATATGCAAGAGCAATTAATATTTAAGAAGAAACATTTCCCTCTGATATAAGTTATAAACCATTGTAACAAATGGAGTTATTCTGCATTTTGCCGCTGTGGTTTTTAAAGTCATTTGTGAGAGGTGTGGTAACGTGTGGTATACTGGGGTAATGGGTTAGTATTCACATAGATAAAAATATATAAAGCGCTGCCAAATGCTTAAACTTGAAACCCTCTTGAGACAGGACATCAAAATTCATTGAAATCTCGGCACCGAAAGGTGTCCAAACGTTGTATCTAGGAGACACAGTTCATTTTGGTACTATGTAGTACGTCGGAATCGGTTTGTTTACTCGCAAGCCTCGTTTCAAAACGACCTTCACATTAAACATGTTACTATTTTGGGCAAACCGTGTTTGTGTGTATTCTTAAAAGCCTTCCTAATGCATGACATAAAGCACGGCCCGCCTAACTCGGATGATCACAGCTGTAACAGTGTGGAAGAATGAAATATCTACGTCCGGATCTTTCGGACTACGGTCCGCCTAATGAGAGTAATAAATAAGGGGATGAGTGCGTGTACAGGTGTGCGTATGTTTGTTTACCATTCCTACAAGTGTATGCTAAGATAAATTTGTTGTTATTTTCTTTGACACTTATTAGCTTCATATTCATCAGGTGAAATAAAATGTTCTTCTATCATATAAAAAGTAAATGCCAAGGAGAACAAGTTTTGATATAAATATGCATAACAGGTTTGCTATAGGAATAATCATCAGCAATTATTGTCAGAAGACTATGGATGATACAATTTATCATCACTTGGTCCTAAATCGGGGTAAAAAGGGGGTGATCTGTACCTTTGATAGGGGTTTTTCGACCTTTAATAGGGGTTATTTGTACCTGTAATAGGGTTGATCTGTACCTTTAATAGGGGTTATTTGTACCTTTAATAGGGGCGATATGTACCTGTAATAGGGGTGATCTGAACCTGTAATAGGGTTGATCTGTTACTTTAATTGGGGTCATTTGTACCTTTAATAGGGATGATCTGTACCTTTAATAGGCTTTATTTGTACCTTAAGTAGGGATGAACTGTCCCCTTAATAGGGACGATCTGTACCTTTAATAGGGGTGGTCTGTACATTTAATAGGGGTTATTTGTATCTTTAATAGGGGCGAAATGGTCCTGTAATAGGGGTGATCTGTACCTTCAATAGGGGTTATCCGACCTTTAAAAGGGGTTATTTGTACCTTTAATAGGGTTGATCTGTACCTTTAATAGAGGTTATTTGTACCTTAAGTAGGGGCTATATGTACCTGTAATAGGACCAATCTGTACCTTTAATAGGGGTGACTTGTCCCTTTAATAGGGGTGATCTGTACCTTTAATAGGGGTGATTTGTATCTGTAAAAGGGGTGATCTGTACCTTTAATAGGGGCGATATGACCCTGTAATAGGGGTGATCTGTACCTTTAATAGGGGTGATTTGTACATTTAATAGGGGTAATTTGTACCTGTAATAGGAATGATCTGTACCATTAATAGGGGTGATCTGTACCTTTAATAGGGGTGATTTGTACCTTTAATAGGGGTGATTTGTACCTTTAATAGGGGTGATTTGTACCTTTAATAGGGGGCGATCTGTACCTTTAATAAGGGTTATTTGCACCTGTAATAGGGGTGATCTGTACCTTTAATAGGGGCGATATGACCCTGTAATAGGGGTGATCTGTACCTTTAATAGGGGTGATTTGTACCTTTAATAGGGGTGATTTTTACCTATAATAGGGGCGATCTGTACCTTAAATAGGGGTAATTTGTACCTTTAATAGGGGTGATCTGTACTTTTAATAGGGGCGATTGTACCTTTAATAGGGGTTATCTGTACCTTTAATAGGGGTGATTTGTATCTTTAATAGGGTTGATTTGTACCTTTAATAGGGGCGATCTGTACCTTTAATAGGGGTTATTTGTACCTGTAATAGGGGTGATCTGTACCTTTAATAGGGGCGATATGACCCTGTAATAGGGATGATCTGTACCTTTAATAGGGGTGATTTAAACCTTTATTACGGGTGATGTGTACCTGTATTAGGGACGATCTGTACCTTTAATAGGCGTTATTTGTACCTTAAGTAGGGGTGAACTGTACCCTCAATAGGGGTGATCTGTACTTTTAATAGGGGTTATTTGTACCTTTGATAGGGGCGATATGTACCTGTAGTAGGGGTGATCTGTACCTTTGATAGGGGTTATTTCTATCTTTGATAGGGGCGATGTGTACCTGTAATAGGGGTGTTATCGTTTCGCCAGGTCACTGCATGTATCATACCTCCCTGCAGAGTTTACCTTTATTAACAAACGACCAATCAATAACAACATTTGACCATTTTGTTGCAGACGGCTGTTGAAAACGTTGCAGAAAAAGAAGAACCTTCTCTTAACAGGGACAAATCTTACACGTAAATTGAATAAAATGTACACATCTCATTTGCCATGTTGTTCTTTGCCAGTTATCAAATCAATTATATTTGTAGTGAGCGTACATATATTCAATCATAGAGGAGACTTGATATCAAATTTTACCGTCCTTTTCTACGTGAAACCTTAATCTACATGGTAGTTGTTGTATATAAATAGTTTTGTGGCACCGCCTGCTTATGAATAATTCAACGTACCTCTAAGCGGTGCGTCCCTGTAATAGGGATAAATGAATGCCGACTATTATCACCAGGAAGTTTTATAAACAAGAGACCAACATTCATATATACATATAAATTCGGTTGTACATGGATTTGATCAGTCATGATCAGTATCATTTAACGTACACTTTCTAGCATAAACACATAATGAAGCGATTGTATTGGTGCGCATACACAGTATGTGATTAGTTAGAAGTAAATACGAGGATTCATATGGAGGTTATCGACGTGTAAATATGGTGTAATAAGCAAAATGGTGGACATTAACTAAACCGAAAGTTGAATTTCTATCTTTATTTATGTAAGTCTCATCCGTATAAATTTTCATTTCTTTACATGTTTAAACAATGTAATATAATAAAAAACACTAAGATATATGCACATGTCCATTTAATTTTGAATTATAAGCGGACTTTCACAGTTATTAACAATTAAACTTACATGACACATTAATCATAATTACAAGGTAAAATCAAGATTCAGTTGCTATTTTTTTTTCATTTATTTTGTTAAGTAAAGTAAATGGAAGAAGTGATTGTTTATTGGGACTATCGCGCGTTACTAAAATATATTTCAAGAAATCAAATATTTGACCGAAAAGAATAAATTAGCAACTAACTCATTTAATAGATAAAAGGTATTCGAATTAACTATCGTGGAGGACAATGGTCTAGGGAAAGAGCGTCGGCCTCCGGGCAGGAGGACCGTGTGATCGGATCCAGTGAGTAGAGGATTCCTTTCATTAACCCACATTTGGCGCGAGTACTGGTTATTATCCAAGAAGCAGAATCGAGAGGGATTAATCTTAAGTTGTAAGAACGTGATTCGCAATCGACCTGAAATAAAAAGTAAACTTAACTCACCTATCAAGTCAAGTGTCATATGTGTACTGAAGCGTTTCGCAATTACACAACTATTGCATTGATAAAATAGGCGATTACGTATTTAACTCATCATACACTTCCTACTGTCTCATACTGTATACATTTCAAAGTCGTCTGCACCAAATGCATGTAAAGCCCTCTGATGGCAAGACGATAACATAGTTTTTCTCACGGACTTTAACTCGTACGCCATTCGGAACACGTCGGCCATTTCTTAAAATAGCTACCGACTTGTGACGGGGATTGCCCAGGTGATACGATTGCTCGTACGCTAGACTTATAAATACATGTTATTGAAACGAGGTGTATATATTTTAAAGTATGACTACACATTTTGAGCACTCCTTCAAAAATTGGCGGTTAACCTATTTTAAGCGCAAAAAACAGTCGTGTCAGAGACATAAATAACAACATGTTATCTATGTCTCTGGTCGTGTTTATAATATTTCCTTTTTGTCTGTTTAACGCGGTTTTAACAGTTTTCTTTTTAGTTTTTATTGGTTTTACCAGTCTTCAATCAGATCGCGGCAACTGTTAAATTTTCTATATTCACTGGGTATATCGGCACTAATTGACTAAATAAACGAACAAAATGAAGGAGGCTCCTAAACGGTCATGCTTTTTCACATTACTCAGAGTGCAATACAGGGAAACCAATATTACTACATCAATGATACCACGGCAAAACTGAATAATAATTACGGGTATTTGATACTGTGAATAAGCAAGCACGTATGCAATACACGCACCTGTATGCATTTATATCGCACTTATCGGTGTGTGTGTGTGGGGGGGGGGGTGCGATTTGTTTAAAGACATATAATGTTACTGTTCATGAATATTCAATTTACCCCTTCATTCGTATATACGCGGTTTCAAGCACCTTAAGTTGACGACCCATTGTTTGAAGATTGTTTTGTAGAGAAGAAATGTTGAAACATGTCTCAAGTATTTTACAATTAAGAAGTCATGAAATTGGATGTTAATTCTGAAAAGATAATGCAAAAAATTGTGAAAAAGAAATTACCTGAAAATTACTTTCAATTTCGTATTGAAAATAAAATGTCCATAAGAGATATTATTCTTATAGAAAGGTGAAATCACGTGCACATTCTTTTAATTTGTGAACCCTCTTACAAACTGCAGGGAAATAGAACTTTTAAACGTTAACAAAAGATATTAGCAAGCATTATAATGGGAAAAAATGTACATGACGAAGGAACCAAACAAGACGAGCGTTATGATGAAATCTATGACCGCTACATATGGGGGGAAATGGACGTGGATGAACTGAGGAAATCGCTTTCCAAATTTCCGTCTGAATATTTGAAGCATAGATATAACAAGTAAGTATAGCTTTCACTCGGTCATTCTGTCTCTCTATCTTTGTACCCCTCTGTCTGTCTATCGTTTGAAATTTGTATCCCCCTCGGAGTGAATGCTTCACATAAGCCACCTCTTATTTTCCTAATAAAAAAATACATTACTGTACATAGATTCATTATGACCTGAACAGTCGTCTTCATAATCGTCTTCATAATCATTGACAGTTTTAATATATTGCTATTCTTATATCTAAATGTATTGTAATTTGAGCCAGAGGTATTTGTTCTATTACATTTCGAGTTCCTTCGAGTTCCTTTATCACTTTAAATTTGTGAATCTGCACATATGCCGCCCATGTTCTTCTATTTTAGACGTCAGGCTCCGAAACACAAATCATGTCTCTCCATCTTCATTTCACAACTCAAGGACGTTTGGCAGTGTACCAAAGAAATGATACATGCCAGGGAAGAAGAATTCTATAACTGCATCACCCATATACTGAAGCTGTAAGTACAGAAACATTCTTCTTTGTTGTTTAATATTCGAATATATGTCATATATGAAAATTAGGCATTCACCATGATTAGCCGTGTAAGCAATTTCCACGTCAGATATGTTACCTACATTCTTAAGCGAAAGACACAAGCCATAGCAACAATACACTGATACTGAAACCTTAATAGACCATGCTGATCATTGAGAGAAGCGAATATATTGTAATGAACGTTGAACGAAATTGCACGTTTTCAGCCCTGCGTGTGAAAGCCTAACATCCTGATCGGTTAATGGGCTTGTGATATTGAAGAAGGAATCGTATTGTTATGACTAGTCTCGATAGCCATTCATTGTTAAGAAAAGAGAATTTTGGATTGAAATTTGATTGAAATTGTACAGGTAAAATATAGTTTGATCTAGTGTATTGGCCTAACAAGAAGAACATTCATTTCAAGGGCGGTCTCTGTTAACGTATTATCAACATAAAAACGTAATGAACAACAGTAGTTGTTCTAGTTAAAACCACCTAGGCAAATAGACTAATGAATCTTTTGATTTAATTCATTACTTAAACTTGATTTGTTCTGAAAAAAAATGAAGATGTTTTATTCCACATTTTGGTATCTAACGTGAATACTGCGAAATATGTTTTACTAGGTGTTGGTATGTCTGTCTTCAAAAACGGTTAATACCATATTTTCCCAAAGAGAAATGAGAACTGTTATCACATTGAACTTTTATCATTTTTTATATCTCAGTGTGTTAGCATCTCGCCAAGATGGACAATCGTCACAGAATGAAATTCATAGCACAGAGCTCATATCCGAGAACAGAGGGATGCAAGAAGAGATGTAAGTATCATCAGAGACGTGTTTTACACATAACACAACGTTAACGTTGTCTTACATCAAATATGAAATAGAAACATATAGCTATATAGCCATTTATTAACGTTCGCCGGTTGAGTTTACGAAGACGGATATGAAGATTGATAGCATTGTCATTTTTCATGTCAGAATAGTATATAAATGTCAGTAGCTCTCTGAAAGTTCGTTTGGCTAGAACAAAGTATGCTTGATAGATTAAGTTAGAACAATGTTTCTTAAATCAATAAAATATCAATGGATAAATTGGTCACTCAAACTCCGACCACGACATTTTCAATTACTTACACCGTTGCTAAATTAAATGAATGCTCATATAAAACAGAACCACTTTCAGGATGATCCCCGTAATGGATGAGAATAACAGATCTGATCTTAATGGTTCGGAAGACGAAATTAAAGAGAGACATGACAAAAACATGACACAGGGGTCGAAAGCATTGTAAGTAATAGCGTGTCTTATGAAATAAATGTCTATATTCAAATGTTTTATTAAAGGCACATAAAAGGAGATGAGTACAAAGAAATTACTGAAACAATATATGTAGTTCTTTTATTATGTTAATAAACGTCATGAGAATTGATTTACGAATGCATTTATACCCTAATAAATAGACGCCTTTAACATAGGTTATTTTGTGCTTAAAATATAGTTGTCTCTAATTCAATTATGTTTATCAACAACTTGTTTGATTAAATATTCAAAATAACGTATTCTGATTGGTTGGTTCAAACATGTGTGTATCAACTGTCAAGGTCAGGGGTCAAGAATCACACAATTTGAATTATTAAACTGATTAATCTGGGTTAATTCTTGTTGGCTTTCACGTTTAAGTTGTGCTGATGGGTGTTTTTTGGTGATACCTATTTACATCTGACCAAAAGTTTACCAAATAATATAGTTTGATATAGCATTAATCTCCTTTAATCTGCCTTTAACATGACATTGTGTGAATAAAGCAAAACTGTATTCGTAATAATATTGATATAACTGGTCTTCCATTGTATTAATTGAATCTACAATAAAATACTCGTATAACCTAAAGGAGGCGAGATGTACGAAAAATGCCCACTTTTATCCTACAGACTCTACTGTGAATGAAAAATGTCACATTGATTAAAGTAGTTTGAGCCAGAGGCCTTTGTACGAATATAGTTAGAGGCCCTTTTTCTATTACTTTAAATTACTTTAACTTGTGATATTGAAGAAGGAATCGTATTGTTATGATGAGTCTCGATAGCCATTCATTGTCAAGAAAAGAGAATTTTGGAAAGCAATACTTTATTCAATGGTATTTTCCATCTATTTACATGACATGAATTCTACAAATATTCTAGAATTTACAGCAGACTACGATTTTTACAGCAACATTTACAGCAACATTTGATTTTGACAACTATTTCTGTTCTTAAATCAATTATATTTGTCGTTTTGTCATGTGCAAAGCATGGCCAAAATGTTGGGAAAATAAATGATTTCAATTTGTGCATATTAAGAAAAACGAATAGGAAACGTCTTCAAAAAGTGCCAGGATAACATACATGAACGTTTTGTACCACGCTGAGGATCTAAACTAAAATCTCCATTTGTCTAATTGTTCTATTGTAAGACATCGTAATCGATCTTGACTTAACCCTTTACCAAACGCCAAATTTTCGACTGTCCAAATTGAAAGTGTTTGTAGACGACATTTCAAAATGTGATGAAATTGAAAAGTAATCTTCTGCTAGGGCAGAAAACATTGTGGGAAAATGAGAAATTGCTCGTTAAGAGCAATTTCTCCTTTTTCCACAATGTTTTCCAGAGTCATCTGCAACAAACTGGTCAAATGTCGTTATTGTTTGGTAATTGGGTAAGCTTGCCCACAGAAATCACGCACAAAACTAATCTGTAACACTTGAAGCAAAGAGTCTATCATAATGTGAATTTTAATCATAAAAAACGTACGAAACACTTTAAGGAATACAGAAAATGTAAAAAGAATAAAGACTAGAATAATTTCAATTCATCCTTTTCTTTTTGCTGTGTCGATCTTAGATAATATTATATCTTAGTGAAGCGAAATTCCTTTTATATATATTTCACCGATCTCTTTAACGCATCGTTTATACAGATTGGACGAAGTTGTAATTGGTATTCATTAAAACAAAGGCTAGCAAATTTCACTCCACTTCATCTATATTATACATTATATATCATTATCGCCTTTTAATGCAATCACTGATTGACTGATCAAGTAACACCATAAAAATACTAAGTTTTTACATCCATAAGATGAAAAGCTAATTTAAAGATATCCCATATCAAAGGTTTTATGAAAATCAAGTAGCCCGTTAGATCCGATAATTACCAAATTTATAACATAAATTGGCAATGAATATTGAAATGTAATACGAATCAACAAAACAACGTACTCTTTAGACTAAATGGTAGGCTTTAAAAAATATATATATATATACATTTCAAGCTGACTTTAGTGAAGGTGTTTTGCATTACGACTGGTGAATCTTTTTTTACAAACACAATTAAAGCTTAAAGCCTCTAAAATACAAGCTATACGAGGACACATGATTGATTTTTAAAGGGGTAAAAAGGATACATCAGCTGATACATCTCATGTTACCGAGGTTCCTGTCAAATATGATGGCCAAAATCAGGAGTGAGTACAATTTACAATTCCTCGAATGTTTCAAATCTAAATCCGTACCAATTATACTTTCTAAATGACACCAATCAAAAGAAGTAATATAACACTTTACTATCCAATAACGAAGTCTTTCTCTTAATTGGAAAGTGTATATTGAAAGCGCTTAGACTTCCACGGAATTGGGGTGTTTTCATTAATTGAGATGGAAGAATGTATACTTACTTGGCGGTATGCTCAGCTGTCTAAATTGAGAAACGTTTTCATTGATTGAAGATATATTTCTGAGTAAAAGACAAGATATTTGAGATAGACAATAACACTGTTTTATACATTACGAGTTTATAATATTTATGTTTTTTTTTAATGTAAATGACATTTGTGTCGGTGTTTGTAAAAGATAAAGGGGTGCGTAATATCTTTGTCACAATCCTCTCAAGTTTATAATACCTAAACATCACCACTCTATCAAAACCAATGTATAAAATGATTGCAAAATGATGAGATAGAAACTTTACTGACCTAAAATCTTTTCATATTTTTGTACGCTTTTTTTGGTTTGGGAATTCCAGCAGAGTCCTTTGAATGTTTCATTCCCATTGTATTAAATGCGGACTAGAAAAAGTATAGAATGAATCTAAAATCATTGTGTTAAGAAAGCGTGGTGTTTTAAGGGAAAATGAAAAATGGTACTACAATAGGAACTTAGTAGAAACTGTGAATGATTTTGATTATTCTGGTACTGTTGTCTACATTTTCTATGAAACAGTCAACACTGGCTGGAAAAGGTTAAAAAGTCCTTAATGTGCTTCTGTATAAAATAAAACAGTATGATTTGAAACCGCCAGTGATATGGCAGATATTTGATGCTTTCGCTGATGCAACTCTAAATTATGGGTGTGGAATTCAGGGATTTGGCAAATCCAAGAAAATAGAGAGGGTCCATTGAAGTCCTGAAAAAGTCTTTTAAACTTTAAAATGTCAACCAGTAAGAATTGCATTTACAGTGAATTAGGACGTTTTCCGTTGTATCTTAATAGACGCATTAGAATTTTTTGAAAT